>CAOLHI010003268.1:0-189186 GCA_948474755.1 Ctenosaura bakeri | reverse complement strand
AAAGACAGAGGGGGGAAATGTCTCCACGGCGGCTCCAAAGAAAGGTGCGGGACAGGGTGGGGGGATTCGTTGGAGGATGTAAGGGGACACGTGTGCATACTGACATCCGTGATGACGCTCAGAGTGTTTCTTTTAAAAATTGAGCACAGCCAATCACTGCCAGACAGGACGAGGAAAGGACACCTATGGGAGTGGCCATGGTAATATTGTGTGAATGCATTGATGCTGCTAAGCCTTTTCTCTATGGAGCTGTGAGAACGCTCCTAAAATTTCAGTACGTGTTAGTGGGGATTAAGGGAAAACCTGCCTGGATCGTAGCGGCATGATTTCTGCACCCTGTGAGAAAAGGGCCACAGAGTCATAGAGTTGGAAGATTCCACCCCTCTGCTATGCAGGAACACATATTCAAACCCCCGGTAAATGACCATTGAGCTTCTTTTTTAAAAAATCTCCAAAGACTCCAAGGCAGCATATAGTAGTAGTAGTAGTAGTGGTAGTAGTAGTAGTAGTAGTAGTAGTAGTAGTAGTAGTAGTAGTAGTAATAATAATAATAATAATAATAATAATAATAATAATAATAATAATTTGTATCCCACCTCTCCGCATGGATCGAGGTGGCAAACAACATGAAACACATTATACATTAAAAGACATTAAAAACATACTCAATCCTCCCCACCCACCAACCCACCTAAACCAACCCCTTAAAATACACAGCAATTAACAATCCATCAATTACTGTTAGCAAGGCAACAAGGTAATAGATGGGAGGTGATCTGGGAAGGCCTGTCGGAAGAGAACAGTCTTGGCTGCTCTTTTAAAGCTGTCAAGACTGGTAATATGCCGGGTCTCCTCCGGCAGGCCATTCCATAGCTTGGGAGCGATAGAAGAAAAGGTCCTCTGGGTAACCACAGCCAACCTAGTTCTGACTGGCTGCAGTAAGTTCTTCCCAGAGGACATATTCCACTGTCAAACAATTCTTACCCCCAGGAAGTTCTTCCTGATGTTTAGGTGAAATCTCTTCTTGTAGTTTGAATCCATTGCTCCACGTCCTAGTCTCTGGAGCAGCAGAAAACAAGCTTGCTCCCTCTTCAACAGGACATCCCTTCAAATATTGAAGCGATATATAGTAAACAATATATAGTAGCCTTTAGCAATGGTCATATACATTCCAGTCAGCTTGCAAAGAATACACATTCCACTATTGGGCACCCTGCTTCATGTTGCCACCACCCTTACTCATATTATAATGGCAGGAATGCCTAGTGACCAGACACAGTCCCACCACCTTCAGAGATACAACTAGTGGGGACACAAGATAGAGCCTTTTCATGGTTGCCCGTAGAATGATTTTTTTTTTTTAAATTCAAGCAGGCTTTTGAGAATTGAAGCTTTTTTTAAAAAAAAAGAAAGCATTTTTTTTACAGAGTACTATACTGTACTGTTTTTAAGTTGTACTGTTTTTAAGCTGCTTTTTATCAGTTTTGATTGAATGTTTTTAATTGTGTTAACGTTATCGATAGAGTAGTGCCACTTTAACATTGACTCTCATATTTTTGAACTATGCTGCTTTTGTTTTATGTTGTAAGCTGACTCAAGTCTTGGTTCTGGGAAAAGTTAGAAATAAAGCTGTAACCTAGAGTTTTGCAGTTATAAATTCATTTCCGCACTAGCCTGTTATAGCGCGATGATTCCACTTTCAACATCCTCTGGAATCCTGGGGTTTGCAGTTTCGGGAGGGGCCGGCTGGCCCCTCCCGAAACTGCAAACCCCAGGATTCCAGAAGATGTTGAAAGTGGAAACATCACGCTATAACAGGCTAGTGCGGAAATGGCCCTAGAGTTAGGGATCAGTAACCACTCAGTATTTAGTAAGACTCCTGAAATGCCCTCCGCGAAGCCCATCTTAACTACCGGCAGCCAATTGGATGAAAGTGGTCTGTTCAGCTGCCAACTCCAGACTTCTCCCACCGGTAAGTGAGGTTGCAACAAAAGGCCTCAAAGGCCCCTCCCTAAACTGCAAACCCTAGGATTCCATAGGATGTTGAAAGTGGAATAATAGCGCTGTAACAGTCTAGTGCGGAAATGGCACAGGCTCCCTTTTTCCCCATCCTATCTTCCAAAGGGCTGGGGTGGTGGTGGTAAAGGAAGTGGAATAGAGTTGTGGAGGATAGAAATGGCAAAAGGATGTCACACTTTAATTTGTGTCACCAAGTTGGTCCTTCTGCTTCCTTCTGGATTGTCTATGGCCATTTGTGCACAACACTCTTATAGCGCAATGATTCCACTTTCAACCTCCTATGGAATCCTGGAGTTTGCAGTTCCGGGAGGGGCCCCTCCCGGAACTGCAAACCCCAGGATTCCATAGGAGGTTGAAAGTGGAATCATCGTGCTATAAGAATGTTGTGCGGAAATGTTGTATATTGAGAAAGACAAAGCCTTGTTAGATAAGATAAGGTCTCTCAACAAGATGTTTACACCTTGGAAATGTGTCAATTCGAAAGATGGCAGCTAAAGACTTTTCCCCCACTTCCATTCTGTCAAACTCCATATGCGCACACACACACACACACACACACACCTTTTTCTTTTTTGGTGGGAGGAATGAAAACTTGTCATGTAAGGCGGACAACTGACTAATCCCAAACCAGTTCTTCAACTCTGATTCTAAAGATTAGAGGCTGGCCTATGGCAACGACATCATGAACAACAGTACAACATGGGGATTCCCACCTTGGACTTTGAATTGCAAGGATGGAATTGGATCCTATACAAAGCCAGCGCTTAAAGGAGAAAAGTTGTAGCTGAGTGTCCTTCGAACGTGCTACCTTTCTGTGAAGAGGAAATAAACTTCGTAGATGACATAAAGCCATGTGGATTTTGAACAGAATTGATTTTTTTTAAAAAAAAATGATAGTCTGTCAGCTGGAGAAATTAAGTTTTGGACTAAATTCCTCTTATTGTTTTTCAAAGACCTTTGGCTGTAGGAATCTGTTCGCACAACATGATTGGACGCCATAAAAAAATGGAAAAGTACACACAGGTGAGAGCCTGCATAGGGAGACAGACGTGTATAACATAACTAAGGCCATTTCCACACTAGATTGTTATAGCGCTATTATTCCACTTTCAACATCCTGTGGGATTCTGGGGTTTGTCATTTACTGAGGCCCAAGAGCTCTCTGGCTGAGAAATCTAAATGCCCTTCCCTAAACTGCAAGCCCCATGATTCCATAGGACGTTGAAAGTAGAATAATAGCGCTGTAACAGTCTGGTGCAGAAATGGCCTAAGTCTCTGTAGCTGCATCTCTCAATGTTAATCCCCCCAAACCCACATTGTAAGAAGCATAGCTCCCCTAGCATGGCTATTTTCATATTGTTGGAGAGCAGGAGGATCAGAAAGGATGCATCCAGCTATTTTCCTGTAACTAGTAGCCATTGGATGGCCATCTGTCAGGAACGCTTTGATGATGTATTCCTGCATGGCAGGAGGTTGGACTCAATGGCCATGTCATCTCTTCCAGCTCTATGATTCCATGATTCAACAGGAATCCACAGGGATTCCTTCAGCCCTGGCTCTCTGCAGAAGATGCCCTTGCAGTGCGTCCAACTACAAGAAAATAGCTGGACACGTCCCTTCTGATCATCCCACTCTCCAACAACAAGGAAATGACCACATGGGGAGGCTGCGCTGTTTATAAGGTGGGTTTGGGAGGAATTTTCATTGTTGCATGATCGGAACCAAATTCTGATCCCCAACAAACTCAAAAAAGTGTGTTGCAATGGTGTAAGTCTGCCTTATACCTTGATAATTCACTAACAGAGTGTCAGCCACTAATTCTGTCTAAATAATTATACATATAAGCTGTTGTGTAGACTACTTTTTATCTTCCCACCAAAATCTTGGTTATAAAATTTGGAAAATAGAATAAAAATGTTAATGGAAGTCTAAAATATTTGCTGACAAGAATTTATTTTACAAGCAGGAGGAAAGAAGAGAAGATAGCAATAGGAACAATCAGATAAGTATGCAATTTAAGTCTCGTTAAAAAAATATATAGAATGAGATAAAGAGTCAATCAGATTTCTGCTTGCGGTTTCAGGCCTGTCTGCTGCTATAAAACTCCAAGACAGAACATAGCTGAAGGTCTTATCCTGCCACTGTCTGAACTCAGAGGTGTTACTGGATAATTTTTGTGTCAAGAGTATTTAAATGCAACCTCCTCAGCCTTCTATGCTTTTGATTCACAGTCTTTCCATGTGCTATGCTTCGTCTCCTTTACAGATGTAATTCTTCACTAAGTTTCTTCTTGGCTGTAGCAACAAGTAATTTCAGCAGTTTTCTCCCTGCTGCAAGAAAGTTTTCAAAAATCACACCGTGTTTGAAAGTTTTTTGCAATTTGGGACTCTGCACAAAATTTACACATGGTTGTTTGGAAGAGAAAAGAGCATTGTATGCACAGAAAACAACATTTTCTGCATGGAAAATAATGTTTCAATGCAGAAATATTAATTGATGCTGTTTTCTGTGCAAATGAACAATGTGTGAAATTTATGCAAAATAAACCCCTCGTTACCATATTTTCTGTGCAGAAATTAATATATCTGTATTAAAATATTATTTTCTGTGCAAAATAGCCACATGTGAATTTTGTGCAAATAAATTTCAAACTGGAAAGATTCTCATATGTCCAGGATTCTTCCTGTCAGTGTTTCTCAACGCTAAAAAAAAACCCATGTTTTTCAATCATGTTATGAATATTTTTAATATTCTTTCCATCCCTAGTCTCCTTCCTTTAGAATTGCATGTCTCTTTCTTTCTTTCTTTCTTTCTTTCTTTCTTTCTTTCTTTCTTTCTTTCTTTCTTTCTCTCTCTCTCTCTCTCTCACACACACACACACACGCATACACACAAGCACACGGGCATGCACAAATACAGAGACAATCCTCCTGAGAATTTCCTAAGCAACAGTTCTCAAACTTTGGTTCTCCGGGGTGTTTTGCACTTCAACTCCCAGAAGCCCCAATTTGGCTAAAAATCAGGAATTCTCAGAGCAGAAGTCCAAAACATCTGAATGAACACAAGTACAGACACTCTCTGAAACATAAGAACCTGAGTACATACAGTCTGCATATAGTGCAAGCACATTGTAAAAGGTCTCTGAGCAAATTCTTTCCATTCTATAGGGTTATCATAGGTAAGGGCAACTGATAGGCCTCGCCTCCGTTAATCTGTCCAAGTGCTGCAAAAATCAAGAAGAATTATTCTCGGCAATGAGACAGGAGTTGTTTTGGAAGCCAAATTGTTTGCCCGCATTCCCAGCTAACCCCATGGGCCATGTTACTATGGCTCTACCCTCATATATTGCAAGTTCCAACAATGGCCTGCATTGTACAAGAACAACATTAAGCAAAGTTGCTAGGTTTTCTTTGCTTTTTCCTTTTCTTTCATAATGAGCCATAGAATCAGCAGTTTAGAAGTGGAATGCAAAACAACTTGCCACATTTCAACCGTACAGCTGGTTTTTGACTCTGGCATAAAGTAGCTCATGGAGACATCCTGCCATGTTATGGAAGCCTAGGGATGCAGCTATTTCTGGAGGAGGGGAGTTGAGGAGATCATAGAATCACAGAATCACAGAATCATAGAATAATAGAATTGGAAGAGACCACAGGGGCCATCCTGCCCTGCTATACACGAACACATATCAAAGCATTCCCAACAGATGGCCATCCAGCCTCTGTTTAAAAACCTTCAAAGAAGGAGACTCCACCACTCTCCGAGGCAGCATATTCCACTGCCAGACAGCTCTGACCATTAGGAAGTTCTTCCTGAGGTTTAGGTAGAATGTCTTTTCTTGTCATTTGACTCCATTGCTCCTTGTCCTAGTTTCTGAAGCCATGGAAAATAAGCCCTTTCTCTCTTCAATATGACATCCTTTCAAATATTTAAACATGGCTATCATGTCCCTTCTTAACCTTCTCTTCTGCAGACTAAACATACCCAGCTCTTAAGACACTCCTCATAGGGCATGGTTTCCATACCCTTCACCATTTTGGTCGCCCACCTCTGGACATATTCCAACTTGTCAATATCCTTCTTGAAATGAGATATCCAGAACTGGACACAGTATTCCAGATAAGATCTGACTAGAATAGAGTGGTACTATTACTTTCCTCGATCTGGAAACCATACCCCTATTGATGCAACCAAGAATTTTGTTGGCTTTCTTGACTGTTGCATCACACTATTGTCTTATGTTCAGCTCGTGGTCTACTAAGATTCCTAGATCTCTTTCACACATACTGTTGTCCAGCCAGGTGTCTCCCATCCTATATTTGTGCATTTCATTTTTTCTGCCTAGGTGTAGGACTTTACATTTCTCTCTGTTGAAATTCATTTTGTTAGCTTTGACCTAGTTCTCCAATCTATCAAGGTCATTTTGAATTTTGATCTTCTCCTCTGGGGTATTAGCAATCCCTCCCAATTTGGTACCATCCGCAAATTTGATCAGCATGTTCTCTATTCCTTCATCCAAGTCATTGATAAAGATGTTGACTAGCCCTGGGCCCAGGACAGAACCCTGTGGCACCCCACTAGTCAGTTCTCTCCAAGATGAAAAGCAGCCATTGGTGAGCACTCTTTGGGTTCGGTCAGTTAACCAATTACAAATCCACTCGACAGTAGTCCTGTCTAGCCCACATCTTACTAGCTTCTTTGCAAGAGATTGGCCCCCAAATAAAAATTTTGCCCTACCCCAATGAAATTTTCCTTTAGGCCCCACATCTGTAGCATTGCAGTAACTTAAAATTTCCACTGAGCATTTAGAAATACAGTTTAGTCATGCAAAGAAAAAAGCCATGCACAGTGACCAAAGGCATGTGAACATGGCAAATAGGAGAGTTCTAGGTACAAACAATTTTGAATGTCTTACTGTCTGCAATGCTAGAAATTTGGGGACTGGATGAAAATTGCATGGGAGATCAGAATTCATAACTTGGGGGCTCAATGCATCAGTTTTGCTCCCCAGAAACTCAAACTCATTGCTACTTTCCTGGAATGGAGGCATCCATGAGGCAGCCAGAAGATTCTCAGTGCTTAGGAAAGCGTTCACCTGAACAGAAATACATAAGATTTTTTGTATGTTTTCAGGAAACATGTTTGTATACAGAAAACATATTTGCTGCACAGAGAACAGTGTATTGCTGCCCAACCTTGGAATAGTAAGGCAAGATGCATGACATTGGGGTAATAAAGGCCACTTTATTTGACCTAAATATATACGTAGTGTTGGATTTGTGTGTGAGTGAGATGGAAGAGCAACCTGATCTGGGACCAGAGGAGGACCAGTTATCAACCCTGTGACCACCTCCTCAGCCTTCCCTTGGGCAAAACACCAGAGCCCCGAGGGCAATCCATTAATTCTGGGTTGCTCCCCAGGCATCCTTGGTTGGAAGGTCAACCCAGTAGGCTTGCACCAAAGTCTCAGGACCCTACCTGTCCACATTGTGATGAACCTAGGGGTGGGGGTGGCAGCAGAGCAGCCCTAAAAACCTGATTGATTCTCTGACTAAAGAACCCAGGTTAGCCAGAGGGAGGAGCTATGTGGGTAGTCAGCAGAACAGATAAATACCAGAAAAAGGGTCTAGGGAAGGAAGAGGTAAAGGAAAGTGGGAGAAAAACCAAAGGATTGCTAACCTAGGGAAGTGTTTGCCTGTTAAGGTCTGGAAGTTCTTTTCTGTTTGATAACATTGAATTGGCCAATACCTTTCACTTGTTAGTTCTTTTAATAAAGACTTTATTCTATTTTTTTTATAAAAGCAGCCTCAGTACAGTGTTTCTTCCATTTTAGTTCATTTACACATGCTACCACAAGGGACACCTTCCTTTGGGATAAACCTGAAAACGCTTTGGCCTATATCCACAAGGATGTGGGATTAGGGAAAGCAGAAATGTGATTAAGTGTGGAGAGGGAGCCAGGAGGTAGTAATCACATAAAAGGGTGCTGCTTCTCCAGGGAGGGAGGACAAAAACCAGGCCTGGTCTGCCTCAGCCCTGGCCAGCCCAGATCTCCACATTACACTCATGTTCTGGGTTAGCCTCAAGGGCAGCCTCCTTTCCTACCCCCTGAGGCTCAGGACCTTAAAAAAGGAGGTTACAGAGTGCTACTCTATACCCAAATGGGGTGCCAAAGATATACATCTGAGACTTATCTCCTCCCCTTCTACCTGCCAGGTGACAACCTATTTACTGGTACCACCAGAGCCAATTGTCCCAATTCCTTCTGGTACAGTATGGGGAACCCCCCCCCAAAAAAAACTGTCAACAGAGGGAGAAAAATTCCTACCTCGGCCCCCAGGGTGGCCGGATAACACTCACACCAAGCTGAGGGAGGGAGGGAGGGTGGGCCACACCGCACTGCAACAACTGAGACCATGTAGAGGACAAGCTGGCCTTATATACCCCCTTATTTACCCTCGGTACATGACACGTCCCAGCGCTTCATGCTGCGTGCAAGGCATTGTGGTCTCTTCCAGGGAGGGCAGCAAATACTAAGCCCCCTCAGCACAAGGGCCCAGGTATGTATTTTGCCCACAAAACACTGTTCTTTGTGTAGACATTTTCTTCACACAAAAATCCCATGTGTTTCGGGGCAGGTGAATACTTCCTGAAGCACAAATCGCAATCGATAACTATGTGTGGAAATCTTCATATCCTTATCCAGAGGGACAATAATGCAGGAATTATTTATTCTTGTATACAAAGATGAAGAACACAATGATTTATATTCTTATGATCACAGCAGCATTTTGAGACAGAAATCCAGATCACTATGCAACATAATGACCATAAGGGGTCAGTGCAGCAGGACTGCATTTGTAGTGGAGGAAATGAAGTAATGGACACTGTCTAGAATCCTGTTGGTGTCTTGCTCATGCATACTTTTCCCCACATAAATTGTTGGACATTCTTGTCCAGTCCAAGACCATTTCCGCACTAGCGTGTTATAGCGCTATGATTCCACTTTCAACATCCTGTGGAATCCTGGAGTTTGCAGTTTTGGGAGGGGCCGTGTGGAAACTGCAAAGCCCAGGATTCCATAGGATGTTGAAAGTGGAATCGTAGCGCTATAACACGCTAGTGCAGAAATAGCCCAAGACTTCTGCATTTAGTTCAAGGTTATGGAAGTGAAGTTATCACAGAATCACAGGATCCTAGAGCTGGAAGAGACCCCAAGGGTGATCAGTCCAACCTCCTGCCATGCAGGAACACACACTCAAAGCACCCCCAGCAAATGACCATCCAGCCTCTATTTAAAAACCTCCAAAGAATGTGACTCCATCACACTCCAAGGCAGCACACTGTCAAATGGCTCTTACCACCAGGAAATTATGCACACTGTGTTACTGTACATACAGATATGCCTAAGATGTGATAGGCATTTAGTTGTGTATTTGGTAGCATGTTCAAGTGTGCATTCAGCTGCACAACTTGCCATTCAGCACATATCTGCATAACACAATCAGTGCATAACTCCACCCTAACATAGCATACCCTCCAATAATTTACAGGTGAAAATCAGGACACGTGTGGCCGAGCAACATCAGAGTGTGGTCAAGAAAGCAAAAGTTATTGATGAGGAATAACACACAAGCTGCAGAAAAGGTTGTAGCAGTTTGCTTTTGCCTCAGCCTACTGAGAAGGGCAAAATTCCACTCTCTCTCTTCCTCTCTCCCCTGCTGAATTAACTGAATGCAAACCACTTTTGCATTTTGAACTCAGTTTATTGCAGTTGAAATAAGCAGAGGACAAAGGGCAAATTGAGAGGAAAAGAGAATAATTGGGACATCTCAAAAGTGCCAAAATAATGGGGCAGCAGAGGATTAATCAGAAGTGTTCTTGCCAAATCGGGACAGTTAGAGGGTATGATGCAGGATCCCAAGGAGTGCTGTAAGAGCATTGATTACAATCTACAACCACTCACTTGCACCACTAAAAGATGGTGCATCCCTTTCGGCTACAATCCTTTTCATATCTAGCTGTTCATATTCAAATATTTCACACTGCTGAATCTTTATTAAACAGGACCAACTTTTACAACCAGTTTCCAAACCTTTATTAATCAGCTAAACAGCCCTGCTCAGTCTTTTCAACCGCCTCCCTGGAAACCTACATCTATTTTTGTCTACAGACTGGATACTAATCATGGCTCAGATTGAGCTGTACAAAACATCACAACACATACACACACCCAACCTGCATTGTTTTGAAGGCTCCAGGAAACAGAAAGCTATTCAGAGTCACCAAGGTTGCTTGCTGATCATGCGCCAAGAAGAAGCTCCCCAACTTAAAGGACATGCAGTTTCAACAGAGAAAGATGCTTGCTATACTCAAGGGTGTACCTAATGGAGGAGGGGAGCAAAATAATGGCACTGAGCCTCCCAAATAAGAATTCTGCTTCCCGCATGAAATTTTCCTTCAGTTCCCGAACTGCAGAGTGAGACATTGAAAATTATCCACACCTAGTATTTTCATATTTGCTGTGTCCTGGCCCTCCCTGGCCTTTTTCTCTGGATGCCTAAACTATATTTCTAAATATTCAACTGAAGTATTAAGTTAGTGCAAAGCTAGAAATCTGAGGACTAGAAGAAAATTTCATTTAGGGGCAGAATTCTTATTGGGGCACCAGACATAATTTTGCATGGCCCTCCGGTACACCCCTGCTGCTCTGCTCCTTAGCCTTTGTTGTCTTCATCCTTCACACTATACTGGTGCTAAGAATGTCTCCTGCACCCCAATCTCTAGTGCTAAATACAAATTAAAGTATTCTTGTATTTTTTACTATATGCAGAACTTGGAAAATTACTTTTAAAAAAGGCAGTTTAAATCCTCTTATTCATCAAGGTATCAAAAGCACAAATGCATTGTTGTAACTTTTCTACATTCCTCATTTTACATCTTAGTTTTTCATTGCTTTTTTATCACTTTCAGGGAGGAGAATCTTAGGAATAATGAGGGGGTAATATAAAATTTGACAATAATCTATTCAACATGTCTCTATTTCTTTAAAAACATCCTTTAAAACCAAAATTGAAAAGCTACTTGAAAGTTTATTTATTGTTTATTTATTAAAAACAGCTGTCATCCTGTTAATTACGACGTTGTAAGTTAGATTTAGGACATTTGAATTTTATTTTCTCAGTTGCAGTTATGGTACTATTGACACAATTGCAGATGACCTTTAAACCCTTTAAAGCCATCAGTCATATCCCAACTGACAGAGGTCTGTGCTGCTAGCAAGCAGTCCAGCCCCTTCCCACCAGTGAGCAAGGATACCAGTAACAGAAGCATGGATGCAGGAGGGAAATCATGGAATCAAAGAATGATAGAGGTGGAAGAGACCACAAGGGCCATCCAGTCCACTCCTTCCCGTGCAGAAATACACAATCGAAGCACTTCTGACGGATAGCCGTCCAGGCTCTGCTTAAAAACCTCCAAAGGAGACTCCACCACACAGTGTATTCCACTGTCCAACTGCTCTTACCTTCAGGAAGTTCTTACCATCAGGAAATTCACCACTCTTCATTGCCGTGTCACTTGGTGATGGGACAGGGCTGGTCATGTAATCCTCCAGAGTCCTGCCCAGCAGCAGAACAGACTTCCACCACTCCCAATGGCTTACTGGTTTTTGAGGTGAGTTACAGGGATCAGATGAGAAGTTGAAGCATATGTATAACATCAAGGCTATGTATCTGATGCAGGATCTCAGCCATTATTTTGTACTGTGTCTCATTTGAAAGAAAAAAGAACAACCATTAAGTTCATTTTAACAACCCAAGGGTAACTGATGAGTAAAAACACAAGGCCCTATGAAGAGCAGCTTAGGGCTTATTTAGCCTGGAGAAGAGAAGGTTAAGAGGTGACATGATAGCCATATTTAAATATTTGAAGGGATGTCATACAGAGGATGGAGCAAGCCTGTTTCTACTGCTCCAAAGACTAGGACACAGAGCAATGGCTTCAAACTTCAGGAAAAGATATTCTGTTTAAACTTTAGGAACAACTTCCTGATGTCAGGAGCTGTTCGACAGTGGAATATGCTGCCTTGGAGTATGATGCAGTCAGTCAGTTTCTTTGGAGATTTTTAAACAGAGGCTGGATGGCCATTTGCTGGAGCTGCTTTGAGTGTGTGTTCCTGCATGGCAGGAGGTTGGACTCAATGGCCCCTGTGGTCTCTTCCAACTCTATGATTCCACTTAGCATTGGAAGACCATGTAATATCTGTGGAGAGACAGTTTCCATGGCCATTTCCACACTAGCCTATTATAGCACGATGATTCCACTTTCAACATCCTCTGGAATCCTGGGGTTTGCAGTTTCGGGAGGGGCCGCCCCTCCCGAAACTGCAAACCCCAGGATTCCAGAGGATGTTGAAAGTGGAATCATCGCGCTATAACAGGCTAGTGTGGAAATGGCCCATGAATACTTAGGATGTGCTTACTATTTCACCAACTGGATGGTGTTGTTTCCTGGTCTGTGCCTGTTATGCAAATAAAAGAAGAAGGCAACAATTTGCATGATGTGCAAAGTGTATTTGCATATCAAACTGTATTTGCACTTCTCCTAATAATACATAGCAGAACAAATGGGGATGTAGGGCACCCAAAGCATGCTGTACTGTTACTGGGTGTGCTACAGAGGCATTGGGGAGGAGGAGAGAGTTTCATTTCTCTTCATTTATTATAAGAATCTGTCAGAATTTGCAAATCTCTTCTGTCCAGTTGAGTTCCAAATTGAGTTTTTTATCAGAATTTATCAAAATCCTTATGTTAAAAAAATCCCAATGTAGAAGAAAGCAAAACTGCTGGGTTTTCTCATCTCTCCTGAGATCACCCCCATTGGCTTTTGGCTTCATGGGTAGAATTAGCTGCAAAATCAGAGCTAGGATCTTATGCTTGCAGACCAGACTTTTTCACTATTGTGAAACAGAAGTAGTCACTTTGAAGGCAGGGATATGCAGCTCTAATTCTTCTGTACATGGAATGAATGTGCGTGTGTGCATACTTGCACTACCTTATCAAGAGGCAACAAACATCTTGAGTCAGACTTAGACACTGGGAAAGTTACTTTTCTGAACTCTGACATCCAGAATCCCCAAGTACCATGGCTACTCTAGGAAATTCTGGGAGTAATAATCCAAAAAAAACAACTCTCCTAAGCTCCAGATGGTCCTGACTGCCCTGCAACCACCTATTGTATTTCTACTTCCAACTGCACTTCACCCAACTACTGTACTTTGCAGCAAAGACTCAGATTCCCACAGGCAAGACTCCTTCGGACATATCACTCTGGGCTGAGAGGGAGCTATTTCCCTTCCAATCTGGGTGGAGGAATCATTCTGAGAGCCCACGCTTGGGCGCACTGCCTGTGTCAGGCTGTGAGTGACGCACAGCTTGTCTCTAACATCCTTTGTAGGCTATTTTAAGAGGTCCTCATTTTCAGGAAAACACAGGAAATAGCAGTCCATGGCTCTTCAGCACATTCACCTAAAATGCAGACTGGTAGAACTGTATCACTAACAGTACTCTGGACCCTTTCACACTGTACAGTTATAGCACTGTGATTCCACTTTCAGCACCATGGCAGCATCCTATGGAATCTTAGGATTTGCTGCCCAAGGAGGGGTATTTAGTATTCTCATCCAGAGAGTTCTAGTGCCTCACCAATCTCCAGGATTCTCTATCAACCCTGGCTCCATTACACCCCTGTCCTTTTAACAATGAATGCAGAATAACCCTTGCTGTAAACACTGACCATAAGGGAGAGGAATTAGAAATCAAACCATTCTCTATTGCAACTGAGGTCAGAAGACTCTAGCAATAAATTTGTAACACCCCTTTCATACTATACAATTATAACACTGCCATTCCACTTTAACTGCCATGGGAACAACCTATGGAAGCCTGGAATTTGCAGTTTAAGGAGAGGAACAGTGGTCCCTCCACTTTTGCAAGGGTTTGGGGCACAGAACCCTTGCAAAAGTGGAAAATCCACTCCCCCTCCTGTACTCCCCTTCCATTCCCTTCCAGCCAGCCACCCCCCCCATTCCCTTGCCTTTTGCCTCAGCATATATTCTCTGTGCCCAGGCCCAAGGCATGGGGATAGGAGGAAGAACACTGGAGGAGAGAAGGAAGGCATGCAAGTGCCATTCCCTTGCCTTTTTGCCTTTGTGCACATTCTCAGCACTGGGCAAAAGGTAAGGGAGGGGGGTGGAGAGAACCGGAGGGGAGACGGAAAGCGCACACATGCCCCCATTCCCTTGCCTTTTTCTTTGGCATGTGTTCTCAGTGATGGGCAAAAGGCAAGGGAATGGGAGCGGGGAGCACTGAAGGGGAGAAGGAAGGGTCTCCTATGCCTTCCTCTCTCCCTGTTCCCTTGCCTTTTGCCCAGGCACACGTACCTTCCTTCTCTGCGCCCAGCAAAACGCAAGGGAATGGGAGAAGGAGCATGGGGCAAGGCATGCATGTGCCTTAAATAATCAAATTTACAAAAATCAAACCCCCAAATGTGGAAGGAGGACTGTATTTAGAATTGTCAGCCAGAGAGCCTAAGTGCCTCACCAAACTACGGATCCTAGGATCCCTTAGGAAGTAGCCATGCGAGTTAAAAGGGAATCATAGCATGATTGTGACAGGGCACTAGGGGTGGGCACACTTTGCAGATAGAGACAACAGGAAAGCAGCATGATTCCCCCTTCCCCCACTCACTGGAGGCATCTAATTTAGTTTCAGAAGAATGCCTGCTTTTCCTCTGCACAATATTTTAGGCAGTTCACAGAGGATAAAGAAACCAGAGCTTTGTGGGACTACATGTAGCTACATCACCCTTCTCCCAGTCTGTACAGCCAGTGGAAGTTCTCTCCTGCTCTATTGTTTGGATACCAAAGATGCAGGATGCAGAAACCTTGCAGAAATCTATGCAGATTTGGACAATGCTGGGAGGCAAGGTGGGAACCCTGTTGAAGTCTCTGGAAGTTCCAAAAGTAAGACAGAAATATAAAAGAAAATTGCTCATCTAACCTACCAAAGAGCATTTTGCCTTCTTCATTTAAAGCAGAGGTAGGTAATGTGTGCCCCACAGGTGTTTTTGAAGCCTTTCATCCTTCCTGACTCCGTAGGCTATTTTTTTCCTCCCCTCCCCAAAAATTGCTCTCAGGAATGGTAATAACCTTTTTCATTGTTTATAAACTAAAAATAGCAGTTGCTCAACTAGGACTGAACTTCTGGACACTTCTGGTTTGGTTTTTCCAGTTCTTGGCAGCCTGTGCAGACCCCACCAGGTCCTGGGGACAGAAAAATAGCCCTAGAGCCAATTCCATTTATTTCTGATTTAGTTATTTTATTCATTTATATCGCACTTTTCGCCTAGTCATGGGATTGAAGGCAGTTTAAAACTTGTTTGCTTACTCCTGTTGTAAAGACTTAAAAAGACAAACTAAAGGACTGTTTATCTAAGGCTATTTCATGCTACCCAGATACAACACTAGGATTTTTTTAAAGTATTTTTATTAAAATTTCAAAAAAAAGTATAAAATGGGAACATTTCTTCTTAATGTTCCCCCACAACTCCCATAACAAGTTTTTTTCTCCAGTTTTGCCCAGCTGAATCAAACAAAAGATACAATATACTACAATACAATACAAGGAGTCCAATACACTATACATAGAATCTTTGGTATAACAATCATAATTTTTCTTTTAACCAGTTAATGCATTTTTACCTTTTTTCATCAAATTATATCATTATAATCATTAGCTTTACAATTGCAGCCACTCATTTATATTGCTCCATTCTGTATCAAATTGTTGAATAAATTTGTTCTTTAATGCATTTGTCAATTTTTCCATCTCCATCATTTCCATAACCTTTAACTTCCATTCATTTAAATTTATTTTAATATCTTGTTTCTAATGTTGAGCATAAGTTAATCTAGCTGCTGTAACTCAATATAACATTTTTTATGCTTTCTAATTTCTGCCTTTGATTTTATTATATTCAATAAATATAATTCAGGTATCATTTCAAAATTCATTTTGAATGTTTTTTTAATTTTGTCATGTGTTTCTTTCCAAAATTTCTTCACCTTTTTACAAGTCCACCACATATGATAAAATGTTCCTTCTTTTTCTCTGCACTTCTAGCATTTCGAATTTCCATTCTTTGTAATTTTTTGTAATCTCCCTGGCATCATATACCATCTATGCAACATTTTATACAACACTAGGATTTTAACAGTTGAAGTTCCATCCTGTGGAATCCTGGGAGTCGTAGTTTGGTAAGGCACCAGAGGGCTCCAGATGAGAATTCTAAATGTCTCTCCCTGAATTGCCAATCCTAGGATTCCATAGGATGGAACTATGGCTGTTAAAGTGGAATCGTAGAGGAATCATACAATGGAATCATCGGCCCTTTTCGCACCTTACCTTCATCGTGGCAGTGGGGAGCAGCGCTCGCACAAGCAGCCGTTTGCACGAGCCACTCACGGCAGCCCTTCTGCCTCCCACAGCGGCTTGCCGGTTGCACGACCGTCGCGCTAGCACCCTGCCCCTTCCTTTCGCAGCGCAGCCTGGGAGCTGTAGGAAGTGCGACCAGGCCGGCTTGTTTGACACACCGCACGCAAGTAAGTGCACGAGGGCCCCGCAAGCATTGCGCAACCACGCAGTATTTTTGGCTTAGAGCCGAAAATAAAAAAATGTGCGCACGGCCCGCTTTAGGCTCGTGAGCATCGCACGAGTGGGAGTGCGTCGTATGGACTGACGCTCCCATTCACGCGACGCTTAAGGGGCCCTCGCGCAAAAAAAACTGCGTGCGAAAAGGGCCATAGTGTTTTGACTGGGTAGTATGAAAGAGTGGCTTTTTTTCCCCCACATTGGCAAAAAGCCAGATGCCTCCTGATTGCAAATAAATGAGTCTATCTGTTTCACATTCCCCCAAATTTAAATTGTTTTGCTCCCACATTCTTTCCACTAAATTCATGAAAAAAAAAATCACAAATTTTATAAGTTCCTGTTACAAAACAAAATTGTCAAAACTGCCAAACAAAATGGTCCATCACCTCTACTGGCCAAACACAATTGATTCTGCTGTTCCTAATGTGGAGAGGAATATGGTATATCCTTCCTGCCACATAAATGTTATGGATGAGGAGTTTCCCAGATTAAAAAGAGAGGCAATCCTAATTCAGCGCTACAAATTCAAAGCGAGAGTTTGGAGAGCTGAGTACTCAAAAGTCCTCTGACAGCAGCAATAAATCCATTGGCTTTGATTTCTCCCACAGTTGTTTTTTTGAACCTCTGAAATTCTTTCTCACGAATTTATGAAGAAATCTGCAAATTTTGAGAAGTCTCCTTTTTTAAAGAATGAACAAAACAAAACTCTCGTCATCTCTGCTTCTGATATTTCTGCTGCCCTTACAGCCACCAGCACCTTTTAACAGCTATATGGCTCCCATATCTTTAATGGTTGTGTAGAAGAGAAGATTTCACCAAGTTTTGCTTGCATGACAAATATGGGCAGCAATTCCTTCTTCTACACAACCGTTAAAGAGCCTTCCTCGGGCAATGCTGGTTCACAATCATCCTTTATTTTGCCTTTCTGGGCTTTTTTATCCTTTCAGGGAGCACAGAAGGAAGCCCTTTGCCAACCAAGGTATATCTCTAACCTTGATGCTGTGGGTGACATCAGCAGGCTGTTATTAGAGCCTCTTCCTTCCTCTCTCTCTTATTTCTTAGCCTTCTCTCTCTCTCTTTTCTCCCCATCAGGAAGAAAAAAAAATCTCAGTACTAACTCTGCCTCAGTCTTGGAACACCGACTTCCTCTCTCAAGAGCACCAGCTAACAGCTTCCTTTGACCGCTGCTGTCCCAGACACTGTGGCTCCATGGCGCACCCACCACGTGCAGAAAAACAAGTGCCGAGAGAGAGCTTTGCTTTTTTTCCCTTTAAGAACCTCAGCTTAGCTGGAGCACTGAAAAGACACCTGTAATATTTTGGGTGTGTTCTCCTCTCTGGCCCACTCAAAACAATCCCTGAGGCTACATTCACATGAATACAACTGTTGTTGCTATTAACTGCTGTCATTTCAGCTTGGGATTTATGGCAACCTGTACTAATAGAAGACCCGCATGGGACCCAATAATCGAAGCCCTGCTCAGGTCCAGCAAACTCCAGCTTCCTTGATCGAGTCTCTCCATCAATAAGTAATCCATCTTCCTCTTTTCCTACTGCTCTGTTACCCTGTTTAATGGGGATCCCGGGAAGGACACCTATATGCACTCTCAATTAACTAAGTTTGGGGAAATTAGCTAGAGCACAAGTTAGCAATGCGAGAGGCAGGGCAACAGAGCGGAATCTTGTACCCAATGTCTACGGGGTCAGGCCAAGCCAAGGAGCACACCAAAGTTTCAGAATAATTGAGATTTTTATTAAATACAGACAGACAGTGTATGCAACACACTCACACAAGTAACTAAGGAAAGTAAACGTTGGAGTGGTACAGAGGGATTTTGAGAGGGATTGTTGAATTGGGTGATATGACATCTGTCCTGAAGGCCTGGATAGTCTGAAGATTGAGTTTGTTGGTATGGAGTCTCAGTATATGGGACTGAGGGGACAGCTCACCAAACAAAGCGGCAGCAAAGCTGGATGGAAGTCCGGAGCGATCCGAGGATGGTCTCGGAATCAGGGGTTTTTATAGGGAGAAATGTAACTGCAGGCTATTCTGTACTTGGGGAAAACAATGAGTTTCGGGTGTGAGACAAAGCTTTGGAAAGGTCAAAATTTAGCATGATTGAGTTAGGTCCAAATTGGCAAAGAGTATGCAAATGCAGAGTGCTTGGCAGTTGAATATTCAGCTTGCCAAGTTGCCTGCTCAGGGCAGGGAGTCCTTTGTAAACAGCATGCATACATAATGAGGGTGTTGCAGAGAGGTCTCCGAAAGTGGTGATCTGGCTATTTCTGGCCTGCCTGTATTGTTTTGGGATATTGCAGCATTTGATGGCCGAGCCTAGTTCTGTGCTTGTCCAGGGGCCTCACAAACACATGGAGAGGGTTGGTGGAAGAGAGCCAAATTATTGATGTCAAAATGATATCTTTATGCTATCTCCAAGGAGACCTAACCTGTAGTAACAGCTCCCTGCTTCACGAAGCACTATAATCTTTTCTAAGGAGTCAGGTCATCACATGATATCGCCTTAGGCCATTTCCGCACTACACTATAGTGCTATTATTCCACTTTCAACATGCTGTGGAATTCTGGGATTTGTAGTTTACTGAGGCCAAAGAGCTCTCTGGCTGAGAATTCTAAATGTCCCTCTCAAACCCCAGGATTCCATTGGATGATGAAAGTGGAATAATAACACTATAACCATGTAATGCAGAAATGGCCAAAGTTCCACACACTCACAATTTTACTATTGTAACTTCTAAGGAGAGTTCAGATTTGATTTGCTCCAGGACCCACTTATTTGTCTTTTTGGTAACCCATGATATCTGTTATGTCCTGGCTGACTTACTGTGAATAACTTTAATCAGAGTTTTAAAACAGAAGCATTTATTTCAGGGAAAAAAGGCAACACAGCATCATTACCAAAATGTTGCTGCAACTGCAGCATTAGAGTTGGGTACAAGTTGTACACCTTCCCATATGAATTTTGGCGCACATATCAAAGATTAGTTAAAATCTTACATATTAAATCATCCCACTGGCTCCAGCAGTTTCCCCAGGCATACTATCATTTATATACTTTTCATCGTAAGAGCCAGGACAGGTTCCTGTTTCCTATCTAAATGTTCCAATAACATTCCCTCGTTCTTCTGTTGTTATTCCCACCTCCCACCATTTGATCTTCCCTTCCAACTGCCCACTGCAAAGTAACATTGAATACAGAGCAAATCACTCATTCAGAGCCTATTGATATTTCAGGTGTTACAACTGACTATATTGTTACCAGTGTCAACTGGAAGCAGAAAGATATTAGCACTAGCAAGTTTCACCCTGGGCATCTATTGCAACTACTATTAGATGTATTGCTGATACATATGGTGGGATCAAAGCATGACAGGATTAAAAGACCCTGACAACATCTGTTTAGAACTCTCCTCCAGCGCCACATTTTAAATGAATTGATTTTCCTCCTATCAACTTTCTTCACTGTCCAGCTTTCACAATCAGACATAGAAATCAGAAAACCAATGGCATGGACAATCCTGACTTCAGTATTGTAGTTACCTATCTTTTACACTTGTCTAGTTCCTTCATACCTGCCCTGACAAGTCCCAGGCCATTTCCACACTAGACTGTTATAGCGCTAGGATTCCACTTCCAACATCCTATGGAATCCTGTGGTTTGCAGTTTTGGGAGGGGCCAGCTGGCCCCTCCCTAAACTGCAAACCCCAGGATTCCATAGGATGTTGAAAGTGGAATCATAGCGCTATAACAGTCTAGTGCGGAAATGACTCCAGTCTTTCTCTGATTTTTGATTGCACTGTCTATTTTGGTTTAGCTCTACTGAGGTATAGAACAACTTTTGAGTTCTCCAAATCTTCTGTGGTTATTATTTTTGTCCTCTTACTGTTCAACTGTAATTATGCTTTTGCACCCTCTTCCTGGACTTTCCTCAACAGTCATTCCAAATCTTTGCTATTTTCTGCAAGTAATATGGTATCACCTGCATACTTTAAATTTTTTTATGTTCTTTCCCTCATTTTCTCTGAGTCTAATTCAGCTTTCTATATGATATGCTCTGTGTATAAATTAAACAGGTTAGGGTGACAAAATGCAACTTTGTCTGTTCACTGTCAAAATGGAAAACCATTCGGTTTCTTCATGTTCTATTCTGACAGTGGACTCTTGTCCTATGGTTGTTGCCATCCTACACTGTTACAGTGCTGTTATTCCACTTTCAATATCCTGTGGAATTCTGGGGTTTGTAGTTTTACTGAGGCCCAAGAGCTCTCTGGCTGAGAATTCTAAAAGCCCCTCCCTCAACTGCAAACCCCAGGATTCCACAGGATGTTGAAAGTAGAATGAAAGCACTATAACAGTGTTGGGCAGAAATGGCCTATGTAACACATCTGGACCATCAAATGTTGTGGCACACTAATTTCTTTCAAGGTGATTATGCCTATTTAACAAAGCCATTCACATCTGTTTAACCAAAGTAAGTCTGGTATTCTTGTCATCCATGGACCCCTGAATGGGTGTCAGGAAATCCCAGTGCAAGAAAAAAAATCACACTTCACTTTGATTATGTTCCATGTTCACTTTTCTGGAAGGGGATCCACAGCTTTCATCACACTAACCCACTTATAAAAGGGAGTCATACACCTAAAGTCCTGCTTTAACCATTTTTCGCTCCCATGTTTGGACCTTAAAGTCCATGTTTGGACTTTCGCAGGCTGCGCTGGGGCAGGAAGCATGACTGGCACAACTCTGAAGGCTCCGCATGCCAGGTAAGTGCGCACGGGGCCTCAGAGCAATGCGCAATTGTGCACCATTTTTGGCTTCCAGTCAAAAATGAAAAAGTATGCGATCAACACCTGCCTGCCTCTGGAGCGTCACGTGATTGTGAGTGCATTGTGCAGATCACTCCTCACAATTGCGCGACACTCCAGGTGCTCTTTTGCATGGCAAATGCCGTGCGGAAAGGGCCTGAGAAAATATGACTCTGTAACCCAGTAGGTGTCATGGCTCATTTGGGACTAGATTCCTCTCCCCCCATCAGAAAAAAACACAAAATAATGTTGGGAAATGTGAGAGATAGTACTGGATATATTAAGCTGAGTAATCAATTTGGCAAGGCGGAAGCTGAACAACAACCAGTCTACTGTCCACATATATACACAGAGTTTAGCAGGTAACAGAAATGAGCTTTGTCTTCTTGGCAAAGCATAAAAGTAGCTATACTTCCAAATTAGTCACACTAGTCTAATAGTCTAGTGTCTATTAGTCTAATAGAGGAGGAGGAAGAGGAAGAGAAATGAATGGCTGCAGAGTAAAATGACGCAGGAAGAGAGAGGATGTGGTAAAACAAGCAAACAGGAAGTCACAACAAAGCAAAATAGTTGTTAGCGAGTATAAGCATGCAGAAGTTGCTAACTCTAACATACATTTTACAAAAAAATTTTCCCCAGCAAAAACAAAGTGGTGAGAGAGGGGAACTTTAAAGAATGAAGAACACAAAAAAACTATTTTTTCCATGACTTTTCTGTTTTCTTGGGCTTTTATATCTTTAGGTTCTTTCTAGTGACCCCAGGACCACATTCCTGAGCCTTGCTTAGGTTCCACACTTTTGTCTTTCAAGTGTTGCCAACTCTATTTATCTGCTTACTCATTTATGCTTATATCACACTTTTCTCCAAGGAGCTCAGATAGGTTAGGTGACTCTCTTCCTTCTCTGCTTTATCCTCATAACAGTCATGTAAGATGTGTCAGACTGATTGAGAAAGAGAGGGAGAGAGAGAGATTGGTTCAATGTCACCCACTGAGTTTCATGTTCAAGCAGGGAGCTGAACCTCACTCTTTCTCCCCAATCCAATTCTACCCACAATACAACATTACAATGCGCCCTGCAATGATGTCACTAGATAAACAGGTTTGGGGACACTAAAGCTCTGACAACCCTAGTGCAGGATGCCGTGTTTAAATATTGAGGGTTCCATATTTTCCTATACAGATATGGATGCATGCCAACTTTCACCTTAAGGTATAGGGGTCCTCTTATAATTTGGTCTAAAACTAGAGTACCCAGATACAAAAGGTGTCAGGAATCCTGCACTTTCAATAGTTCTGCAGAAGAGGCTGTTTCAGCAGATGTAAGTTACCGGATGAGCTGAATTCCCCATTACTGCACAAATAATTAAAGATGCAAAAGCACCATTTCCTTTTCATCTGCCCCTATCAGTTGGAACACCCAACTGTAAATGACCAGGCCTCACAGTTCTGAGACCAATGCAAAGAGCAATTTTATCCTGATCATACCTCCTAGACACTACTGAATTCCAGATAATAAATAGCTGACTTGCCAAACCTCTCCGGTTTCACATTCAGTGCTATCTACAGTTGCATGTGTGTGTTTGCAGCATGCTGCCTAATGTCTTATATTCTGAGCATCAGATATGAAATGTAGCTTACTGCAGTGCATTGTAAGTAGCAGGCACAGGGTTAGTCCTTTTCTCCATGCACACGGAAGTGGCTGTAGATGTTGGCTCTCACCAAAAGAATTGTCAGGAAGCTCAACCATGAGTGGAATGTCACCAAGCTTGGCTGGAGTGAATCCTGACTCCCAACACATACTGGCAGGAGAATGAGCAAGATAGACTTTGTCCATCTGTGTAGATTTTACTAGAGTCATTTCTGCACTAGACTGTTACAGTGCTATTATTCCCCTTTCAACATCCTGTGGAATCCTGGGGTTTGCTGTTTAGGAAGGGCCTGAAGGTATGTTGAATGTGGAATAATAGCACTACAACAGTCTGTGCAGAATGACCTAGGACTTGAAGTGCAGTCCAATATAGAGCAGAGCCTGGGAAAATTATTCTTTTGGACTACAAATCCCCAAATCCCCCTCCCCACTAGTATGGCCAGTCAGTTGTAGTCCAAAATGAACTTTTCCACTCACCTGGGACTGAGTTCCATTTAGGCTTCACTTAATAATAACTTGGGGGGCCATCTTAAATCCCAGCTTTGAAGAGGGGGAAGAGGGCTTATAAATGAAATGAAGAAGAAGCAGAAGACGAAGGTGAAAAGGGGGCAGGAGGAGAAGGAAATGCAGCAGAATAAGGAGGAGGAGATGGAGATAGTGAAGGCAAAGGGGATGGAAGAGGAGGAGTTGCAGCAGCTGCAGAAGGAGAGCCATTTCTGCACTACATTCTTATAGCGCGATGATTCCACTTTCAACATCCTATGGAATCCTGGGGTTTGCAGTTTCAGGAGGGGCCAATCGGCCCCTCTCGAAACTGCAAACCCCAGGATTCCATAGGATGTTGAAAGTGAAATAATCGTGTTATAGAGTGTAGTGCAGAAATGGCCGAGGAGAAGCAGGAAAAGGAAGGAAAAGGAGAAGCAGGAGAAAAGAAGCAACAGAAGGAGAAGAAGGAGAAACAGAAAAAGTATCAAAAGCCGAAGAAACCTCCAAAGTGGGCATGTTGTCCTCCAGGTATTGTTGGACTGCAGCATCCATCAGGCCCACTCATCCTGATGAGGAATGCTGCGAGTTGCAGTGCCATAATATCTGAAGGTCCACATGATTTCTAGCCCTACTTGAGCCTTCTTCAGGCATTTGCCTCATCAAGGCAATGGGACTGAAACTGGAGACCATTCCATCCTCCTTCCACAAGAACCTGAATGTCAGTTAGATTTTTTTCCGTACCGACACATAATAAGCATCTGGATATCTTAATAAGCACAAATGGCTGAAAGTAGTTACAAAGTACCTGTGGGCAAGACTCAGCTTCACAAGAACTCTGTGACTGTGCTCCGCTGAATGAGGTTACAGAGCCACCTTCAGAGTTTCACTCTCAGCATGTGAAGGTCCACTGCCAGTGCTCAGGGACATGGGGTGCTGCATGCTCACATCACTGTCTCCAGTTTTAGTCCTATGTGTATTGAGGCCCTGGCTGAACAGGGTTTTGTTTCTTGTTTAGTCCTATATGTCAAAAGTTCTTTTTTCGACTGCTCGATTGAATTTAACTTGAATTTTCAGATTTTTTAAGAAGTCTGCATGACATATTATATACATATATCTTTTCACCATTCAGGAATTATTCTGCACAAAATCTACACGTGTTGTCTTTGTACAGAAAACAGCATTTCCTGTGCAGAAAAATGCTGTTTTCTTTGCAGAAAATGCTGTTCTCAGAGGAAAAATATCATTTGCAAATTTTGTACAGAATAAGTCCCAAACTGCAAATAGTCTTCCAAAACTGCACATTTTTCTGAGACTTTCTTATAGTGAGAAGAACATGTCTAAAACTGATCATTGCTTCCTTTGAAAATAAAATTAGTGATGAAGAACTACATTTCTACGAAGAGGAGAGCCTCTTGAAGGATTCATAATTCTCAGGCAGGTCATTGAAGTATTGAAGATCCAAGTCATTTCATGATTTAAATGTCATCACCAGCACCTTGAATTCAGAAAAGAAGTGCATTGACATCCAAAATCATTTTGTTAAGCCCAGTGTTTTACAAGTTTTACAAGATATTTCCTATAGAAGTCTAAGTGTCTTGTTTTGCTCTAGCTGAAGTGTCCAAGTCTTCTTGAAGAACCACCTCATCTAAAGTACGTTGCCACAGTCTTATCAGTCGACTGCATGAATTACTGTAGCCTGATCATGTGTACATGGTTTGTGTGTACGTGCATGTGTGTGCATTTTTAACACATACATTTTATATTATGTTTAAAATATATTTACTACAAGAAAAATACATGAGATTTTGCTTAATATACAATTTCTAACTTTTTTCCAACAGACACATAAATACATACAAACACATACACATTCACAATGTAGCATATATGTGAATGTTCTTTTCAGTAATACATTTCTGTGCAAACATTTCTCTAATACAAGCCTTTTTAAGGGAGAGCTCTGTTGCAAAATCTGGAGAAGTATGAATTTTGAAGAATAGCTGGGCTTCAGATCATGTATTGGTTGGAAAACATGAGCGGTCACACTTCAAAATTCACTTTGAAATAAGAACTGGACAAATGTCTCCCCATCCCTATTTCCGATTAGACAAGCATAGGACTTCACTGTTACCATGAGAGACAAAATCTTGTGGCTTCATTTAAGGCTGATACTTACAGTATGCTGCTCCCACAGCTTTATATATCTTCTCTGTTAAGGTTCAATTTCTAGCCCAGCTACTTGAAGGCAATCCTCACGGACTGTCCCTGACTACTGTAAACGTGCACAGAATTGTATATTGGAACCTTTGATTGATTTCCTCTAATGCTAAGGAAAAAACAGGGGAGAAAGAAAAGCACAACCAACTAGCCAACCAGATCTAATTATCATTTATGGGACTCCAGAAATGACTCCAGAACCTACTTGAATTTTGTACCTTTCGCTGTGAAGGAGCACTCCAACTGTGCATTAAATCTCAGCTGGAAGTTTTCTTTGCTAGCTGCAAAGGATGGTGTGTAATGTAATTGGTGGAAAAAATGGGGCCAGGAGTGCTGTAGATGCCTAGTTCTTGCTATTACTGGAATTACTTTAGAGGGGAAAGCAATATCCATCATATCCGTACGCTGCTTACTTGTGGTAGATGCTTAACTATTATCTTGTTATATTTTGTGATCTATTGGCTGTATGAATTGGTTATTACTGATAGGCTATGATGGATAGAATTTCTATATTATGCTAATACAGTGTTCCAAACCAGAACCAGACTTTTTAGTGATTATGGCTGCAATCCTATTCATGGTTAGCTGGTAAGAGGCCCCATAGGACACAGTGGGACTTACCTCTCAGTGAACAGGACTATGCACAATTTATGATTAGCTAGCAGGAAAATACCAATGGTAAATATCAAACTGCAGGTGCTAATCAGGCCAGGTCCTATCGCCACACCCCCTAGGAGAGTCTCAAAATACCAGCAGCTGTGTTGAGCCACATCAACAAACTAGTTCTAGTAATTTCCATCTCTACCAGGAGCAATTCTTCTGTAAAGATAATTGCGCTAAACTGCCCATTCAAGACCAGGCCAACCCAAAATAGTTTTGAAGGTAACACAGATAGCTTACAATATACTGTTGCTGAGAAATATTGCTCCTATTTCAATTTAGGCTGGGATTTCAGCTAAAGTAAGAGGAAACGGAGGCACTTTTCACACGCGACTTGGAACGCAAAATGGCTACGAGAGCAACGTGGAATCATGAGGATGGTTCCGCATGACGTTCTCGCGATCGCGCGTCACTCCCATAGCGATCCCACAGCAATCATTTGCCCCGAAAATGATGCGTGATTGCACATTCCTCCCGCATCCCTCGTGCACTTACCTGGCGTGCAGAACCTCAGGAAGTGCAATGGCTGCACTTCCTCCCCCAGCACAGCCTGGGAAAGTACTCGGCTGTGTTGCGGTAGGAAGGGACAGAGCTATCACGCTTCCTTCCATTCAGCATGGAGCTGGTGTGGAGGGAAGCGCAGGGGGCACGATTCCCTTTTGCAAGAGGCTTTTCTTGCAATCCCCACGCGACACCCAGCAACACCAGGTAAAGTGCGAAAGGGGCCAGAGAGAGCCAGGGCAATGTAGTGATTTGACCTTTGTATTATCACTCTGGAGATTAGGGTTCAGATCCCCACTCAGCTGAGGAAATTCACTGGGTGACCTTGAGTAAGTCATGTTCTCTCAGCCTCTGCCAATGGTAAAACTCCTCTGAAAAACTCTTGCCAATTTAAGGTTCACCCTGGGGTCACTATAAGTCTGAAACACATCAATAAAGGGGGAATCAGGAAAACAGGGGAGCAGCAAATGTTGTCATTATCTTTGCTAATGAAAAAAGCTCGGTGCTTTGACTCTGCAAGCCTGGTGGCCACACTGCTGGTCAGTACTGACAGTTATTTCATGGTAAGATTACTGTCTCCATTGCTGTTGCGTTTCTGTTATGCAATACGGTGGCCCCTCGACTTTCACAAGGGTTTGGGGTGCAGAACCCTCACAAAAGTGGAAAAACATGAATAATTCCCCTCCTCAAGATCCCCCCATTCCCTTGCCTTTTGCACACTGGGGTCACAAGCAAGGGAATGGGAGGGGGAGCTCCGGAGGGGAGAAAGAAGGCATGCATGTGCCTGCCTCTCCCCATTTCTTTGCCTTTTGCCTTTGCCTTCCTTCTCCATGCCTGGCAAAATGCAAGCAAGGAGGAGAATGGGGTGGAGGCACACGGACACCTCATGAATAATCAAATTTACAAAGATCAAACCTGCACGTGTGGAAGGAGAACTACACTCTGTACAAACTCAGTCCAGGACAGTTCTTCTGTGCTTGTAATCTCAAATTGCAGAGTGATCATATAACACCTACATTTGATTAATTCTCCCAAAATAAGAAGCCCAAAATAAGAAGCCCACAGGTTTTGAATTTTTGAATTTTTGCTTCTTTGCTGCTCCCAGCAGCAGCAGCCAAGAAACAGTCATGTTGAGGGGGACTATAGCAAAGAAAAGGTAGTTTGGGAGGGCATTTTGGCCTTTGCACAGTTAGTACAGTGTTCTGGCTTTTGCAACACCCCAAAAAGTGAGATATGACAGCATACATTAGACTTATGTCATTGTAATTCACTATGCAAGCCCATAGCACTCAAAGTCATGTAGCTTGCTGGATACATGCATCAAGTTTGGTTTCTCCCACATTTGATTTAAAAAGAAAAAAGAAACCCAAGTTGTTGACATTCCAAATAGGAAGAACTGTGCAAATTCCACTCACATGTAAAGTGAAATGAAGATTGTCCCCACCCTTACCAGGAATACAAGGAGTTAAGACAGTGGGACGATCCCCTTTCCATGTTAAAATCACACAAGAAGACAGACCAACTGGCATACCTATAGTTTACATGAATGGGGCAGATATGCCAGTCACCAACAAGTCTGCCTCTTCTGCACCCAGTTTCCCCTGTTTTGAGTGCCCTGGACTGGACAGCAAAACTCCCAAACCAGCAGTCTTCAGCAACAATTCAAAACTCCCCTTGCACTTCAAAGCTTATTTTTAGCATAGGGGGGGACTTGACTGGAAAGGTGAGCCTGCCATGCATGTTCAGCCCCACTGAGATCTCTCAGGTAGCCCCCAAAATGATCCTGTGAACCTTTAACCCCACTGCTCCAGTGGGTAGATGCCATTTCTGCTGTTGTGCCTTTTCTCCCTTTTCTTCACCTTGGTTCTTCTTTGCATTTTGTGTCAAAAATTCAAGGCATTCTTCCTGCCTTTCAAAGCTGCCCTAGCTTCAAGTTGAAACATGAACCTGGCAGCCCTTTTATTCCAAGCTACTGATGGCTAATCGGGCTGGCATGTCCCGTTTTGAATTCCCAAAATCAATACTTTATAAATGCCACTTAAACATGAAACTAGGTGTTCCTATGTTCTGTTTTTCTTTTTAGCGCAGTCAGTGTGTGGTGCAATCAACCGACTATTTCTCTTAAAGCAGGGGTAGGGAACTTATACGTCTTCAGATGTGGTTTGGCTTCAACATCCATCAGCCCTAGTCAGCACAGCCAATGATGTGGGAAGATGGAAGTTTCAGTCTAATATCTGGAGAGCCAAATCTTCTATATACCTAGATTAGAGTATGGAGAAACTGTTTCACATCAGTAATCACGAAGCTCACACTGACCTGGGACCAGGCACAATCTCTTAGCCTAAGCTTGGGGGTCCATGGAGCCCTCACAAGGGGTCCATGAAGCTCTGCTGCTGTACATCACCAGCAGTGGCAGCAAGGTGGATGTGACAGGGAATACAGGTGCTGAAACTGTTCCCTCATTTGCAAATGAGGGAGCAGTTTGAGTCAGCACACACACCTGCCACTGTGTCCCTTTCATCAAAGATGCAGAGTGTGGGCATCAAGGGTCACTTGATTTCTGGGTGAGGATTTGAATTCTAGTCTCCAGAAGCATTAAATAAATAAATAAAATGAATATTTAAATCTAAATTTAAATATTGAGTTAAGTCTTGAGTGTCCCCAGCAACAAATTAGATTTACAGGGAATCCCTGTTGAAGAAAAGGTTAAGAACCACTGGCCTAAGTTATCTTACAAGGTCATTGTGAGGAGAAAATGGATGAGATGGAAATTATGCCTGCTACTACAAAGTCCTTGAATGAAAGATGGGATTTTTTTAAAAAGTGGAGGTGAGTACAAAGTTTTCGTATTCATAACACTTGGAGTCACAAATCCTATGCCCCAGCTTCATGGACCTGTGATAAAAGGAAGAACATATCTGTGGCTGACATTCTATTAGTGGCATATACAGGTGTAAGTTAACCTCCATATGTCTCCTTTTGGTTGATGCAGAGGTTCTTATTCTCTACTTCCTTGGGTACTGCACAAAGGTCCTCACCCAATTCATCACAAAGCCACCCTCCCCACAAACACAATCCTGTGCCTGGTGGAGAGTGGTGTGGGGAATCACAGAAGGTTATAGTAATATCCCCATAGCTAGATAGAAATGATTACATCCTCCACTGGGGCCGTCAGATGATTCAGCAGACGATGTAATTACTTGGCATCCAGCTACAGGAACATAGCTAGTCATTTCTTCAATCTCCCCTTGCTCTCCACCAGGAACAGAATGCCCATGGGGGGCAGGTGCCAGTGGCCCTATGGTAAGTCTGTGAATGGCTAGCTCTCCCATAACTCCACATGCTGAACACATGCAGTGTTATGCCAGACCATACAGGATTGAGGCCACTGTATAGGGATGGAACAATATTTGGGATGGGATATATTCTAGGGCATGGCTAGGAAGTACGTGGTCCCGCAGATGTTGTTGGCCTATATGTTTCAGCAGCCCTAACTAGCATGGCCAATGAGGAATGCTGGGAACTGCAGTCCAACAACATCTGGAGGGCCACATAATTTCCACCTCTGTTACATGGCAGCTCATCAGACCATCTTAAAGCATTAACTCATCAGATCATCTCAGTTGCCTTGTTTTGTATGCTCTGAACAGGTGCTTCTCTTTTTTTCCCCTTGCTCTTTTTAGTTGTTATTGTTGTTGTTGTTGATCATGTTTTGATTGTGCCAGCCAGAGAGCATGCACACACAAGCAGATCAGCAGCCACCATGCATGTTGACTTGCTATTAGAAACATAGCCTTAGGTAAAGTGGAATCCATGCCAAGCATACATTAGTAAAATGTGACGGAGTTTCAGCAGGCGGGTCTGTACTGTGCATTCAGTGGGCTGAGCTGTTTTCTTGGGCAAGGTTCAGATTCCTTCATAAGCAAACCTGGAGCTATTGCCTGATCCTATCTGAACAGAAAGTGAATTTATGAAGCAGGCCCTGGTTTATGCTCCTTTGGGAGAAGAACGTTGGAGATAGATGCCAAAGCTGCCTTAAAATCTCATTCCTCCTCCTCTTGAACTTACTTAATTTTTTTAATCCCATTTGAATAAACATAACAGGGTTATCATGCTAGAAATAGAAGTCAAATGGCAAATGGTGGAAGAAGGCTAATTTTTATATTGTTTCTTTCAGCTCCACTGGAAGTTGTGTCAGTTTCTCTTGGTGCTAGAATGCTGATGTAGCAGGGCGGCACTGCATCTCAGTTCATAGGGGACAGTCCTTTTTTTAAGGGGCTGTAACATGTAAGTTCTCAGCTGCAGGACACTCTCCTTTTAAATGGCTGTCCAACCCAAGTAAAGACAAAAGATTAAGATTCATCAGTTGTTTGGGGTGGGGCCTAAAACAGAGCTTGGAAAAACTACATTTTTGGATTACAACTCCTGCAGTCAATGAACAAGCATGGCTAGGCTAGCTGAAAGCTTACTAGAACTGCAATCCAGAAAAGTACCATTCCAAGGTCATAGAATCATAGAATCATAGAATAATAGAGCTGGATGAGACCACAAGGGCCATCCAGTCCAACCCCCTGCCATGCAGGAATACACATCAAAGTACTCCCAACAGATGGCCATCCAGACTCTGTTTAAAAACTTCCAAAGAAGGAGACTCCACCACACTCCAAAGCAGCATATTCCACTGCCAAACAGCTCTGCCCATCAGGAAGTTCTTCCTGATGGTTAGGTGGAATCTCTTTTCCTGTAGGTTGAATCCATTGCTCCTTGTCCTAATCTCTGGAGCACTGGAAAACAAGTCTGTTTCCTCTTCAATATGACATCCTTTCAAATATTTAAACATGGCTATCATGTCCCCTCTTAACTTTCTTTTCTTCTTCAGATTAAACATACCCAGCTCCCTAAGCTGTTCTCCTGACTTGAGGTCTGACTTGACGTTCCTCATCGCCTTTCAGCACCTAGACAGCAAATTGAACAGGGACCACAGGTCAACCAGACATTGTCTTCCTCATACAGATGCATGTATGGTAAGAGCCACCATGGTGTAGCGATTTGCTTGTTGGATAGGGAGTCTGGGACACTGGAGCAAAAATCCTCACTCAGCCACAGAAACCCTCTGGTTGATCTTGGGCAAGTCACTCTCTCCATCACAGATGAAGGCAATGACACCCCACCCCTGAACAAATCTTGCCAAGAAAACCCTGTGGTAGAGTTGCTGTAAGTCAGAAATGACTTGAAGGCACACAAGGAAGAAAAGTGGGAGGTGTCTAAAGAAACCAGGGTAGATGTACAAAGAACTTCCAGGTAAGCTGAGATGTAAGAGACAGGGGCCATTTCTGTACTACATTGTTATAGTGCCATTATTCCACTTTCAACATCCCTGAGTCACCCACATTTTGGGGTAACATCCTCAATAGCAATAGCAATAGCATGTGTATTTTTATACCGCTTATCAGCTAAGTGCTCTCTAAGCAGTTTGCAATGTATTTTTAGCTAATTGCCCCCAACAAGCTGGGTACTCATTTTACTGACCTACAGAAGGATGGAAGGCTGAGTCAACCTGGAGCCCAGCAGGATTGAACTCTCAACCTTGTGGCTGCAGTACTGGTATTTAACCACTGCACCACCAGGGCTCCTAAATCATAAAAGCCCACCCTGGACTCAGCATTGCACTATAATATTACCCCCCTCTCTTAAGCATTTTGTTGCTGGTGGAGAGCAAGAAAGATCAGAAGAGTGTCCAGCTATGTCTGTTTAACAGGTGCAGAATGATCACATCATCTGCTGAGAACTCTGGAAGACCCAAGCAGGTCTTGACAGAAGATTTCCTTGGTCTGCATTTGGCTCCTCTGTGCTTTTCACCAGTAATGGAATGGCATAGAGTGGAGCACTATTAGTGGTGAGTCCTGAGGATGGTGACACAGGAACCATAGAAGAGTCCAAAAATGGAATTCTTACACCACGCTTGACCATGTGGAGATCTCAGCTGCAGAGTTAACTGATTAATCCACTCTTGATGTGAAGAGTGAATCTGCTCTTGATTTTTCCACTGGTCCTCTTGCAGTTGCTCTAAGTTGAATATGAGCTCTCCCAGTCTTGGACCCTATCCTTTGAAACATCTGGTGTCTTGTTCAGCTTCGGGGCAGCTACAGGAGGAGTGGCAGTAAAATCAAGAGTGGTTTTACCCCTGCTTCCTACAGTGTTGGATTTACTAGCCATCGTCAGTGCAAAGGGCGTTGTGAATACAGCAATGGGAAAAGTGGCACTCCTCAGATTCACTCTTCTCTGCAACTATTCAAATGTTAAATCAAAAGAGAGAATCACATGGCCCTCCAGATGCTGTTGGATGTAACCAGTGCTGAAGCACGTTGGGAGCTGCAGTCCAATGATATCTGGAGGATCACATGATTCCTGCCCTTGCCTTAAGCAATATGCTTAATTTTTTATATTTATTTAAAGTATTTATACCCAAGTCTTCAGCCAAAAAGTCTCCCAGAGTGGCTTACAAACTGCTAATTTGACAGTTCCCTGCCCTCAGGCTTACAATCTAAATAAGACATGATACATAAGAAAAAGGGAATGGGAGTTTGGGAGGCGATTAAGTCCAGCAAATGCTGGCTGTGGTTCTCTCCCTCCGAAAGCAGAGCAACAGCAGTTGGTACAGAGGGAAGGCCTTTGACCAGCTGCCGGAGCCTAGGTGTGATGGAGCTGTGTGTACCTCTTCTTCTTTCCTTCCCAGGGCCCTTTTCGCACAGCATTTTCAATGCGAAAGGGTCCCTTGAGCATCGTGCACATGTGAGGAGCAGTCCACATGATGCACTCACATTTGCATGATGCTCCAGGGCCTGGCAGTGACTGCTCATTCATTTTTTCATTTTCAGCTTGAAGCTGAAAATGGTGCATGGTCACGCATCGCTCCAGGGCACCGCGCGCACTTACCTTGTGTGCGGAGCCTCGGGAGCCGGGCTGGTCACACTTCCTGTCCAGTGCAGCCTGGGAAGGTCCCAGGCTGCATATGAAAGGAAGAGACGGGGCTCTCACATGAGCAGGAAGCTTGTGCGGAGTCAAAGAAGCAGAGAAGAGAGAGCCTCTCTCCAGAGGCTACTCACGTGGGCACCACACCCCAGTGCCGAAAATAGGTGAGTTGCGGAAAGGGTCCAGCTCATAGCAGACTCATATGATGACTATAGGATTCTGGGTGTTGTATTTTAAAAAAGTAACTACTCCAAAGTCCCTTGATAGCTTTCAGAACTGGGACCCACATTGACTCCTGACAAGATAGGCAATGGTATTTATGTCTGGAAAGAAAGGCATGGTTGGGGCATTCAATGATTCCTGATTTTTTAAAAAAAAGACAGCGCGGAATACCTACTTATTAGAGGAAATTATTTGTATTTGCATCTCTGTATGAACTACTGTTAAGGGCATGACTCCTTCTACTTAAGATTCACGCCCAGAATGATGACTCACACACTGAGATTATGGGTGGGCTCCTCTACCAATGAGTAATTTTAATCTCACATGCATGAAAAGTAAACTTTTCTCAATATACAAATGAAGGCTGCCTGTGTTTTGGTTTTGTTTTTTAAATGCCCTGGGGCCAAAGGCAAATCTCATCATTATGTAGCCATCTCATACTTATTTCATTTTTTAAAAAAAAGTGAAATGCAGCTGCAAAACTGAATTAGGAAAAGTGGGAGGAGAGGGACCACTTAACCACCAGATTTTTTTTCTGCTAAAAAACATCCAGAAACTAACACTTAGGAAATTTGCCGCTGTATCACCCAGAATGACAGTGATTGTGGTGTAGTGGTTTGACTGTTAGACTACAACCCTAGAGACCAGGAATTGATTTCTCGCTTGGCCATGGAAACCCATTGGGTAACCTTGGGCACATCACACTCTCTCTCCCCCAGAAAACCCTGTGATAGGTCGCCATAAGTCACAAATGACTTGAAAGCATGCAACAACAACATTACCCAGAATCCCCCAGTTTCAGTGGCCATGCTGCCTATGAAATGTTGGGAGCTGTACCTACAGCTCTCCTAATAAGATTCTCTGAACCATGACATCCATCTGGTCAGAAGGAAAATGTATCCACATTGTTGCTCATACACGCATTATGTTCCTTTCATCCATTTGAAGGAAGTACAGTGATCCCTCCACATTTGCTAGGGATAGGGGCACAGGACCCCCATAAAAGTGGAAAAACCATGAATACTTCTAGGTCCTCTCAAACCATATTTAACACACAAAAAGTATGTTCACCATATTCAACCCACCATGGATTCCTTTGAGGCATCAGGGTTCCTTCACAAGGCAGAAGTGGGTGGGTGGTGGGGCTGACTGCCACCTCCACTGCTGCCCCACACTATTTTTAATAGGGAGTTACTAGCCTCGTTCTCAGTTTTTCAGTCCCATGAGGCTTGCAGTCCCTATTAAAAATGGCATAGGACAGCTGCAGAGGTGATAGCAAATAATCAATGAATAATCAAATCCGCAAAAGTGAAACCCCCAAATGTGGAGGGCTGGATGTACTATTTAAAACTTTGATAGCTCAAACTAGAAAGAAATGTTTGCAAGAATATGTACGGAAATGTGTTATCATTGTGTTATAATTTTTAAATGTTTTGTGAGCCACTCAGAGAACATTTTTATGGGGTGGCCAGTAAATATCTTAAATAAATGAATGATTATACTGAAGAATGACTTTAGCTAAGACTATGCTGATGGTGGCAACTCTGCTTGCAAGGTCTCCCCTTGTCACACAGGTTTTGGCTAAGAAGCTGGACTAAATCTGCCAAACAGCTACTTGGCAGCAGCTGTAGTGGGAAGCGACGCTGGTGGAGGTTCCTGCAGAGACAATGACAGTGGCACTGTAGCTAATGCTTATTTAGTACTATGCAGAAGAAAGCAATAGTAAACCACCCCTGGGACCTTCTGCCTTGATGAGACAATCCAAAATGAAGTGAGAGATAGTGCTAGAAGATGAAACTCCTAGGTCAAGAGCTACTCAATGAGCTACTAGGGAAGACCAGAGGACATGTATGAGTGGCAGAGTGGCTAATGATGCAACTGGACTCAAGCCGAAAGGATGTTCAGCTGTTAATGTGCACAGAGGTGAGAGGAAATTCTGAAGCTGTGCAACCCGTAGGAACATGGAGCATGAGAAGCATGAATCAGGGGAAGCTAGCCATTGTAAAATGATGGAACACGTATACGTTGCAATACTCAGATTGAGTGAGCTAAGGTGGACAGGAATGAGACATTTTCACTTAGATGATTGCACAGTGTTCTCAGGAGATGAAAATCAAAGAAGAAATGGGGTGCCAGTAATAACGAGGAAAGATGTAGCAAAAGGAGTCAAAGGATATAATGCAGATATTGACTGAATAATGTCAATAAGGCTTCTGGGGAAACCCATCAATATAACCATAATCCAAACTCGATAATTGTTGACAATTACAGGTAATTGGAATGCAAAAGTAGAAAACAGAGTAGAACCAAAGGTTGTTAAAGAATTGGCCTAGGATTAAGAAATGAAGCAGAAGGGCAACTGATTGAATTTTGTGTGAGCCTGCAGATCTGCCGGGGGTGGGCTTTAGGCTGGCGAGCTTCAGCAGTTGGTGGAGAGCCTCCACCAACCGGAAGCTGCCATTTTCATCCCCAGAGCAGTGCGGAGCGGTGGCCACGCACTGCTCTGGAGCAGCCTGGACCCAAGCGTCGAGTCAAGAAGTCTGGTAACTACTGGACCGGGGCGATTCCATCGTCACGTATAGAAATGGCCTAAGGCAAAGAAGGTGTCCATTTCAGCCTTCTCTGTGTCCCCTGTTAGCATTTTACCATCTTCACTACACAATGGCCCTGCCATTTCCTTGTTCTTTCTCTTGTGCCAAACTTAGTCACACAACCCCTTTTTGTTAATTTTAACTTCTCTAGAAAGCCTGAGCATATTCTGAACCTTAGCTTATAGTGCTATTATTTTCCTTTAAACATCCTGTGGAATTCTGGAGTTTGTTTGAAGCCAAAGAGCTTTCTGGCTGAAAATTTTAAATTCTAAATCCACAGGATGTTGCAAGTGGAATAACAGCACTATAACAGTGTAGTGTAGGCCATAGTTACATTTTCTGGTTACCAATAGGTTTGCAAATAATTGTTAATGTTTCTGTTGGAAATATAAAGGCAATATAGAAGAGAAGCAAGGAAACAGACCACCAGATATATAATGAAGGAGTTTGCAGAAAAGAGGTTCTTTCTGAGCCCCGATCCCAGTTCTATATTTGAGATCTCTATTCACACTAACAAGGTTAACATCATACACAGTGGTGCATGATCAAATGTATGAAGCACATTTAGCTAGCAGATGGCAGAGAGACAGGGGTCTAGCTACAGGCGAGGACAGACCAAGGATGTCAACTCCCCCCCCAAATAAGAATTCTGCCTCTCCAATGAAATTTCCCTTCAGTCTCCAAATTTCCAGTGTTTCGGTGACTTAAAACATCAGCTGAACTTTTAGAAATACAGTTTAGGCATCCAAAAAATATGAGATGACGAAGCGAATGTGAACACAGCCAACAGAAGAGCTCTAGGTGTGAACGATTTTGAATGTCTTGTTCTGCAATGCTAGAAATCTAGAAATTGAAGGAAAATTTTACAGGTGGCAAAATCTTTATTGGCGGGACAATGCCCTCATTCTGTTCTTCTCTCACTCCGTACATTCCTGCTGAGGGTGTCCAATGCCTCAGAAAGAGTCCTTTCTGAGCCCTGCTGTTCTGAAAGGCTTTTGACTGGACATGCCCAGGAATGAACTGCAAAGACAATCTGCACCCTCCACCTATGAACTATGCGTTCTCAGTAACATTTCCCAATACGAAAAACAACATGTCCCCCAGCCCATGTCTGATCATACCATCAATGTCCTCCAGCAGGGTTTATAATGCTTAGAGATGTTCTTCCAAATGAGGAACACAACATGATATTTTAGCCAATTTGGATCGTAAAATGTATCCATGTTTCCTGCAAGTGTTATGCTGCTTAGTCACATATTTCCCATCCTAACAGAGAACAAGTGATGGCTTTAAGCCAGTTAGTTATAAACACACACACACACGTGCCTTGCACATCCAGCCAACCATATCGGAAGTAGAACAGTAACTGCTTTTCCATTCCTGCAGGGCAGGATTGTGCTTGCTGCTACCCACATGTCCCTTCCACTGTTCTTCTGCCTCTTGTATGCAGCACATGTTCCTGATGCTCTGCATTTCTTAGGTGAATCAAACAGAGTATCTTCACACAAGACAATAAAGCACTTCAATACCACTTTAACTGTCATAGCCATGGAATTCTGGGATTTTGAGTTTCTTGAAGTGTTTAGACTTCTGTGCCAGAGAGTTTTCATGCTACAATTCAGAGAGTTCTAAGAACCCCAACCAACCTATAAATGCCAAGATTCCATAGGATCAAGTCATGATAACCTGGGATCAAACTGTTATAATTGTGCAGTGTAGATGCACCCTTGGAAAAGATACTTGAAGGACTTCAATTCCAACATTTCCTCTGCCAACATAGCCATTACTACTACAGGGAGAGGGAGCAGCTGGCCATGCTAGCTGGTGAATTCTGGGAGCTATAAACTGAAAAGCTAACTTTTCAAAGTTCTGGAATAGGAATCTACATGAAAGTTTAATGAGTGCTTGCTAGATTACTGATACCAAAGAACCTTCACAAAGACATTTGCTACTTGAGCTTAAAGAGAAAGTGGTATCTCTCCATCATTCTATACATAAGCTGCCCTGAACAATAGTTATATGTTATTTCAGTGTCCGAATCATAGAATTTTTGAGATGTAAGAAAACACTATTGTGACACTGTGCACCCCCCACAATTGGCATGATTTAATCAGCAAATACCATTTAATTGGCACAATTAATTGGCATTGATATAAATGATACCTGAGGTGACTGGGAGGTCACACTGGAAGAAGCATATTACTGACTGTAAGCGTTTGCAAGACAGGTCAGCCACACCTACCTCTTAGGCAAGAACCAAGTCATTTTCAGGTTAATAGCGCAGACCCTTTTGAGACAATAGACTTGAAAGATCATGAGCCAGACATCTCAGAGCTGAAAGGGGAAATCCCCACCATATTGTGATTTTCTCAACTCTGACCCCAAACACCTGGACATTTCTCCATTGTTTCCCCACCTCTCCACAATACAAGGCTATTCTGATAGCCATTATCCTTTTGTCATCTAAACACTAAGACCATTAGCTCCAACCAGACTTCATTGTTTGTGTTGTAACTCACATTGTCTGCTTGACTGGGAAAGCAATTCACACCCATACCCACAGGATATTTTTCAAGTATAAGCACCCCTGATTTCAGGCCGTCCAGTGCAGTCTCTTGCCTTTCTGAATGCCACATTGTCCATTTGATTCCCGATCAAGAACTGTCCTTAGGTGCCTACCTAAGCCACATTGCTTCTTTCCTTGCTGCTCTCTGGACTGGTAATTATAGCCTCACCCCTGAAAGTCCTCTATCACACTTCCCTCCCTTTTCTTTCAGCTGGTCCTTGTATGCTTATGTGAGTGCTTGGATCTTTGTGTGTGTGTATACACATCTTCCAATGAAACATATTTTTAGTTCACAATTTAACTCTCTGGCTGGTTCTTTCCTGCAAGGACCCCATAAACATAGATGGTAATCTCATTAAGTTACATCCCCCCTTGCAGGCCTCCTGACTTTGAGCTAATTATTCCCCCACTTTTGAACAGAGGTACTAGAATCCCTGGTGGGCCCTCGTGGCACCCACAGTTTGGGGTAATATCACAAGAGTCATCTAGTCCAAATCTCTAACATGCAAGAAAACACAACAAGAGTGTTCTCGAAAGATGCTGATCCAACTTCTGTTTAAAGACATTCAAATGAGAGTAGTAATTACCTGTAATTTGAATCCATTGGTTCATTTTCTAGTCTCTGGAGCAGCAGAAAACAACCTGGTTCCATCTTTTACATCCCTTCCAGTATTTTTTAAAGATGGCTATCATGTCACCTCTTAGGCCCTTTCTGCAGCTTACCTTCGCACGCTCCTGGAGTGTGGGCCTTGTGTGAAAAACCTGGGCGGGCAGGCTCTCGCAAGCCTCCTGCTTCCCTGCTGCTCAGACTCCGCAGCTCCTTTCTGCTCGCGTGAGAGCCCCACCTGCGCCACACCCCTTCCTTCCGCAGTACAGCCTGGGAGTTGTAGGCTGCACTGAGGAGAGGATGCGCGACAGGCCTGGCTGCAGAGGCTCCACACTGCAGGTGAGTGTGGCCCAGGCCTGTGAGCCTTGCACAAGCGCGGCTTATTTTCAGCTAAAAGCTAAAAGCCAAAAATAAGAAAATGCGTATTTGCTGCGCTTGCGGGCCTTGAGTGTGGCAGAAATGGGAGTGCGTCATGCAGACCACTCCTGGCATTTACGTGACGCTCAAGGGGCCCTTTCGCTTGTACACTGCCATGCAAAAAGGGCCTTAATCTTCACTTCCTCAAGCTAAATCTATCCAGTCCCTAACCCATCCCTCAAAGGGTTGTTTTCCAGACCTTTGATCCTCTTGGTCACCCCTCCATAAACTGCAAATCCTAGGATTCCACAAGATTGAATCCTGGAAGTTAAAGCAGCATCACAGCATTATAACGATGTAGTGTGAATGGGCTCCAGTTATCGTAGAGTAATGGCATCTGCACTCAGAACCTGAGTTGTGGTTATCTAGGTCATCTGGTCATTTTACCTTGGCTTGTTGAGGACTGGCATGGTGTAATGTTTAGGGTCCTGAACTGGGACTTGAGAAATCCAGGTTCAAATCCTTGCTTAGTCTTGAAACGCATGTAATGATCTCAGACCAGCTAATCTCAGTCAGACCAATCTACTTTACAGCGTTGGTGTAAGGAGAAATAGGGAAGAAGATGAGAGACATTGTATTCATTGATAAAACTACAGAAAGAGAAAATAAGAAAAGTAGAGAGAGGAGAGAGATCATCAAATTTGGTATCAATGGGCAGTACATGCTTCTCCTATTAAGAAGTTGAGGGTGGGAGTCAAGAAAAGCAACACAGTTTGGAAGAAATCTAAAAATCGACTTATGGGAGCTCCATTTTACTCCTTCATTAAATTAACAGGAAAATCATTAAACCCTTGAAGGTTCTGATGAGGCAGAACAAATTGTACTGTTATTGGAGAAACCATCCAAGGAATATCAGAAGCCGAATGCATTTTAAAATTAGCCAGAAGGCCAGATGGTGTACACCCAGAGGGGTTTAAGGGAATTAGCAACAACAGTCTTATAGCCATTATCTATTACATTCATTTGCTCCTGAAGGCCAAAAGGAGGATCCTGAAGTCTGCCAAAGGTGAGAGGCAGTATTGGGAGGGTGTTTTTCTCTGCAAATGAAGCGTGACACTCCCAATCAAAACAATATCTATTCCTCTTGAACAGATAGGCTGAGAAATTACTGGTGCAAAGAGGAAAGGACTTCAATGAAATAACAACAACAAAAATATTTATTTTACATCATTGTGCAGTTTCCAAGGCAGCTTACTAGCAATTAAAATCAAGATGCAGATTAAAAAAATATTTATACAAAAATTTATTTGTTTGTTTGTCTCTACCCTGCTACTTTCCCAGATTGAGGCTCAAAGTGGCTTACAACAATTAAGAAAGATATCATTAGCCCTTTCTACATCTTACCTTTTGTCAAATCCCTCATGTGGGGATCCAGGAAAAGCCTCTCCCCATGAGAGGAGCATGACATGACAGAAGCACTTCCCTCCACGCGGGCGCCTGCTGGATGGGAGGAAGTGCAATGGCTCTGCCCCTCCCTTCCACAGTGCAGCCCAGCACTTTCCCAGGCTGCACTGGGGGAGGAAGCACAGCCATTGCACTTCTTGACATTCTGCACAACAAGTAAGTGTGGGAGGGAGGTGGAAGGACTGCTCAATCATGGTTCATTGATGGGAAAAATCCGTCAATGATTTATTCTGTGATTGTGATGGGTGGCCACGGAATGGCGATGGGATTGTGACAACATCATGCAGAACTGTTGTCATGATCCTGTTCTGATCCTTCGCTATTGCGGGTTGAGGGCAGCATGTGAAAAGGGCCATTCAAAATCCACAGGATACAAAGGTTAAAACAAGATTAAACAATAAAAAAATGAAACTCAGATTAAAACATATTTCATTAAGTTAAAATATAGTTAAACAACTATTCGTTTAAAAACACTGAGGCCATTTCTGCACTATACTTTTATAGTGCTATTATTCCACTTTCAACATCCTGTGGAATTCTGGGGTTTGTAGGTTATTGAGGCCAAAGAGCTCTCTGGCTGAGAATTCTGAATGTTTCTCCCTAAACTGCAACATCCATAGGATGAAAGTGAAATAATAGCACTATAACAGTGTAGTACAGAAATGGCCTACTTCAAAACCATATAAAACACGATTAAAATATAGGGCAACCCCCTTAAAAGTCCTATCTGCCACATTAATCATAAGCTACAGGCCTGCTTGATTAAAAAGGTCTTTGCCTGTGGGCTGAAGGAAAGAAGAGAGGGGGACCAACCAAGCCTCCCATGGGATAGAATTCCACAAGCTGTGAGCAGCCACCAATTTCCTCGCCAAACGTGCCTGTGATGATGGTGGGACATAGGCCTTCTCCAACTATCTTAAAACATGTCCCAACTCATACAGGGAGATATAGACCTCAGTCCAACTCCTCCTTAGCATAATGTAATTATTCACATGTGGAGACACATCAGATGAGTGCTACGTAGCCCCCATGCAGATTAGCAATATTGCACGACACATGCCAATAACTAGGTGTCATTGCACAGTGCGCAACATATGATGCACAACTCAATGCAAATTACACAATGCACAACCTCAACATGCAATGCACAACTGCAATGCAAAGCACATGATGTACAAGCACAACATGCAGTGCACATTGGGCAACTTGCAAAGACAAGGCCCAGAGGAACATGCTGTCTAGGCTATTCTACTTGGACACTATCAACAGAATTTGTACATTGTGCAATATTGATCTTTTAGCCTCACACGCATAGTGTGACTTACTCATGCATCCATCCCTAGCAGAACTCCAGCCATGGTAGTCTGGATTCACCGCATTGCAAATGAGCTGACAAAAGATCTCTATTAAATTGCCACACGCAGGATCACAGCACCACAAGTACAAAAAGCAACACTACTTGAAATGTGCCACAGGGTCCAATGATAGGCTGCGTGCCCTCCTAGCTTGTGCATTCTTCTTCATTAATAGCTTTTGCCATCTTGACCACATGTCCCAGTTTTTCTCTGTGAAATGTTGGAGGGTATGTACCTGGAGCCAAGGAATGGGAAAGATATGGAAGGTTTAGACTCTTACCTGCACATACACGGCACAGGCTCAATCTTGATCAGACCCACAATCCTCTCCATACAGCTGTCATTTAAAACCAAACCCTGCGCCAGTAAAGAGAGTCACATCCTATGCAATTTGGCCTTCAGCCCCTGAGAGGAAGAAGCATATAAAACATCCAAACATCCAATTTCAGAAATCAGTCCAAAAATAGAGCGAGGGTCGTGTTAACAGAAATACAAATGACATAAGCACCATTTTGCATGGTCACAGGATTTATCCAGTGTGAGAGTTTGGAAGCTATTTTTCAACAAGCTGGTGTACTCTGTTACCATGGAATTCCCCCTCCAAACAGCAGTGAAAGGCTGTTAATTGGTTGCTAATGTCTTGAGGAAGCCTATGTGCTGTTCAGACTTCTGTGAGGCCAAAAGCCACTTCCAAATCCAGGCTGCTAAGCAGAGAGGAGTGAATTCCAAATATTTTGATGACTGCAGCCTACAAAAGACATTGAAATCGGAAAGCCTCCAGCCCACAGACAGCCATGACTACAGCAAAGCATCTTGACTCTCATCCAACTGACAACCCACAGACAAAAATACCAATGCCTCATTTAAAAAAAAAAAAAAATCTCCCTGTCCTCTCATTCCCTGGGGATTCTTTGCTTTGTTGTGAATGTCATTGGTGCATTGTTTCGATTAGAAGAGCATAGTTATATCATGCTTTGGTCCAGTGGCTGGTGAGACCCCTCCTTCCATGTTCCAATTGTCATTGCTCTGGCCTCTGGGGGGAAAAGAGAAGCTAGGCACAGCTCCATCATGCCTTAGTCCAGCAGCTTGCAATCAGTTTTCTACGCTGTCTCACTCACCCTGCCTTCCTACCCCTGCCTTAATTGCAAAACCACAGCATACTGCTAATCACAGCAGCGCAATTGTGCAATTACAGCAAAACAAATTTTAAAAAGAAAGACATAGGGGGAATGCAGTAAAAGCAACACTGCAAGCACAGTTCCTGTGCATCATGATGTCCTCTTTGTCCAGACACCAGAAGTGGACTGACTTACCGTGCTTGGAGATAGGGAAGGGGAGAAGAGGAGAACCACACCCATCCACACCACATGACTGCTGGAATATCTGAAATGCAGCAGAACAAAACAATCACACCAAGAAGCAATAGTTGAACAGCAGCAATATTGGAGTCACTAATGGATTTTTCCCGTCACGGAAAAGATGTGATCCAATAATGATGGAAATGCAATGCAACAATGAGGGGGTCATGACATTGTGTGATAACAAAAGATCAAACACAGAACTAAGCTGATACCCTAAGAGGTGGGCGGTGTTGGGGCCCACCTGCAATGCCAGTGTCTCCTTAGAATTTGGGGGAATTGTGGTTCAAAGGAGGCCTGCAAGAGGAGGGTAACAACAGGATCTTTTTCCCTATGTATATCAGTACTAACTGTAGAGAGGACTCCTGTTAAACAAAGTATTTTATCTGAATTGACAAACAGACACTCTTAAGAACCATACAAGGCTATCAGAAAGTGAGGCAAGAAAGGCTGGATAGGGAGAAATTAAGGGTGAAAAGGGTGATAGTTACCAGTCTTGAAGAAGGAGGTCACAGCAGAGGGGCTCAGATAGCAGATGGGCACAGTACATACTACATACTACAACTGGCTGGGGTCGAAACTAGGGTTTTTTATACCCTGTTTCACAGCCTGAAGGGGTACATGGACAAAGCTGTAATGGCTTCCTCAGGAGACTGACAAAGGGGTCCAAAATCGTCTGATTGCTTTAAATCCGGGCTGACAAAACATTGATGGGATTCGTGACAATCTCTTAATATTCAATCAGGTAAGGGATATAGGGGAGATCTCCATAGAGTAAGATTAATGGATGGTCTCTGATTTTTTATCAATCTGGATAGTTCATCTTTCATTGTATTCAAAAACGCAGCATCAGGGTTTTCCGCATAATCCTATCTGAACTTTCATGACCATGAACGCATCTCCAGTTGATGTAACCCCAACCATGTTCTTTGGTCAGTGTAACTGATTATGTTCTCTGGGTCATTAATAAGTCCAATTTATGAAAATCTCATACCTCGTAGGTACAGTGGTAGGGTATGATAACAAAGCCAGTGCAATTGTTCAACAAAACTATCATGTGATAAAGTCCTTGGTGAGGCACTGGAGGCCTCTGATGGAACCAAAGCAGTTAAAGTAGAATAATACAGCTATAACTCTGGGATTTATATACCTAGACAAGGGAGCTGAGCACTGAAATTAATGCATGCCTGTTTAAGAATCTCCCAGGAGCCAGAAAATGCCACGACTTCCTTCTGCTATGGGTTTTAAAATGGTCCCGGGGATATGCCTGCAAGGGCATATGTATCTCCTGTCACACTGTTTGGACATTTAAAAAAAATAGTCAGTACAGAAACAACTCACACTAAATCTCAAGTCTTTTGGCCAGTCTGAGTGAGTTCACTGTAACAGGTAATGACAATGACTTACTTCTGAAACACTGTAACAAGTAATAGGGATAAATTACTTTTAATTTGCAAACAGAAACTTTGTACAGGAGTACTGAGCAGGTACAGAGAAACTACTAAGCATCTTCTATTTCTGCAGGGCAATAACTGAATCCAATATAGTCCATGCTAGGGAATAATGCCTCTGTCCTCAGGGGAATGGTGAATCCCCTCCAGGTTTTTGTCTAACTTGAAATGAGCTACTGAAGGTGCTGAGCCTTTCAGCAAGGATAGGGTCTAGCACCTTGGATAATTCATTTAAAGTTTGGATTAAAACCCAGGGCAGGTTCAATGTCCCACTGACAACAGAGCTGCCAAGTTACCACTGACTCTAGTGTGTCTCCTCACAGCTAAATACTCAAAGGCTTCTTAGAGATGAATTCCAGAGGAGAAGTCATCCTTTATTTCTTTGAATGAAAACTATACATCACCACACCTCAGAAACAGACTGAGACAAAGAGAAGGTAGTATATGTTTTGTAGCATCCAGTGTAATCAGCATAAAACAGGAGCCATTCAGACCTCTCAAGGGTCGCCAGTTCAGGATCTTCCAAGATCTTGAAGTTTGCAGGCCAAAACCTGAGACCTAAGGACCATCTCTGGTAGTATCATTAAGCGTGAGGGGGATTATTCTTTCTCACTTATTTAAAGAGATGGGAACATTTAATCTAGCCTACTTACTTCTAGCTAGAAGATGGCTGTAGAGCAGAGTGGAAGTTAGCTGTGCCACTATCATGACTGTCAGTGAAGGAGAAAGCTGACTAAATACACATCTCAAGCTAGTATACTACTAGCTGGGCTCGAGATTTGCACACACCTCTTTCCTTTTTCTCAGAGCAGAGTCTCCCCAAGATTGGAGAATCTGCGCCCTGCCTCCTGCCCTGGAGATGACCCATGGAAACTGGAGACTCAGGGTCACACCCTGAGATTTGGCAGTCCTATGGACAACAACACCACATTGTCACTGGGCCAAATCTATCCCCTTAAGTAGATCCACCATGGCCCCAAATTGTTTAACCAGAAGAAAAAAAAAGAAAGGTTGGCCAAGGGACATCTCTGGGATCAGAGCTTGCCAGCTGGCCTAGAAGGGAGGGAAGTTTAAGGGAAAGCCCCTGGTCTGCCATCTCTCCTCCAATTTTCAAAGTAATTCTCCAGGAAAAGGACCCGGATGGTGGCAACGCTGATGATAAGGATGAAAGTGGATGCCTACTTTGCAAAGCCAAACAGAAAATCTTGATATATGTTTCGACAATGCTGTTTAAAGGACTTTTTTATTGCTATTATTTTAAAAGACACAGAGAGCAAAATGGCAATATTTGAATGCAACCTGAATAAACAAGAGATAAGAAAATACCAGCTATGCAGCAAAGAAAAGATGAAAGGCATTAAAATAAGACGTAGCTTGGCAAAATGCAGGCAGTGGAGGATATGCTGTTATGATGATTGTGCATATTTCTTTATGCAGAAAGGGACATTCTGATGACCACGCATGTTTATCCATGCAGAAAGGGAAATACTTCCCCATAAGGCAAACACTGATATTTTTTAACCTGGTATATTCTGGACAAACCAACCACTCCCTGCATCAGGGGGCAAAATCAGCCTGAGATCAAGGAGCTCATTGTGTTCACGGGATAATCACGGGATATATAGTCACACTATTTTAAATAATAGGTGTGACACTTGAAAGTAGACATTATTCAAAATAATAATGGCTCATCAATTAAAGATAAAATGTTTAGTTTAAGATACTATGTTAAAAGCCAGGAATGGTTGTAATCAGTTACTTTTAAGTATAGAAGCACTTAGATAAGAAATACAAATATACATATTTAATATATAATATCCAACAGGGGAAGAAAGGAAGTCTATATTATGGTACGATAATTTATTCTGTGACAATTCTATTTCACTGGATTTATATTTTAGTGTATTTGTTTATTGTAAACAACGGTAACATGGCAAACGTATTTTTGTAGAGAAGATACTGATACTTTATTAATGTAGTACTAAGACAATGTTGAGAATAATGCTTCTTTTGTTTTTAATAAAAAATATTTTAAAAAAACAAAGTGGACATTATTGCAGTACTATTATCAAGGAAGCACATCAATTCACCTTTATATATGCCCCATTTTTTTTCCCCAGACTGGCACTTCAGGCAGCTTACAAAAAAACAGAAAATTACAATGAAATACATGAAGTTAAAAACATACAAAAGTTCAGATTAAAACTGTGTTAAACTAACAAGAGAATCAAAATATTACTTAAAAACGAAGATTTAAAAAAGCATTACAGTACTATAAAAAGTCAGCAATCTGCAACGCAATGAGGAATTCCAACAAGGTCCTATTACCAAAAGGTGGTGTACCTTGAGGTCCTTCAGCAAGGCCAGCACCTCCTTAGAAAGATGGGGAATTAGAGCTCAAAGGAGGCCTGCAAGAGAGGGATAACCATGGGACCTTTTCCTGTGTATACTAGAACTAATTGTGAGACACCACTGAGAGTCAAAGGGGTGTTTTATTAGGGGATACACAGACACACAGGAGCAATCAAGCAGTCTCACGAATCATACAAGGCTAGCAAAGGGAAAGAAGAGAAAGGTTGGATAGTGAGAGATTTGGAGTGAAGTGGGTGATAATTACCATTCCAGAAGCAGAAGATCAAAGTCAGATGGCTCAAACAAGAGTTTGAGGGTAGCTCAGGGCACGAGAACTGGGGAGCCAATGGATGCACCTATGTGCATCCAAGGTGCTATAGGTCTTGGAACCAGAGTTTAAGTAGCCCATTTCCTGCCCTGAAGAGGAATGTGTTAATTGCTTTCTGGGAGAGTGAACAAAAAGGCCCAGAATGAGCTAACAGTCTTAACTTCAGGGGACAAAGCATTGATGGGAGTCATGATAGTCTCTTAATGTCTGGACAGGTGAGGGAACAGTTTCTATGGGAAGAGGTTATAGGATGATGACCATGGGTTGTTTCACTGAGGTAGTTTCATTCACTATTGTACTTGAAGGTTGGGTCGTTGAGAGGTTTATTGCAAGCCTATCAGCGCTGGGGCTTTCCCGTCTAATCCTTTTCAACATACAAATTAGCCATGCTGAAGTCATCCAACTAGAGTCCTTTTCCACATGCCTTCCAGCCGTAAGTATATGATTTTTATATTAGATATCTCTTACCAATTAAATTATATTTCTTGCCAATTATACTGTATCATGGAATGGGGGTGTACAGCATGGTAACAGTCCTGCTTCTGATTGCTTGCTGGCAGGAGGGAACTGGAAACATCATCCTATTGCACCCCGATTGCCAGCAGACAGACTTCCATTGCTTGGAGCAACCCCCTGGAGTTTAAAGTGGGATTCAGGAGGCATTTACAGTTCTGGCAATACAGTAGGTCCCCCATATCCACTTGACCAGTATACACAATTTCACTTAACCACAATGAAATGTGGTCCAAAAATATGTTGTTGTTGTTGCTGTTGTTGTTCTGAGCCTTCAAGTAGTTTCCGACTTATGGAAACCCTAAGGTGAACTTATCATGAGGTTTTCTGAGGCTGAGAGTGTGTGATGTGCCCAAGATCATCAGCAGGTTTCCATGGCTAAGTGAGGTATTGAACCCTGGTCTCCAGGGTCATATCCAACTGACTTTGAATATTTGAATATCACACCGACTTTGAATTTAATAGAAATTAAATAGAAATTGAAGAAATGAAGGGAAATACAACATGGAATGGAAGGGAATGGAAAATTGCAGCAAATGGCACTTATTCACTCATGCTCTCATGCCGTCTCACATTGTCCATGCTGTTTTGCATTTCTTTACTGTATACACTTGCTGTAATGCTACATGATCTTTTATACACCTCTGCGTTCTGTACAGAGTCTCTCCATAAAATTCTTGTGCCAGCAAAATGCTTGTCCTTGTCCTGTAGTAAAGTGCTTCTGCTTGAGTGCTTGTGCTGTCTGTAACGGCCCCAAAGTGCAAAAGCAGTGATGCTGGCAATCCTGATAAGCCTAAGAAAAACCATAAAGTGCATCCTTTAAGTGAAAAGGGAAAAGTTCTTGATTTAATAAAGAAAGAAAACAAAACATGCATTGAAGTTGGTAAGATCTATGATAAGAATGACTCTTCCATCTCTGAAATTCTGAAGAGGGAAAAAGATGACTACACTAGGACACGTGTAGTCAAACAAAATCAGAGTGTAGACAAGATGGCAAAAACCGCCAACTAGGAGAGTTTGCATCAGTTTGCTTTCACCTGAGCCTACTGGGAAGGGAAGACTCCATCCTCTCCTTTCCTCTCAGGCTGCTGAGTTGATTGCAAACTGCTTTTGCACTCAGCAGTTTGCAGCAATTTAAGTATGCTAAAGTCAAAGGGGGAAAGCAGAAGGCAGACAGAGAAAATACAAAATTTTAAAAGCAGCTTAAAATGTTCAAGAACAGAGGATTAATCAGGCCTGCCCCTGCCAAATGGGGATAACTGGAGGGTATGAAGTCTGCATGCCACTGATATAATGTGTGAAGTACCACACTGCATATTTGGAGATGCCCCTCAATCTCTGAGTCTCTGCACTTGAGAAAATTCAAAATCCATTTCGCCAATGAAGTTTTACCAAAGAAAGACAACACTCTCATTGATTCCATGAATAGCGCCTCCACTATTCATTGAGATTTACTTGTGTAAACATATATTTTGAGTCAAGGCACTTGACAGTCAATGGTTTCTGGCTATTGACAGTTTTCCATAAGAAACAACAGATGGTCTGAGAGCTCTGAGGGTTATTATTTTGTGGGGGTGTCCGGGGGAAGAAAAGAGAAGGTTTTGATGCTGTAAGAAGAATAAACATGAAAGCTAAATATGAGCCAGGAAAAGCAGAAAGTGGCTGTTACGTGGCTACGAATGTGAATCCAAGAGAAAAGGGAAGGGGAAAGGAATCTGTTTTATAGTAATTTTAATATTTCACAAGGCTTGCTTCCTCAGGAGATTCTTCTGAAAGATGGCAATCTATGTTTCTTAAATAAATAAATATTAATAAATAAGAAAAGGCTGGTGGCAACTATCATTTCTCAAGAATCAGACTGAAAATTAATTAGACCTGTGGGTAATTAATGAACAGCCCAGGCAATGTCTTCAGTTTCAAACGAGAAATATTGAAATAGCACAGGGAAAAGACATGTATAACATTCCAGATGTCTGTTGATCAAATCAGATAAAGCAAGAAATTTAGTCATATTTCACGTGTGTTTTTTGAAAATACAAAAGATAAAATAGCTGACATGGAATCAGGGTTAGGACCATAGAATATATTATTTAGACCAAGTGACTAGTGATGTGACCAATTCTTCTGTCACACTACACAATTATAGCTCTATGATTCTACTTTAATTGCTCTGGTCACATCCTATGAACTCCTGGGGTTTGTACTTTGGTGAGGCACTAGAGCTCTCTGGCTGAGAATTCTAGATACCCCTCCCTGCACTGCAAATCCCAGAATTCTATAGGATGGGTCACGGCTGTTAAAGCGTAGTCATAGCACTCTAACAGTGTACTGTGAAAGGTCCCCAGGAGTAGGGAAATCTATCAGTTTCACTTTCTTCCTTAGTATGTTCTTCAGACAGAATATTCTACCCCATTGGCACCAGCCACATGCAAAATATACTGCTGTTTCCAACATGGAGAAGACCATGTTGTACTTTTTCCTGCCACATAGGTGTTCAAGATAAGGAAGAGATGGCAACCATTAACCCAGCATTTAACATGATTTACCATATAGGAAGTCAAGCCCAATCTTTTCAGAACTAAGCACTCAAAGCCCTGATGTGGCTCTATCCATTTTGGTTACTCCCAGATGTGGTCTTTTAAACATCTTAGACACTTTTCCATCCCTGAAAAGGAGATGTTTGCAAATTTTGGGAAATTTTTATCAAAAATGAATTGGAATCTGGGCCATTTCTGCACTACACTGTCATAGACCCTTTTCGCATGGGCTTTCTCTCGTGAAATAGCCCCGTGAGCCTCGCGGGAGTGGGAGCGTCGCTCTGCACGACACACTCCCACTTCCACAGCGCTCACGGGGCTGAAGCAGCACGAGCGCAGATTTTTTGATTTTCGCCTTGAAGCGAAAATCACCCACGCTCGCGCAACGCTCCCAGCACCCACGCGCACTTACCTGCTGTGTGGAGCGTCAGGGAGGTGGCCGGGTCACGCTTCCTTCCCTCCGCGGTGCCTACAGCTCCCACAGGCCCCTGCGGAAGGAAGGGGTGGGGTGCTAGCGCGACGGACGCACCAGCAGGAAGCGCCTGAGGAAGGAACAAGGGGGGAAGTGGCAGCCTCCCGGAGGAGGCTTCTCGCGCTAGACACCCTCCCCCCTCGCGCAAGAAGCTACAATGCGAAAAGGTCCATAGTGCTATTATTCCACTTTCAACAACCTACGGAAACCTGGGGTTTGCAGTCTAGGGAGGACTCTGGGAGGCCAAGGTTCAAATTTCTGCACAGTCATGGAAAATCACTGGGTGACCTTGGGTAAGTCACATTCTCTCAGCCTTAGACAGACACAATGACAGTTTTCCATTGAATAAACCTTGCCAAGAAAACCTCATGATAGGTTCATGTTAGGGTCGCCATAAGCTGGATATGGCTTGAAAGTGCACAACAAGAGACAAATGATAAAAATTATAAATAATTTACAGGTAATATTGTTTCTTTTAAAACTTGATTCAGTCAGCCTTAAGGCGTTCTACCTCCCTTACTCCAACATCTTCCTCACTCTTGTGACACCTAACATATACACTAGTCTGTTGATCTCATACTGTTTCTGCCTCCATATTCCATTATTTTGTTAGACCACTTCTATGTGTATTTTGGAGGAAAGATTTAGTATTGCTTTTATTATGATGTCGATTTCAGCACTTTGCAGTACTATCACTTGCTTTGGTCAGACCCCACCTGGAGTATTGCATCCAGTTCAGGGTACCACAGTTCAAGAAGATAATGACAAGCTGGAATGTGCGGGGGGTGTGTGACCAAAATGGTAGAAGGATTGGAAACCATGCCCTCTGAGGACCGGTTTAGGGAGTTGGGTATGTTCAGCCTGGAGAAGAGAAGGTTGAGAGGTGATATGATAGCTATGTTTAAATATTTGAAGAGATGTCATATGGAGGATGGAGCAAAGCTGTTTTCTGCTGCTCCAGAGACTAAGGCCATTTCCGCACTAGCCTGTTATAGTGTGATGATTCCACTTTCAACATCCTCTGGAATCCTGGGGTTTGCAGTTTCTGGAGTGGCAGGCCGGCCCCTCCCGAAACTGCAAACTCCAGGATTCCAGAGGATGTTGAAACTGTAATCATTGTGATATAACAGGCTAGTGTGGAAATGGCCTAAGACACAAAGCAATGGCTTCAAACTTCAGGAAACATTAGGAAGAACTTCCTGACAGTAAGAGTAGTTCAACAGTGGAATATGCTGCCTGGGAGTATGATGGAGTCTCCCTCTTTGGAGGTTTTTAAACAGATATTGGATGGCCATCTGTTGGGAATGCTTAGATGGTGTATTTCTGCATCTCATGTGGTTGGACTCAATGGCCTTTGTGGTCTCTTCTAGCTCTATGATTTTATGATTCTATGAACCAGTTGGACAGGTTTCCATGTATAAAAAAATGTTGACAACAATCTCCCCCTCCTGTTTTGATGGTACAAATAAGATGAGAGTAGCACTAGATTGTTGGACTAATTTTCCAGCTTCCCTTTTCCAGCTTCCCTTCCTCCTTCTCCTCCTTCCATTCATTCCTCTCATTCATTCATTACATTTGTATCCCAATGTTCCTCTGGTGAGCTCAAGTCTGCCATTATGGCTCACTTTCCCTCCACTTTCACCTCTGATCCAGACATGGAAGAAAAACGTTCTGTACAGGAAATTAAAGGTTGCCCATCATTTGTTTTCCTCCATCTCTCTTCTCCTCTTCTTCAATGACAGGGTTGTCAGAGAGCATCTTTATCTAGGTTACTTGAATACTTGCTCCAAAATCACATACCCTCCAACTGTCCCATTTGGGCAGGAAGAGAGCCAATTAATCCTCTACCATCCAACTTTTTCAGCTGTTTCTAAAATGTTCCAATTTTTCATTTTCCCCTTTCATCCTAAGCTTACTTCAGCAGCAGCCAGCAGAGTTCAAAGGACAAAAGTAGTTTATATTCAGTTAACTCAGCAGGAGAGAGAGAGAGAGAGGAGACCAGCAGGTGGAACCTCATGGTAGCCTCAGGCAAAAGTAAACTGCTGCAGTTTCTCCTAGTTTGTGTGTTCTTCTTCATTAATGACGTTTGCTATCTCGATCATACATGTCCTAGTTTTCATTTGTGAATCATTGGAGGTTATGAAATCATAACTAGGTTGTTTTTAACTTTCTCCCGTTTATAATTTGTTCAGGAATTCGCCCCAACTTCCATAAGCTATATATGTCACTTACAAGCACTCTCCAACCTGCTTTCTCCTCCCACATTCCTATCTAATGAACTATAGTCAGCTGTTCTCCTCTGGCAGTTTATCTTTCACCATTCCCTATTTATAGCATATCCTGCATTCTTAAACAGCAGGTAGAGGGTTGGCCCCTTTAATATGATAAATAAATTGGTAATGCACCAGCTGAAACATTATGAATCTGGAATTTTCAATCCATTTTGTGTTTGACTGAGGAAAACAACCTTGGGTGCTTGTCAAAATGCATTACCAAATCCTGGTATTTTGCCTATATGCATAATTTCATTTTGAAATGAGTACTTTATGTTGATTGGTGAACACAAGACAAAATTGGGCAGAGAATATTAATTCCAGTTCTAGTTAAAATATCACTTCACAAATAATATGTACGTGTACAACTGAAGTGTGGGCACATCGCACACTCTCAGCCCCAGAAAACCCCATGATAGGTTCACCTTGCGGTCACCTTAGGTAAGAAATGACTTGAAGGCACATAACAACAACAAAAGTGTATACCTAAAAATGTAAGGTGTGAATGTCATGAATACAGGCATCATACAGATATATTAAGAGAGTCACGTGTAGTGGTTTGAGTGTTGGACTAGAAGTCCAGGAGACCACCGTTCGTTTCCTTACTTGCCCATGGAAACCCACTGGCTGACCTTGGGCAAGTCACACTCTCTCAGCCTTAGAGGAAGGCAACAACAAATCCTGTGATAGAGTTTGCCTTAGAATTGCTGTAAGTCAGAATCAGCATGAAGGCACCCCACCCCTGCCACTAACGCCACAGGTACATTGGCCAGAGAACTATGACTGTTGGACTCAGTGGCCCCGGGGTCTCTTCCAACTCTACGATTCTATGATTCTATGACTGTCTGCAGTTAACTGCTGCGTGTATCTTCTTGGTATACCGTGATTCGAGTAAAGTTGCTTGCTTCAACCCCTGCCCTTTTATTTAGAATAACCATCCTTTGTTCACTCAGTATTTACAAAGAACCTAAACAACGACAAGTGATTACAGTCTAGTTTTTCTGTATTGCTCTTATGTATTTTTTCAGAACTGATTTATGCCAAAGAAAGGAGGTAATAGCAATAAAATACAATGCCACACTATCATGACCTCTATGAACTGACAGAGCACTATTAAAGCTTCTTTGAGGCTTCTGTGCCTTTAATTAAACACCTCCTATGTGCAGGTCTTGCCTGTTTTAATAGCTGGAGAGGAGTGGTGAAGAATAATATCTATATCATTGCTTGAATAGCCTCTCTTTGGCCATTTCCACACTAAACTGTTATAGTGCTATTATTCTGTTTTCAATATCCTGTTTGCAGTTTAGGGAGGGACCTCAAAGCAGTAGCATAGCTTAGCATGAGTGGGAGAGGCATGGGGGCAGGCAAGGCAGAGGGGTAGAGGAGGGGTAATAGCACACGGGAAGGGGCAATGAAGAGGGAATTACCGCAGGTGTTTCTTGCCATGCACCAAGGTAAAAAGCAACACCTGTGGAAATTCCTTCTTCTTAAAGCTATAGGACCTCTCTCCGGTTTTCACTCTGGCAACCCTAATTTCAGTTTCTTTCCATTGTACACAAAATCGCAAGCGGTTCTTGGAAAACGCCACTTTTTTCCCTAAAGCCGCATTGTCACAATTCACCCGTTAATGAGCCACTTATTATGAGCCTGAGTTGGTCCAAAGCCTTCCACGCCATTTAATTAGCAACCACCCTCACCTTGGTTTAAATGTCACCCCTTGATCTGGGACCGCGCTTGTTGATTCCACTTTGGCAGTCGAGTGAAATGGTTCTCTGGAGCTTTGATTGGGAGGGGAAATTGGACTGTTCCGGAAAGCTTGGAGCAACCTAAGCTCCCACTCCCACAAGCCTTTTCTCTTCTCAAAAGCGAGGCCTATTAAACGCTCTCCTTACACACCAGTGGGTATGCGGCGGCGTTCAATAAGGCGCACGCCGTCAAAGCTGCCTTGTCGACGGTGTAATTGGTGTCCCGCTATGCTAATCCGACGGCCTGTTTCCAAAGCATCTCCCTAGGCGCCCGGTGCACAGAGGGAATGGATACAGGCACCTATCAAAACTGAAATGAACCTGAATGGAGGAAGGAGGATCTGTTCCCAAGGCTTTCTTGCAAGGCCTCGGTTGCTATGGAAATTATTCCATCTGCCTTGAAGTCATAGCGTTCCCCCACCTCCCCTTGGAAGCATGACACTAGGCCTGTGTGAATGCCTCTGTGTCACTGTGTTTTTAAGTGATATTAAAGAGACTATTTCCTATTAAAAGCAAGCTTGTATGATTACAGCAGCCAGAACAATAGATGCTAAATATTAGAAAAGCAATATAGCACCGGAACTGGAAGAATGGTTAATTAAGCTACAAGAATATGCATCTCTGGAAAGTTTATCAAGAGCAATGAGAGAGGAAAAAAGGGGAGATAACAATAATGAAATGATGGAAATGAAGAGATACATAGAGAATAATTGGGTAAAGATTTGCCAAGGTGAATAAACCGACTAAGATTAGAGACAAGCAGGAAAAGACAACAAGCTAAAATGTACAATTATAGGACAGTCAACAGTGAAATTAAGGGTGGAGGGAATAGAGATAAGAGATAAAGAAGAGCCGGGTAAAAGAAAGTAGGAAGTGAAAGCAACGGGAAATTAAAAGATTTAAATATAGGACTCCTAGGAGGGAAGAAAGGTGTTATAGATAAAATGAAGGATTGTATATTAATGTTCAAATATGACTGTATGTGAACAGAGGATTATTGTTGTTTTATGTATACAATCAAAATAGAAGATGTCTTAGTAAAGATGTATGTAAAATATGTACTTTAATAAAAAAAAAAAGCAAGCTTGTACATACACACTTTCTGAATACTTTGTAGATGGACCTGCTGTATTGGTCTTGATCCCAAGTCCTGGATGTACAGAGAGTTGCCTCGTTTTGAGCCAAATCTTTGCTCTCTCTGTTCCAATATTGTTTACTGTGACCGGCAATGGCTTTCCAAAAACTCAGAAAAAAGATCCACGACAAAGATCATTTTCTTAGCTCGCTGCCCAAGATAGAAATTGTAAAAATCATTTTTAAAAAATGTTGCTAAAACAGCACTAAACCGAAAGGTAATTATGAAGGTGTGCCAAAGCAAAGAGGAGGAACCACTTGAAATATCATTGTACGCATCAAAACCACAACTCTTTGTAAAAGGGTAGGAGATATGTGCTTTTAAAAAAAATCTACACTTGTGTTGCTGTTCTGTTGCTTTTGTTGTTTAAACTTTTGTGTGACTGCAAAAGAACTGTGGAAAAAATGTAAAGGAACAACAGTTTGATCACAAAAAAGAAATTAAAAGCCAGTCCTTGGAATTACAGTAATTCAGGGATTCAACTCCAGGACCCACCATGGATGCCAAAATGTGAATGATCACGTCTCATACTATTAAATGGTGGCAACATATGCACAAACACTTCAGCACATGTGTGTGCACATCACTTCCATTTTACATATACGACTTACATGGCAGATCCAGAGGGTTTACTGTAACTTGTTCTAAATGGCAAGTTGTTTGCAATTAATTCCTTTTCCCCAACAACTGAGTTATAACATTACCGTTGCAACTTAACAAGGAATAACATCATTTCATTTCTTTCTTTCTTTTTTAGGAAGCCACCCCTTTTCCATGCAAGTATAACTTTTTAAAGAGGTAGTTGTGCTCATCTATTTCGGCATGTTTCAGGGAAAAGGGGAGGGGAGGAGAATCTAGCAGTGCCTTTGAGACTGATTTATTTTAGCATGAGCTTTTGTGGATTTTATTCCTCTTCTTCAGACACATGGATGGAAGCCCTTTACTCAGAGGTGTATCTAGCATAAACAGCAGCTAGGGCAACCATGGAAGTTGCACCTCTACCTCCAGGGCTGCTGCCATCTCCTCCTCTTCCTCCACCAAATCTTCTGGCAGGGCTTTTTTGTGCCCCTCCCGGCATTGGCATCCAGGGCACATACCCTACTTGCCCCACCCTAGGTACGCCTCTGCCTTTACTCCATTAGTTCACCTGAAGATGTGAATAATAATTTTAAAAAAAGCTCATGCTAAAACAAATTGGGCTCAACGGTGCTGTCAGATTGTCCCCCACCCACGTTGTGGTAACTTCATCATTACTATTAAAGTTATGGAGTGATGTCCTCACTAAATAGGAGGAGGGATAGGAATAGCCAATGGCGCGACTGCTGATTCGTGTTGTGCTTCATGCAACTGCCTCGTGCTCTATCATAGGCATTCAGGTGATGACCAAGTGGGTGGAGCGGCAGGGACAGTCTTGATTAATTGTCAGGATGCACAGCTCCTGTCATATGTTGGGATCTTGGGAATCACACAAGTATATATACTCCATTCCATCTCCATGTCTCCAGATCCTCTGAAGATGCCAGCCGTGGATGCAGGCAAAAGGTCAGGAGCAAATGCTACTAGAACATGGCCTCATAGTCCTAAAAACCACAACAAACCATGGATTCCAGCCATGAAAGCCTTCCACTTTACATATGTTGGTCTGCTGGATGTGTATTAAAATAAGATATTGTAATCAAATAGGGTACTGTATTGCTGTAAAACTCCATAAGCTTAGTTTTAATGCTACAAAGTATCCAGTACTAATTGATGATTACAATAATATATCTGATTTGTACCTTCTTTATTATTACAAAGTATCAATTGGTTAATTGCTTTATTGCCTATTGCTACAATGTATCTTGCGGGGTGAGTTCAAAGTGGTTGAAAACAAAACTGTAAAGGTGAGTGTTTTGAGAATCTGGTAAGATAAGAGGCAGGAAATACATGCCTGCCTCAGGGATGAGAAGTGGGAGCCAAAGGCAGATCTGGGAACTGTCAGAAGGAGTAGGATGATGCTAGATTTATGATCCTCTCCAGTCACAGCTTTATGCACCTAAAATTTGGAATTTTAGCTATATGAGGTATGAGCAACTTGTCTGCCGTAGTCTCAGCAACTTCGGAAGAAGTGTGCTGTGATGCTTGCATTTTGTACAAATAAGAACTACTGTCTACCTCAGAGTGAAGTTTGTGGATTGTGGGTTATATAGTAGATGACATTAATCTTCTGTCATCCCACCTTTTCAGATGCTTTTAAAAGGTTCCAGTTTCTTTCTCCTCTTCCCACTTTTTCCCTTTGTTCTTAGCTTACATCAGCTGCTGCAAATTGACCTGAAAGTGCAAAAGTAGTCTATGCTCAGTTAACACAGAGGGGGGAGAGGAGAGAAGGGGGCAGAGTCTAGCCCTTTCTAACAGTCTCAGGCAAAAGCAAACTGCTGCATTCTCTCCTAGCTTGTGCATTCTTCCTCATTAAAACTTTTGGTACATTCAGATGTTGCTTGGCCACATGTGTCCTGGTTTTCATCCGCAGAATGTTGGAGGGTTTGGGGTAGTAAGGACAGTGCATTTTCCACTACAGGGCAGTAACTTACAGCATTCAGAAGTGCGTGCTTTTAACAGCTAAAAACCTGTACTTGCTTCTAAGAAGGGAGAAAAGGTTAGCTTTGAAATTATAACTATAACTAACTACTGCTAGGTTCTCAAGACTATGGCACAAAGTAATTATTTTTAAAAAAACAACTTTCTGAGCTTGGTTAAGAAAACATTAGTGGCAATTCATAATTGTTACTGTTGTGACTCTACTGTTTTCAACACCAGTTCCAAATGGCCTCCCTGAACTTTGACTCAGCCTCAACACATGGCCTTGGGTTGGGAGCACTGGTGTTTCACTCTTGGCTCTCATTCACTTCCTCCATGGGTGGCTTGGGGGGGGAAACACCCCTTAATCTTCCCCCATAATCCCAAACAACCACAACAATAACAAAGTCCTACCTCATAGGGTTGGCAGGAGTATGACTCACTTAAGGAATGTAAATCATTTTGGCTCTCCCAAAAGGAGCATGTTAATGACAAATGAAGCAGCTCTTTATCTTATTGACACCTCTGTCACCAAACAAAACTTAACAGGCCAAATAATGGCTACAGGGATTTCTAGGGATTATCATTAGTTCTAAGAAACAATTTTATTTTTCTTGGGCAAAAGGGCCCATTTTTTAATTTAAAAAACACCTCCAGGTGTTTGTTTTTTTAAACTTTTTAAAAACTTTTCAAACTAATCAGACATTTTATAGAATCATTTGTTGTTGTTTTTATGTGCTTTCAAGTCATTTCCAACTTACAGAGACCCTAAGCTGAACCTACCACAACATTTTCTTGGCAAGATTTATTCAGAGAGTGTTTGCCATTGCCATCCACTGAGGCTTTAGTGTGGCTCACCCAAGGTTTCCACAGCTGAGTAGAGATGTGAACTTTTGTCTGCCAGAGTCTTAGTCCGAACACTCAAATCACAATACCATGCTGGCTCTGGGATAGAATCATAATATTATAGAATCAGAGAGTTGGAAGGGATCACACGAGACAACTAGTCCAACCCCTTGCCATACAGAAATACTTAAATAAAGCACCCCTATTTAAAGAATTCCAAAGAAAAAGAATGAGGCTGTCTATTCCACTGGTGAACAGTTTTTACTGTCTCTGGCCAGATTGTCTACCACAATCTACATTACATAACTTTGCACGTACTTACCTATGTAGCAAAGGTGCTGAGAAACTGTCCTATGCTCCAAGCAGCAAGTGACCTCAGAAGTAGGTGGTTGTAATGCAAGAGCTGTCAGTTAAACCAATCCAGGTCAATCACAGGTTATCCAGCAGGATGAAAGGAGAAGCAAGAGGGTCGTTGTCTCCCAGTCCAGAAGTTGCACAGCGAGCCAGTAGTCCAAATAAAGCCAGCAAAGAGTAAAACTAAGCCGTAAATCATAGCCAGCCCAAGGTCCAGTAAACACAAATGTTGAAGGGTACTGCCAGTCACCAAGATAGATGGCTGGAAGCAGCAAAGCTGCCATTACTTGGTATAAATAGGTGAAAAGATCCTACCATTACCCTCCTCTCTCACGCCTTCTTTGAGCTATAATTCCTCCAAATTCTAAGGAGACACTGGCGTTGCAGGTGGACCCCAATGTCCCTCACCTGTTAGGGTAACAACAGGCTCTCAGCACAATTTAGGACCAAATCAGACAATAGGTGCACCCTCAAGTGATGAATGAGGCATGTTTGTCATAGGATATAATTTTTCTTACCTATGGATCTTGCATTTAGCAAGCTTTGTTCAGTGACTGATCATTGGAAATTAAGCACAGGTTAATTTGCAAGTCTGGTTGCTGACAAATGTATCTCTGAGGGAGAATGCTGCGGGAGGAAAAATGGGTTAGTTGCAGGCAACATGTATTCCTCTTCCTATCTAATCTGGCCTCGCACGCAATCAATTGTTGCAATGTTGCCATATTGCACTTGTACAGACGCCCACTGTGTCCTACATGGGCCAATAACCTAAATTCTCACTCATTTTTTGCTAGCATTTACCACCGCTCAGCCAGCCTTTCCCCAAGTACCCTGATCTGTCATGCCTAGCCTTCCCTGCTTCACTTTTCAAACAAATCCATGCCACGAAACCTAACCTCCCATTGACTTAGCGGGAACCTAAGTGAGTGACAAAATCTCCCATAGAGTTTGAACAGAGTTAAATTCCCTTGTTGTTCATTTGGGAAAAGGAACCTTGCTTTTCATTTGTCCTACTTGGCAAAAACTGATGTTATAGAAGGGGGTAAAAAAACATTTTAAAAATAATGGGTCCATTACATAACTGAAACGGAATGAAGGTGGAGCCATTTTTTTCTGGTTTCCCTCTCTAGACAAGTACAAGCAGAGGCTGGAAGAGATGGGCCGACCAGCACCTGACAAACAAACTGAGCTGCCTTAGTAAACATTTTGCAATGAGCTGATGAAAAAGTTATCTCCAGCACCAACATCCACACAAGGCATTTCTCTTCCCGGTTCAGCACCCTCACTGCACACTGGAGGAATGAGCTTTCCATTCTGAAGTGAAAAATAAAAACAAAAATTAAAAAAAACAACAACAACACAGGAACTTCCAATTTCATTTCCAAATTTCCGTTTTAGGAAATACACTAAAGCCACTGTGGGTTGGTAGCAGACTAATGTTTTCTTTCATTGATGGATTTGTTATTGCTGCTGTTGTTGCTGTTAATTGATTAATTAATATCCTGTCATTTTCCCAGCCTTGGGGCTCAAGACAGCTTGCAAAATTAAAACAGCTGCAAATTAAAACTCACATCAACAAAAGCGAACAAAATTTTAAAACAGAATCAGACTATAAATAGAATGAAAGGCAATTAAAAACATATATATCTAAAAGCAAGAAATGAGAACAGTGTTGCAAAATTACTAATCGCTGTGGTGGGGGGATTACACAGGGTGCAAACTGGGTCCTATCTTTCCCTGGCCTAATAGGGCTGACCCTGCATCATAGAGGTGTTAAACGCCCCCAAGTAGCACCTGATTTAAAAACTGACAGCCACCCAGTCGAAAGCTAAAAAAGACATGCACCTTCTCCAATCTCACCAAGTCTGGAGCTAAGATTTCTTTTGTTCTGGTTTCTCGGCTGCTTCCCACACATTTGAATATTGTTTTTTATATATATATATGTATGTATGTATGTATAATGTTTTGAGATTTTTGTGTGTGTGAGATTTTTTTATGTGTGAGTCTCTTCAGAACCTTCACCTGTAGGGTCGCCTTTGTTGTAGTAGTTTGCCATCAAGTCAATTTCGACTCACGACAACCTTACAAGTGAGAGACCGCAAAGCCACCCTGTTATTAACCACCTTGCTCAGGTCTTGAAAACTAAAGGCTGTGGTTTCCTTGATAGTAGGGACCACTAAACTGTTTTAAAGGTGTGAGGGTCTCAAGGCTAGCAGACCATCATGAATTTTCTGTACTTGGCATATGTGTTTTTACAAAACAGTAAAAACACAAGATAGGCCATTTTTGCTCTGGACTGGTGTAGCGCTATTATTCCACTTTCAACATCCTCTGGAATCCTGGGGTTTGCAGTTTTGGGAGGGGCCCAGCTGGCCCCTCCCAAAACTGCAAACCCCAGGATTCCAGAGGATGTTGAAAGCGGAATAATAGCGCTACACCAGTCCAGTGCAAAAATGGCCGTACAGTTGGCCCTCCACATTCACTGGGGTTAGGGGTAAAGGATCCCCACATAAATGGAAAAACCACAAATATCAAAATGTGTGTGTGTGTGTGTGTGTGAAGGTGGCTGAGGTATGGTGGGGAGAATGAGCACCCAGGGTCCAAACCAGATCAGAGAAAGGAGAGGAAAAGGGGGGTTAAGTATGGTGGCCCCATGCTTCTTCTCTCTTGTTCATCTCCTTCCTTGACTATGAGGGAGCATCAGGAGAGGGCTTGTGGTGCTGAGAAATCAGGCTGGAAGCCATACTTAGCCGGCCAAGGAGAAGATGGAGGACAACGACGACAATGATGACCAGAGGTTTTTAAGGCTGTGCGGCCTGTTTGGAGCTGTCAAGAGGGAAGGTCCTCCCAGAAAAGAAGTATCTGAGGTGCAGGGAGGCAGAGGTTGGAGAAACTTGCAAATACAGTCATCCCTCCACATTCTCTAGGATTAGGGGCACAGGACCCCCATGAATGTGGAAAAACCGTGAATAACTGTAGGGCCTCCCAAACCATATTTAACACACAAAAAAGTATATCGCCATATCCAATCCATCTTTGAAGCATCAGGGTTCCTTCACAAGGCAGAAGTGGGGGGCTGGTGGGGCTGGTGGGGCTGACTGCCACCACCACTGCTGCCCCACAACATTCTTAATAGGGACTCACAAGCCTCATTCACAGTTTCTCAGTTTCATGAGGCTTGCAGTCCCTACTAAAAATAGCATGAGAGGTGACAGCAAATAACCCATGAATAATCAAATCCACAAAAGTGAAACCTGCAAATGTGGGGAGCTGAATGTAATCAAATCTGTGAAATTCAAACCTGGAAATGTGGAGGGCCAACTGTAAAGTGAATAACAATAGTAGTAGTAGTAGTAGTAGTAGTAGTACTAATACCAACAACAACAACTAGGGCAGTTAACGATGTGACTAACATGAAGACAATAACAAAATAATAAATGAAATGTTATAAAAGTGTTTAAGGCGGGAACTAGTATATAAAGAAAAGTGGAAAATATATACAACCCTGTTGAGCGAACACAAAGCTGGCAACAGGGTTGGATGGCTATGATTGTGAGTTCCTCAGGGGCTCAACTATCTCTGAGTTCTTATGGTCCTGATCAGTGGCATCTGATCATTCAAGGGGGTACTCAGCCCCTCTAGACTAGCCTCAGGAGCCTCAACTGCCTCCCTCCATTATGACCTAGGAGACCAGGGTTCAATTACCCACTTGGGCCCTTTCCACAATGCACCTTTTCACGGCGCTGGGGTGCAGGGATCACGCGAGCAGCCTCCACCAAGAGGATCTCATGTCCTTGGTTCCTTCAGCTCCACATGAGTTACCTGCTCCCGAGCAGGCAGCGCAAGAGCCCCGCCTCTTCTTTCTGCAGCACAGCCTGGGAGTTTCCCAGGCTGCGCTGGGGCAGGAAGCATGACTGCCGTTGCTCCGGAGGCTCCACACACATGGTCAGTGCGTGTGGGGCCCTGGAGCAATGCGCGATCGTACACCATTTTCGACCGAAAGCCAAAAATGAAAAAGTGCGCAAGCGGTGCCTGCCTGACCCTGGAGCGTCGCACAATCATGAGTGCATCGTGCGGATCACTCCCCACAATTGCACGATGCTCCAGGTGCCCTTTTGCATGGCAAATGCCATGCAAAAAGGGCCTTGGCCATGGAAACCCACTGGGTGACCTTGGGAGTGTCACACACTCTTAGTCCCCGAAAACCCCATGACAGGTTCGCCTTAAGGTCACCATAAGTCAGAAACAACTTGAAGTACACAACCACAACAAATGTGGTCTTCAGTAGAAAAAGAGGGAGACTGCACTATAGGTGGATAGACTCAGTGAAGGAAGCCCCAGCCCTGAATTTGGCAAAACCTGAACAAGGCTATTGATAACAGGGTGACTTTGAGGTCTTTCATCCATAGTGTCACCATAACTTAAAGTCAACTTAATGGCAGTGAACAACAACAACACAATGTGATCTTCTGTAGTCTTTGAAATCAAATAAATCCAACTGAATGCATCCCTCCAAATTTATTTAACCAAATACCCACAGATTACGTTCAGGCATTCCCCAGATAGTGTCATTATCATATAGTGCAGAAGAAAGTTTATCATGCAAGCAACTAAGGCAGACGAGAGGATATCCTTGTTTCTTTTGCTGTAAGCAATGCCATTTTTATGTCCCTTGTATCCTGCATCTCAAGTAGCAGGCAGACGAATAAAACTTGAGATAGCCAGTTTGTGCCGGTCCGGCAAAGACGTCATGCTGAAGCGGGGAGATTCATTTTTCCCTACATCAGCAAGGAAGAGATTTATCTGCTGTAGGTATATCCGGCTTGGACGCCACACACAGACACATACGCCGCCCTACCCCATCCACTCCCCTGTGCTCTTTTGTTTATGCAAAATGAATACTGGGGACTCAACAGGTCAAGATCAACATCCAGAATAGGAAATGTATGTCGGCAAAGCATTGCTGTTGTGTGTTCAGAAGAGGAAAGCTCCTCCCAAGTTGCATCTATAGACTTTTGCCCTCTAGAAAGAAACGTAGAAGAATTTGCCGGCAGAGCAGAGCTTGGGAAGGTTGACCGGAATCCTGTTGGTGACTTATATCCAGTATATCTGTCTTATACTGGATTCTGGCAACACAAACCATGGTTTGCACATGGTATGCCAATGAGATTTTTTAAAAACCCATCAAGTCTAAAAAGGGAAGCAAACTTCATATACAGTTTTATGAAAGACTATATCTCCCAGTATGAGTTGACATAAGTTCTAAGACTCATGGAGAGAGCTTTCTCTTAGATGCACCAACTTTATGGACATGTTTGGTGAGAACACGAGAGAGAAGCTTCTCAGACCATTTCTATTTCTGTACCACCTCCCAGCCCACAAGAGGTCTCAAGGTGATGAACAAACCAAAACCAATTAAAACAATACAAAACTAAAACCCATTTCTAAAACACAATAAAATACTCTTTAAAAACTCTTAAACACAGTCTAAAAACAATCCTAGAATCCAGTTTGGAAAGTTAAAACATCAAATTCAGACACTGAATGCTGTTTTGGCTGTTCTCTGGAAGCTTTAGAGTTTTAAAGCTTCCTTGGGCAGGGACTTCCACAGCCAAGTTGCTGCTACAGAGAAAGTCCCATTACATGTATCCACCAACCTAACTTCACAAGGTGTCGGGACATCCAACAGGGCCTCCTCTGAAAATCTCAAATTTCTGGTAGGTTCATATGTGAGGAGGTGATCTTTCAGATATTTTGGCTGGAAGTCATTTAGGGCCTCGTAGGTCAACATCAGCACTCTAAATTGAGCTGGGAAACAAATTGTAAGTTAGGATCAGTGTTATATGGTCTCTAAAATGTACACCTGACACCAGTCTGGCTTCTGCTTTTTGCACTAACTGCAGCTTCTGAACACTTTTCAAGGACAGCCCCAAGTACAGTGTATTAAATAATAGCTAACTTTTTTTGTATCATTAGAGTTTTAGTTGTTTCTGGTTTTCCATTCTGTTGTAAACTACCATGGTTTCTTATTGGGAGGAAGACAGGGTATAGATTTAAAAAACAAATAAGTAGTAAGAAAACTCCTGTGCCTAAATATCTTAGAGGCACCAGATTGTGTCTGATCTCAGAAGCTAAGTAGTACTTGGATGGGAGACCACCAACAAACACCAGGTGCTGTAGGCTATACACTCCACGGGAAGGAACTGGAAAAATCACCTCTGAATATTCCTTGCCTAAGAAAACCCTATGATATTAATGGAGTTCCCATAAATTGACAAGTGGCTTCAAGGAACACATACACATGAAAACTCCTACTTTAAAAACAAAAGGATCTACAATAAAAGAAACTGACAGCAGAAAAACATCACAGGCAAATAGTTTAGACATGTAAATTAACTTCTATAGTTAAAACTTCAGGTGGTAATCAAAATTATTCCAGTGGATGGGAATATTATATATTGGAGCATGACAATTGTCATAAAAATATAGAGGCACAAATGCAACAAAGAACTGTGCTATGCAGGTTTATTTAAAAACAAGATCTTGTGGTGGTTATTATTTGCTGTCAAGTCAATGTCACCTTATGGCAGATCTATGGATAAGAAAGTTCTAAGAGTCCCAGTTCCTTGCTCAGATCTTGCAAACTCAAGGCCGTGGCTTCTTTGATTGACTCAATCCAGCTGTAACAGGGCCTTCCTGGTTTTGTCCTGCCTGCCGCTATACCAAGCATTATGGTCTTTTCCAGTGAGTCCCATCATCTCATGATATGTCTGCAGTATGACAGCCTTAGTTTAGTCATCGTGGCTTTTAGTGAAACAAGACCTACTAAGCTCGATAGAACTTAAGTACAGCATTGCAGCTTTAAGGGTTTTTATCTTTTTTCTTTTTCTTTTTGCTGGCTATTATTATCGAAAGACAAATAAATAGATCCTAGAGCAAATCAAGCCTAAACATTCTTCAGAAGCCAAAATAACTAAACTGAGGACCTTTCTACACTGCACTGTTATAGTGCTATCCTTCCACTTCCAACATCCTATGGAATCCTGGGGTTTGCAGTTTAGGGAGGAGCCTTTAGAATTCTCAGCCAGGGAGCTCTTTGGCCTCAGTAAACTACAAACCCCAGAATTCCACAGGATATTGAAAGTGGAATAATAGCACTGTAACAGTGTAGTGCAGAAAGGCCTGAGACTGTTGTACTTTGGCTATAGCATGAGATGCCATGACTCATTAGAAAAGAATGTTCAACATGGAAGGCAGTAGGAAAAGCAAAAAAATGCATTCCAGTTGCATACTCAATAAAGGACGCCATGGCCCTGAGACTGTAAGGTCTGAACAAGGCTGATGATGATTAGAGCCTTGGATGTCTCTCATTGACAGGGTCCTGATAACTCAAACCGATGTGAGCAAATGGCAACCATCATAAAAATATAGAAGCACAAGTACAAGTATGGCATAATAGTATTCAGGTCAATTCAGCAATAAGTCCTCCTGAGTTCAACCTTTGAAATTTTGAGTGCAGCTTAGAGACTTATTATTATTGTCATTGTTGCTGTTGTTGTTGTTGTTATTTTGTGGCTACCAAGGTAGAGTTCTGTGGACAGCATCAGTCATTAGAAAGACCAATAAATAAGTCCTACAGCAAATAAAGACTGAACTCTCACTAGAAGTGAAGAACCATTTGGGATTCTCCACCTATTCCATGTAAAGAGACAAAGTAGATTGGCATATCATAGAACCATAAAATTACAGGGTTAGAAGGGACTGCGAGCATTATCTGATCCAAACCTGACAGCAATCCAACCTCTGTTCAAAAACCTCCACCAAACTGTATACAGTGGAGTCCCGTTTATCCGACGCTCGGTTATCCGACCATCCAGATTAACCGACGTCGCGACGGCCTGGGGGCGTGGCTGTGGGCATTTCCGCGCCCCCATACATGCCCATACACACCCCGACATGCCCCAGGCCTGCCCCGACACGCCCCCGACACGCCCCCCCAAAATGACGGCCGCCACGGGCGTCCGGGTAATCCGACCCTTTCGGTTATCCGATGCTGTGGCCGCCTGTTTGGGTCGGATAACCAGGACTCTACTGTATTTACTGTCTACTAAGGAACTCAAATAGCCCTTGTCTTCAGAAATTCTTCCTAATTTTAAGTTGGAATCGCCTTTCTTATAATATGAATGTATTAATTCAGGTTCTAATGTCCAGCGCAGTTGAAAAGAAACTTATTCCATCTTCATTCAGATACTTGAAGATACTATCAGATCACTGCTCAAAGCAAAATCAACTACTCATTGGCCTTGGTTTCAAGATACCCCAGTTGCTCTCCAGTGTATAAATTTCCCTTTTGTCAATGTTCTCTTCATATTGAGATGTCCCAAACTTGATGCAGAATTCCAAACAAGGTCTACTCAAAACAGTACAGAGTGGTACTATTACTTCCCTTGAAGTGGATGTCATAGTTCTGTTGGTGCAGCCTAGAATTACTTACCATTTTCTGCCAACACATTACAGTGCTGAACCATGTTTCCCTTATGGACTACTACAGGAATGGAGAAAGTGCAGCTCATGGACCACAAGCAGCCCTCGTTCCCCTTTTTGCGCCCCTCAGGTCATTTCCGCACTAGATGCCATTGGCACAATATACCATTGCGATCCCAGCATTGCTACTTACACAATGGTAGAAGATTAAGGATGCTGTTTTCTGCACCATCCCACCTTTAGGTGATGAGTAGTGGTATTGCCACTGGTGTTCCTTTTGCACCACAGGATCTTTGGCCACTCCTTTTCCCCACCTTCATCTCATCCCACCGCCCCTGATTGGTTGGGAGGGGGTGTTTTTCTTTGAAAGCTGTACTAAACATACCCGTACACTATTGCATTTTTATACTATAATGTCTAAAAATGTATTTCAAAAAATAAAAAAGTTTTAACTCAAAGGAGAACCTTAAAATAAACATGAAGAGGTGATAGATTTCGAAGTTACTGTGCCATGGGAGTCACTGAGGAAGGGGCAAGCTGGGCACACAGCCTGCCCACTACTGTATCCCCAACAACAGGAAGCACTATTAAGTGCTATTACGGTTCCACAACGCGCCAGCTGATGCGATTGAAGTGCTAAAGGAGGCGCTTAAAGGATTTCTGCTGGAAATAGAATACGGTGCTTGGGGATGCGATAGCAGCTGTATGGCTATGACGTCGTGTATAGCAACGTTGTGCAGAAATGGCCTCAGTTCCCCTTAAAGCTCCCAAAGCCTCCAGACTCCTCCTCATAATTATTTTTATGGTAAAAGCCCCAAATCCCTAAGCCATTTCCGAACTAGACTGTTATAGCGCTATGATTCCACTTTCAACATCCTATGGAATCCTGGGGTTTGCCATCCCCTCCTGAAACTGCAAACCTCAGGATTCCATAGGATATTGAAAGTGGAATCATAGCGCTATAACAGTCTAGTGCGGAAATGACCATAGTCTGGATTAGTGTTATGCCTTAAAACACTCCAACTCTTCCTGAACCCAATTTACTTTTTAAAAAAAATCAGGCAAAATAGACTTTTTTAAAAAAAAAAAGTAAAAACAGGATATGATATTATAAACTTCCTGTCTCAGTTCTTGGAATAGGGGGACAATCGTGCCAAGTCCGCCGGGGCTCTATTTTCAGTGACCATAGAGCCCAGAAGGACTTTGCAAGTTTGTTGAACTATTCAGGTGATACTGCTCAGGTGGAAGCGAAGAGAAAAATCTTCTAGTCTAACATCTGATGGGCCCCATGGTGAAGAAGTTTATTTTACTGACACCCTAGAATCTGCTTTCTTAAGCAAGTTACCAATGGCGAGACCAACCCTTCAACAGACTGTCATGCTCACTGTAAACATGATATCATTGGATATCTGGGGATGTTTTCTAGTTTGTATTACATGCTATGCTAAAAAACAATCTGCTAAGGAAAGTGAAAGTGGCTGATACACCAAGTGAATGAACCAAAGCCCTGCATGCATTACCTTGAAAACATAAAATTATTAGAAATTTTGTCTTCTAAAGAGATGACGTTCCTTGTTATGTTTCTTGCACTGTATTGCCACCTACAGGCTAATCTTTTAGTCCTGCTTAAATATTTTAAAACACCCAATTCCTGCAGAGCAGCTATTAGTGGCAGTATGGTTGGTTTGAGCATTGGACTATGACCTTGGAGCCCAGGGTTCAGTTCTCCCCTCAGCCATGGAAACCCACTGGGTTCTCTAGGGTGTGTCACACACTCTCAGCTCCACAAAGCCCCATTACAGCTTTGCCTTAGGAGCTGCCGTAAGTCTGAAGCAACTTGAAGGTGCACAACAGCAACAAGGAATTGTTTCTAGAGGCATCTGACCCTCTCTGATCTTGGAAGCTAAGCAGGGACAGCCCTGGATAATACCTGGATGAGAGGCCACCAACAAATATCAGCTGCGATAGGTTATATTTCAGAGGAAGGAACTGGCAAAACTACCCCTGAGCATTCCTTGCCTAAGAAAACCCTATGAAATCCATGGGATCACCGTAAGTCGACAGGCAAGTTGAAGGCACAGATGGACACAGGAATTATCTAGCCCAGTGTTTTCCAAACTCTGGTCTTCCAGGTGTTTTGGACTTCAGCCGTCAGGATCACTGATCATTGGCCAAGGCAGCTGGGACTTCTGGGAACTGAAGTCCATAACACCTGGAAGACCAGAGCTTAGGAATCATTGGTCTAGCCCTTCAGACATTGAAGGCCTGGATTTCACTCCAGACCTAGGAAGTACAGCCAATGGGAAGGAATGCTGGGAGCTGCAGTCCAACAAAATCTGGTGGCCTATATGCCTCCCCCCTCTGATTTAGGTTGTTGGTGTTCTGTTAAGAATGAGAAAAAACTAAGGTAAGCGCAGACGTCAAAAAAGTTGTTTTGGGATCACAACTCCCTGATGCCCCTACGCACATCCCATTGACGGGGATGGGCTTCAGCACATCCAAGATGACAACAGGCCTGTCAGCAGCTGCCACTCACCATGCTGGCTGGCAGATTCGAGAAGACACAGTCTAACAAAAGTTTTCCATAATTACATTTGACAGATGAAAATGAGGACAAGCAACATCAGAGTGTGGTCAAGATGGCCTGGTGGCGCAGTGGTTAAATGCCAGTACTGCAAGCCACAAGGTTGTGAGTTCGATCCTGCCGGGCTCCAAGGTTGACTCTGCCTTCCATCCTTTTGCAGGTCGGTAAAATGAGTACCCAGCTTGTTGGGGGCGTGCATAGAAATGTTTCAAAATACATGCTATTTGTAAGTTGTTTGCCGCCTCGATCCATATGGAGAGGCGGGATACAAATAAATAAATAAATAAATAAATATATTAATGAGGAACAGCACCACAAGACAGCAGAGGCTGCCGCAATTTGCTTTTGCTGGAGCAGACAGGGAACAGCAAGATTCCAATCCTCCTTCCCTTTTCTCCTCTCCTTCTCCTGAGTTAACTGAGTACTTTTGCACTTTGAACTCAGGCCATTTCTGCGCTACACTGCTATAGTGCTATTATTCCACTTTCAACCTCCTGTGGAATTCTGGGGTTTGTAGTTTCCTGAGGCCAAAGAGCTCTCTGGCTGAGAATTCTGAATGCCCCTCCCTAAACTGCAAACCCCAGGATTCCATAGGATATTGAAAGTGGAATAATAGCACTATAACAGCATAGTGCGGAAATGGTCTTTGTTTGCAGCAACTGACGTAAGTGGAGGACAAAGGGACAACATGGGAGGAGGAGAGAGAAACTGGGACATTTTAAAAACTGCTGAAAAGGCAGAATGGCAGAGGATTATTCAGGACTGCCCCTGTCAAATCAAACTGAACAAAGGGCATCAACTCCGTCTCTGCCCTTTCCTGCCTCTTTCCCTCTTCACAACTTCCTCCCTCCCCTGACATTTACCCTGGGAGTCAGTTAGGCTACCACCCTTCAAAGATATTATGAGTCCAAGTACAAGGGAAAAGCCATTCACACTCCTAGCATTTTGGCTGAGCAACAAAAATTTGGTCTTGAAGCTGGAGGCTTCTAGGCTCTCTAGCAAAGAATCCCTTCCATTTCAGTGACTCTGTGAATAACTTACTCAGGTTGCTGCCGAACTGGACTTCAGGTTTCTGTGAAACTACTGCATGAGATATTACCTTCCTGCCTGCTTTAAGGCAGAGGTAAGGGAATTATACCTCATGTGCCACATGCTCCAGTACCTTTTTTTGAAAAAACATTTATTAAAATTTTACATCTAATTAGCATAACCATACACATACTTTCACAAACAACAGTCACAACAAAACAAGAGAATAAAAAAAAGAAAAACTAACGGGAGAGCAAATAGAAAGCAAAATAAAGATAAAGATAAAATGGTGAGAAAGAGAAACCAGACAAAGGGAGAGGGAGGAGAAAGAATAAAGAAAGGAAAAATCAGTAATATATTTAAGTCTTCTACTCCAAGAACATTTCGCACGACACTCTTATAGTGTGATGATTCCATTTTCAATCTCCTATGGAATCCTGGGAGGGGCTGGCCGGCCCCTCTTGGAACTGCAAACCCCAGGATTCCATAGGAGGTTGAAAGTGGAATCATCACACTATAAGAGTGTCGTGCGGAAATGGCCCAAATCTCAAGTCAAGTCTCAAGTCTCCAGTCCTTGAAGTTACTCTCAAGTCAGGTCTCAAGACTGGAAGCCAACTTTATACCCCAACCAAAATTTCAGAATTATTGGATAGAGTGAAATAAATTCAGTTTTAACAATTTAAGCAGAGTCAGCTTTCCACATTTGCAATTTTGGGGAATAGAATCCTATCTTATACCCCATTACTGAAGATTCAAAAGCTTTAAAAGGAATGATCCTTCTTTCTCAAGCCTATTGCCTGACACATTTGTTGTTCGCCTCTGAGAAACGCACCGTCCACTGTGGGAGCGAGTCTTGTCTTTTGCTCTTCCGAAACATTTTAGAAGGCTCCTCTGATATGCAGCAGAGACAGGCTGCTGAGCAGACCTCAAGCCCATTGCCTAACCTGTTTGCTGTTCCCCTCTGAGAAATGTGCCCACACTTTGGGTTTGAGAGGCAAAAAGAGATGGAGGCGTTGTTCAAAGATGCAAGGTTTCTGGATGAATGCGTTGTGTTAACTGAACAAAGGGCATCAATACAATCATTAAAAATATACAAGTTTCGGGTCGAGCCAAGTCAGTGCATCATTTATGGCCAAGTCGAGTCTGAGTTGAGTGACTGAAGCGACTTAAGTCCGCCTTGAGTCTGAGTCTATCAACTCAAGTCTACATCATTGGGAAAAATGAGAAAAGGGAGACAAGCACCAGTACCATTTGGTGTCTCCAGTTTCTGTGTAGATCCTCCCAAAGCCCCCAGTTTTTATTTTCCTGTGTCTTCAAGTCATTTCCAACTTACAGAGACCCTAAGGTAAACCTATCACTGTGTTTTCTTGGCAATATTTATTCAGCAAGGGATTGCCTTTCCCTTCCTCTGTGGCTGAGAGAGTGTGACTTGCCCAAGGTCACCCAGTGGGTTCCCATGGCCAAGCAAAAATTTGAATCCTGGCCTCCAGAGTTGTTGTTCAACACTCAAACCTCTGCAGCGGTGATTCTCAACCTGGGACACATGTACAAATGAGGACATTTGGGGTATACAATGTAAGCTATTTTCAGAGGATGCACAACTCCATGTGTTTCTTGATTGTCCACAGCATTGGCGTTCTTGTTCTGGAAAATTAATGGATGTGGGGATAACCATAGCAATAAAAAGAAGAGTGATACACAAGCTGAAGTTCTGGCTGCCATTGGCCCACAAACTTTTTTTAAAAGAGCCTTTCTCACTGTTTGAATTGCTGCTACCCTTGTGTTCTTCTCCACAAGAAGAGAGCGCTGCTAGTGGAGATGTCCAGTTTTGCCGAAAATTTGTCTAAGAGAGGGACATGCAGCACTAGTCGCCTCAATCCATGTCTTCAACTGGGAGCAAACTGGAGTCTGAGACCTCAGAGAACGTCTAAGTGGGTAATGGGGTACCCTGCCTTTCCTTTGGTGGGTGTGAGAGCTCCCAGAAACGTTCTTTTTCTTCTCAAAGATAGGAGGGGGGTCCAGTTTATGGAAATGGATTGCAAAGGGGTACGCATGTGAAAAAATTTGGGAAACATTGCTCTATACCATGCAGGCTCCTCAGAGTACCTCCCCATTTATTTTTTTAGGTGAAAAATGACCCAAAATTGCCACAGATGCTACAAAGCTATCCCCCTAGAGTTTTGTCATTCTTTTTCTGAGACATTTTGCTGTGTTCCCAAGTAGCTAGAAGTCAGGAGGAAGGGAGTTTATGCTAGCTATCTTCTTGCTCTGTGGGTGGGAGGGATATGGGATGGAGTTGGAGCATTCAGATTCACTTCTTGTTACCATTTTAACAGAGGCTTCAGAGAAAAATTGAGGAATGTGAGCATGGCACAGGGGTGTAGCCATGGAGGCCTGGGGGAGGATTAGCCCCCATCCCCAACAAGTTTGCCCACCCCAGATCTAAAGCAAGGATGAGCAAAGTGAGGTCTACGGGCAGATGCAACCCCCAGGTTTTTTTGAGGTCCCAAAGCTTGCCATTCCATTCCATCTGTTCCACCCATGCACCCACCTACCCACCCAAAACTGAGTCAAGCATGCATGTTCTGTTTTATTGTCTTTGTCCATGATAGTATATGTTGATGTTCCGCTCTTTGGTATAAAGGGCATTATAAATAAACGACAATGGCAATGATGATAATGATGATTAAAGTGCCAGTCCTAGAAACATCTAGAAGCCCTGATTAGCATGGAACATCCTCAAAACCTCAAGCTTTTCCAAACCAACACACACGCATATGCTGAAAAAAAATAAATGGAAATCACAACTGTACCTCACTTCTGGTTGTCAGGTCTGTCCAGTTTTCAGGCAAAAATGGTGCCACTGCAGAGATGAAAATTGGCCGCGGAAGCAGTTGCCCACCCTGATTTAAAGGACTGTCAGAGGAGAGTCCTACATTTGAAGGGCTGTTTGGTCCCAGCCTGAGTTAAAGAGAAGGCTGCCAGGATCAAAACTGGAGCAGGCTCCTGTATCTTTAAGGGAATTTCAACAGGTCTTCCTTATCACACAGCCAAGTAACAAGCAACAGTTGTTGAAATTCGGTCTTCTACATAACCGTTATAGGGAGAGGCCTCCTGTCCAGTTTTCACTCTGGCGACCCTAACAGAAAAAGAACTGTAAGACAGGGAAGCAAGTTTAGCACTTGGACTGTGGAGATAAAAGCAATATAGCAAGGAGAGGTTAGAAGAAGGAATTGCCACACACACACACACACACCAAAAATTCTGCCCCCTCAGGGAAATTTTCCTGCTGTCTCCAGCTCTCCAGCATTGTATAGAGTGAGATATGAAATACTGAGATATGAAATATTGCATAAAGTGAGATAAGAAAGCCAACACGGTTCTTGGTTGCATCAATAGGAGTATGGTGTCTGGATCAAGGGAGGTAATGGTACCACTCTATTCTGCATTGCTTAGACCTCATTTGGAATACTGTGTTCAGTTCTGGGCACCTCAATTCAAGAAGGATATCGACAAGCTGGAGTGTGTCCAGAGGAGTGCGACCAACATTGTGATGGGTCTGGAAGCCATGCCCTATGAAGAGTGTCTTGGGGAGATAGGTATGTTTAGTCTGCAGAAGAGAAAATTAAGAGAGAACATGATAGCCATGCTTAAATATTTGAAGGGATGTCATGTTGAGGAGGTTTGTTTTCTGCTACTCCAGAGTCTAGGACAAGGTGCAATGGATTGAAGCTGCAGAAAAGGAGATTCCACTTGAACTTCAGGAGGAACTTCCTGGTGTCAGAGCTGTCCGGCAGTGGAATATGCTGCCTCGAAGTGTGGAAGAGTCTCCTTCTTAGGAGATTTTTAAGCAAAGGCTGGATGGCCATCTGTTGGGAATGCTTTGATGTGTGTTCCTGCATAGTAGAGGGTTGGGCTGGATGGCCCTTTGGTCTCTTCCAATTCTATGATTCTTTGATATGGAAAAGTGTTCACACTGAGAATGCTTCATGCTTGTTGTGTTCACATTCTCTTGCCAACTCTGCCTGCCCCTTTTCCTTGGGTGCCTAAACTATATTTCTATAAGGTAGACTGGCCTTTTATGTTACCTCAATGCTAGAAATTTGGGGACTGAAGGAAAATTTTGGGGGGGGGATTCTTATGCAGGGGGCAATGCTCTCATTACCCCCCCCCCATAACTACATTCCTGGAAAGATCACTCTTTCTATGAATGATGAGATACACTGAAAAATTATAACCATTGCTTCCAACTTTGTAAGTACACAGAAACATCAATCCCTTCAAATTGTGTGCAAAGTGATGTACCCTTTGTCCTATTTTTTGTGACATATAAGTGATAATCCAACTCTAGAGCCTCCCCAAATTACAAATCCCGGGATTCCACAGGAGGCAGCCATGGAAGTTGGAGTGGAATCACAGTGTAGCTTGGAAGGTCCCTGCAAGATCTTGTTGTTGTGTACCTTCAAGTCATTTCTGATGTATGGCAACCCTAAGGTGAACCTATCACAGGGTTTTCTGGGCAAGATTTGTTCAGGGAGAGATTGACTTTGCCTTTGTCTGAGGCTGAGAGAATGTGACTTCCCCAAGGTCACCCAGTGGGTTTCTATGGCTGAGCAGAGATTGAAACCCTGGTCTCTAGAACGACTTAGGATCAGACCTACTCTGAATTAGTGTTCTTATTCTGCTTTCCTCCATTATGGCAACTTGTTTACTGTTCACAAGGTTTTCATTTCTTTCTGTACTCTGCTACTTTTTCTTTAAATGGCATTTTGATTTGCCTTTTTCATTGTAATACTATTTTTTGGGAAATTTATTTCTGGATCATAACTCCCAGAATTCCCCAGCCAACATGCTGGCTGGAGGAATCAGGGAGATGTAATCTATCAAAGTAATTTGCTTTTATGGAGTACAGTTCCCAGGTGGAGTGGTGAAACTCTCTCAGCTTTGAAGATTTTAACGTAATTGGGAAGTGGGGGGGTTACTCAAAGATTGGAGAAATTATTTTGGACTACATCTCCCAGAATCCTCCATCCAAGAGGCTGGCTAGAAAAATCTGGGCGATATAGTCGTCCAAGGTCAGTTATTCTTATGGAGTACAATTCCCAGGGGGGTTCCGGTAGGTGTAGTCCAAATGCTGGATTTACTTGACTGATTGTGGAAAGGGAATAATACAGGTATGAGTACCTGATACACCAGAAGGCTCTTGAGACAAAAGCTGCATGCCAAAAGCCCGCTTAGAATGCATTAATTTATAAGGTGCTAACAGCCCCCCAAAATCTGATCTATTTGGAATGCTACTTGCGCCTGTCTCTTGAAACTCTATCCTAGGTGACTCTCCTGCGGCTAAAAATAAATGCTGGATTTCAATGTATGTCACAGCCGAGTGAGGGTGGAGGGGGTGGAAAACAAGCTGCATGGACAAGCCTAAACAGAGACTAATTAATGGAGAAGTACCAGTAAACGAGAGAGGAACTGCAGTTAAGTTAATATTCACTGAATGAGAGAAAGAATTGCATTTAAAGTGGCATCTGCTGGAGCTGGCTAGTTCAGAGAAGCCAAACATTTTAGCTCTCAGTGTCTCTAGACTCATGTATGAAGAAGAAATGTTCCATGTACTTTTTTTAGTTCAAAACAGGGCAGTGAGGTTGCTAACTGAGACATTAGGCCATTTCTATACGAGACTGTTATAGCGCTCTTATTCCACTTTCAACATCCTATGGAATCCTGGGGTTCCAGCCCCTCCCTAAACTGCAAATCCCAGGATTCCATAGGATGTTGAAAGTGGAATAAGAGCGCTATAACAGTCTCGTGCAGAAATGGCCTTTGCCATCCAGACCAGCTTTAGGGTTACTAAGTGAGGAGGATCACAAGTCCTGAGAATGAACCTGAGGCTTAGGGAAGCCTATTTGTGACATCACCAGTGGCAAGTCCTGATGATGTCATTATGCATGGCACATTCAGTATCACCCACAATTGAGCAAAGCATTTCACAGTAAACACTATGGGAAAATGGGAAAATATTTCTCTGGTTGGAAATTAAATTTTGCATTCTGCAGAAAAGCACGCAATTTTCTCAGCCCTGTTTTCAATACCTTTACAAACATTGCTTTTAAGGCCATTTCCACACTACAGTGTTAAACTGCTGCTATTCCACTTTCAATGCCCTGTGGAATTCTGCGGTTTGTAGTTTACTGAGACCAAAGAGCTCTTTGGCTGAGAATTCAAAGTGCCCTTCGCTAAACTACAAACCCCAGAATTCCATAGGAGGTTGATAGTGGAATAGCAGTACTTTAACACTGTAGTGTGGAAATGGTCTAAGAATACATTGGAGTTGTTATCCAATCAAAGAAAATTATCAGAGATTTGCTTTGAATGGAAAACTGTCCACAATAGTCACTCCAAAGAAGCGTGTAGCACTGGGAAGCTCAGAACATACAATCAACAGACAGATAGATGGACTGATTTTCAACATGATGCTCTTGTCTTGAGATTCTTCCTGCTTGCTATGAGGACTGGAGAAGAGAGCACAAACCAGAGGCAGGATATGGGAATCTTAACTGCTTTCCAGTCTGTTTTGGAACCCAATTCAGAGTGCTGATATTGACCCCACCCTAAGCTAAGGAGTTTTGGGATCACCTCATCCAGTATATACCTGCTTATACCTTAAAATCATCTCCTGAGGCTCTTCTTCAGGTATCCCTGGAAAAGAGGTATAGTAGGTGGCCACAAGAGGCATGTCCTTATAAGTGATGGCATCCCAGTTTTGGAATGCCTTCTGTGCCCATGACAGCTCAGGCCATCCAATTCTTTGTTGGCTTTTGTTTCTTTTTTTAATGAGGTGAACCTGGCACATATATTGCACTACCCAGGCTTTTCAGTCTTAAAATCTTTTAATGCCTTTTAAATACTTTCTCACACTATTATCTCTTCTTGATGATGTTAGTTTAAAACTTTGTTTGACTTATTCTGATTTAATTTTCATTTGTGCATTTTACTTATATTAAACTGCACAAAGAATCTAGACAAACAGACAGATGGCGAGAGAGAAAGAAAGAAATCAGCTATTGCTTTTCCAGCCCTCTCCCTCTTGTGCTCTCTTTGTCGTATCAAAGAAATGCAAACTCCTTGAGGCAAGGATTAGTTATAATTTGCTTATACTATAAAATCCCTTTTTAAATTCATGACAGCATATAAGTAATCACATTTATCTATGTGTCATATCAGTTGCACACTTGAAATCTAGTGAACACCAGCAATCCCAAAGACATGAAATGTATTTATACTACACACTTTTAGCAGTTTGATAATCCTTTAATTGTCAGAACTCCATCTTCTGAAATCATGGGATCCAGTCTAGAAAGGCGTTCTGCTATAGTTCCGAGAAGTGCGCTAAAGCTCTGTAGCAGAGAATTCTAAGTACTTAACCACACTACAAATCCCAGGATTCTGTAGCATGGATTCATGGCTATTTAAAATGGCCAAGAATTCAAAGACATATCCATCTTATTCTGGATCAACCTAAAGGGAAGGGATATTGTAGCATCTTTGAGACTGAGAGAAAGAAGTTGTTAACATACGCTTTTGTAGACTTATCTCTACTTCATTAGATGCATGTGAACAAACTGAGGGTGCTGTGAGGTGCCCCTCAGGAGTTAGATGACAGCCCCATCATCTCCAATCAACATGCTGGCTGGGGATGATAAGGATTGTAGTTCAACCTTTCTGGAGAATGCCAAGTTGAAGAAAGCTGCCCTCCAGCCTTTCTTATCTCCCTTCTGTGTCTAGATAAAATCAGGAGCTATTAGCAGATGAAAATGACAAACAAAGCAAAACACTCTTAAAATTCCTTAGCAGTGCCATCATTTGCAACAAAATATAGAGGGAACTGTATAAAAGAGGCACTGGCACAGAGAAAACCCTAGCACCATGTTTGAAAAGACTGTCTGGATTTGCATTGAGGGCATGTGAGCATGTGACCATCAGCTTGGAATTATTAGGAGGGAAAGTTGCTAGGGAGGCTGGGGAAAGGGGGAAAGGGAAAGGGAAAGGGAAAGGGAAAGGGAAAGGGAAAGGGAAAGGGAAAGGGAAAGGGAAAGGGAAAGGGAAAGGGAAAGGGAAAGGGAAAGGGAAAGGGTTTGGGTTTTTAAAAATGATAAGCTTTATGGAAAGAATCTGCACTTAGATGCTTTCCTTCAAAATTAAGGGCAATTTAGGATCACCAGATCTCAGGGTGCTGCCCAGAGTCCCCAGTTTTCGGGAGTTGTATCCGGGTGACAGGCAGGAGTTCAAATTTTCCTGTTTGTATGGATTCAGCTCCAGGAAAGACACAAGGCTGCACACAAACCTCCAGACATGCAGAGAGCCTTCTAGCTGGTTACGAAGCTTGCTACACTTTACAAAGGTGCCAGTTGTTGCAATTTGCAAAGCATGTAATTTCCAATGAGGAAAATAGGTTTTCTGTGTATCTGTCGATACACATGCATTTGAATGACAAGCTGTGCTGCTCGACACATAATGCTTAATGATATCAACAGGCTCTGCCCACTGACATCAGGGACCAGCGACATCAGCAACCATCCCTAGGTATCAGGTTTTGACCTGGAAATTTCAGGGCCTGTGATGATCCTGACCTGACAACCTTGAAGGGCACACTGGCTGTGAAAATCTGGGAGATATGATACAAAACAGTGATCCACACTCTGGACAGGACTGTCACTTATGAGACTGACGCTTAGTTCTTGAAGCCCTCTTTGTTTCACAGAACAAATGCTGGCAGGTATGATGTTGGTTGGCCTTTGCTCGGCCCTCATCTTGAAAGCCCTTCTTCCTTCTTTCTTGGTTTCTCCTTCTGGGTCCACTAACAAGGAAAGTGGATAATGCTGTTCCATCTCCTCATTCTTCCCATTATTGGCATATTCATCAAAAACAAGGTGCATGCAATGACAAAGAACAGAACCAGGTAGCTCTAGAGCACATGTGTCAAACACAAAGCCCATGGGCTGAATCTGATCCACTAGGCCATTTCATGTGGTCCTCACACCTCTCCTGCAGCTGCGGCACTCCCCCCACCTGGTGAGCCCGATCCTCACATTGCAGATCCCCGGCTGCCAGTATCCTGAAAAGGGGCCCAGCAGCCAACACTTGTGATCTACTTCTACTTCTGACTGCTCCTCTGTCCAAGTCTTGCTGTCAGAGTGTTGCTGTGGGTTACCATGGCAAGACTCCACGCGACTTGCAAAAGTTGGACAGAGGAGCAGTCAGAAGTAGAGGTAGATCATGAATGCTGGCTGCTGGGCCTCTCTTCAGAATACAGGCAGCAGGGGGCCTGCAATGTGGGGACCAGGATCACCAGGTACAGAGACGAAGGGGGGCAGAAAGAGCCACAGGGTGAGGGAGAACAGAAAGAAGCACACTTAAATGATATGTCACTTTATAGAGGTGACCAAAAAGTTAATGTAATAAACAGTGCTTGGTAATATTTGACTTATGATTTAAAAAATAACTTTCTGTTTTCAAAACTCACTTTTCAATAAATTGTACAATATAGTTGAATATCTGCACCTAGTTTCAGAGCTAGTAATAACTAAAACCAGTAATAATCAAATGCAGAGGCAATTATTTAATATGATAAAAGAGTAGATACATTTGTATAGTCTTACAGATACAACTGGCTCTTTGAGGGCAACCATAATGCTGACACAGCCCAGGATGAAATTGAGTTTGACACTCCTGCTGTAGAGCATTGGCAGCTCACAATCTGAATGAGAAGTATCTCACACAGCCACTTTGGGACAAGATACTTCCCTGCTCAGCTTGTGAGCTTCCCTTGCTCCAGAGACTGCATGATGGACCACCTATGGGGCCGTGGTCATCAGCAAATGCCCTATGATGCCTTCCACTGATGATGGCCTTGCATAGTGACAAAGAAGGGCTGAAGTCATTTTGCAAGAAATAGTGGCCAAGGGCTGCATAGCATAACTTTCCACGTGCAGAGTTACATGTTGATTGTACCACATAACCCTTGTGTTACTGTTACCATACCCTATACCCCCGTTTAGTGGGATGTGCTATCTTTGTAATTGAACATATTTATGGCTAGAAACCATGATCGGAGGCATACTGTCCAGAAGAGCACCAGGTCAAGCTGATCTAAGACTTGGTCAGGTCATAAGTTCAGAGATGATTTGGTTGAAAACCCTGACGCTAATAAGTCTATGCTTATCCTTTCAACACCTTAGGCTCCGTGCACACCCAAAAAGAATGGAATATGAAACTGCCCAGGTGAAGCAGTCAGGGATTATCCCTTGATTTTGCCCTACAGAAATCTTCCCTATATTCCCTGCCCATTCCTGGGCTACCCTCAGACCCCTAGTCTGAGCCACATCATTTTGTCTCTTCTCTTCAGGATAAGTAAATATCACCCCCTTCATCCTAATTCCTCACTATGTGGTTTTCCCTCCTTTCCTTCAGTTAGCCTTGTATGGTTGTGAGACTGCTTGAATCTTGCAAGTGTTTGTGATTTCCCCCAATCAAAAATACTTTTAACCTCCAACTGGTGTTCCTGCATAAGTACTGGTATACAAAGGTGGAAAGATCCTGCAAGATTACTCACCTCTCGCAGGCCTCTTTTTTGAACTATAATTCCCCACCGTTCCATGGAGGCACTGGCACTGTGGGTGGACCTCTGAGTCACCCATCTTTTGGGGTAACAAGACCAGTAAGTCACACTTTGGATTTGACTTATGCTTTGGCATCTGATGGAATACCATTTCAGGTATCAGGAACTTATTTTCCTTTTTGGTCCCATAGTGGGCAGCTGCAGTCCTCCAGATGTTTCCCAATTGCAACTCCCATAATCCTTCACCATTGGCTATTCTGGCTTGGATTCTTTCTTTATTTATAACCCACCTTTCTCCCTGGAGTGGGATTCAACATGGCTTTCAGTTAAAACAAATACAGATCAATACAGGTAAAAGTAGGCAGAAATAAAAAGAGAACAAAAGTCACAACACTAAAATGCAGTGAAACAAATTATGGGATTAAAATGGTAATTTAAAAAGATCAATAAAAATAAATCACGCATCAACTAAGGCTTCTTTCTCAACAGCCAGTAAATTGCCACAAGCCTGCCTGAATGGGAAAAAAATGCCTATTGGTATAAGGGCAAGAAGGAAGGAAAAACCGTAGCTTGCTCTGGAAGGGGGTTCCAGAGGCTGGGATCAGTCACCAAAAAGGCCCTCTCTCACATCCCCACCAAACATGCCTGAAAGAGTGGAAAGATTTAGGTTTTGTGATTCTCTCTGAGATCTGATAAGGCATCAAGCATGATTTCAAAATTCTCTTTGCAGCATGAGGACTAGAAATTCTTTTTAACAATGAAGCAGGGAATTTCAGCATGCTGAATTATTTCCAGCAATCAAAAAGAAATTGGGCTGTTTGGTATCCAGTTGAAAATAAGGTCTTCCGTTCTGGTCTGAGATTTATCCAGTCACCTTAAACACATCGTCTGTTATCAAAGTAACCTACTTCACATGGTTGTTGTGAGACTAAAGCCATTTCCTCACAATGACACTCTTCCACATCGCCGCTCTGCAATCCCAGGGCTGGAAGGGAGCGAATCAGCAACATTCCCTTCTGCACCAGCTCACTCCATCCAGCAGGAAGTGCAATGGCACCACTCCTTCCTTCTGCAGCTCAGCCGGGCACTTTCCATTGCTGTGCTATAGAAGAAAGCATAGCCATTGCACTTCCGCAGCTTCCACATGGCCAGAAATTACGGGAGCAACGTGCAATCACAGGTGCAAAACGGACTTTTCCCATTTTGCAAAAACTGTGTGAGTACGACACTTGGGGGTGCGATGGCAGCAAGCCAGTGACAATGTCGCGTGGAAGCAAGACCTGCCGATCGCTGCCATCCTGTCCCAGAAGTGGCACAGCCCCTTCATGCAGAAATGGCCCAAAAAGGAATAAGCCGAAAGAATGTTCTTTCGAGCAGCTTTCAGAAAGGAAGGAATAATTTTTAACAATAGCATAATAAATTTGACCAGCCTGATTGTATAAACTTGGAGGAGGCATGGCTTTTCTTTTACTCTGACCAGAAAAGACATGTATCAAATAGATTTTGTTGTTGTTGTTGACTGTGCCATAAACTCTAAAGCAGTTCATAAACTAAACTTCCTTCTTGCAGCAAATGGTGACTTGTGACAGAGTTTCCCAGAACATGGCTGAATTTATAATCTTTTGTGAATTGTATGCACATTCTTCTTGACCCACAAATGAAATATCCCATTAAGGTCAACCTGCTTGGGCTTGTCTAGGCTGATACCACTGCTATAAAATCACTGTCTTTGGCTATTAAACCAAGGCAGGGAAGAGAGACAGAGTGTTCCTCAAAACACTGTCTAGCTTCACTGGTCTTATTTCCAAGAAGATATTCAAAGGTTAGCATGTGACTCCAGGTTTCCTCTTGGCCAGCTTCCATGTTTCCAAGTGCTAGGTCATTACTTTAGATTTATATATATTTAAAACATAACCTTCAGTGTCAAAATGTTAATTTTGAATATTATGCATGGTCTGAGTACAGACTAGAGCTCAGAAGAGTTACACTTTCAGACTGCAGATTAAAGTGGCATGAAACTGATATAACAATGTAGTGCAGATAGAAAAGTTCCCAGTTTGTGTAGAAGCTCCCTCTGCAGCTGCCTCCATCTTCCTCCTCTGCAAGGCAAGTTTATAGCCATTTCCGCACTACACTGTTATAGTGCTATTATTCCACTTTCAACATCCTATGGAATCCTGGGCTTTGCAGTTTAGGGAAGGGCATTTAGAATTCTCAGCCAGACAGCTCTTTGGCCTCAGTAAACTACAAACTCCAGAATTCCACAGGATGTTGATAGTGGAATAATAGCACCACAGGGGTGTAGTGTGGAAATGGCCTGTGTTTCTGCTGTCCAACCTTGGGGAAGGAGAAAGGAGAGGAGGAAGGGGAGGCACTGGCAGAAGTTCAAGAAGAACAGAGGTAGGCACAACCTACTCATGGCGGGAGGTATCTGCCTTGATTCTACTCACAGGGATTTGCACTCATATTCCTTATGCAGACTATGCCCTGGGAATATTATTGTAGCAGTGGCATCATCTGTGGACCTAATCTGGAAAATATGATCCAGACAAATAAATGGGACCAATTTTCCTGGACAGCAACATTTGGATGTTGCAGATGTATGATTTCATAAGTGAATATTCCAACATATTTCAAAAACAAACCAGCATCTCTGTTGCTAGAGAACCTGGGCACAGATAATGAGCATGTCTGGAAAAAGTCTGATTTATTAGTGACATATATAAACATACACACATAAATACAGTGGACCTTCAGTATCCCCTGGGGTTTAGTTCTAGGACCCACCCTGGATATCAAAATTTGGGGATGTTCAAAGTCCCATTATATACAGTGGTATAGTAAAATGGCTTTCCTTATATAAAATGGTGAACAACCCAAAACAAGTGCCAGAGAGAGCCCAAGGAGCTGCAAAATGGCAGGAGGCTACAGCAGGGTATGCTTATGCATAGTGCTTGCTGCAAAGCAAAATCAAGATTTGCTTTTGGAATTTTTTTCAAGCTGAACATGAGTCAGCAGTGTGATGCAGCAGCTAAAAAAGCCAATGCAATTCTGGGCTGCATCAATAGGAGTATAGTGTCTAGGTCAAGTGAAATGATGGCACCACTCTTTTCTGCTTTGGTCAGACCCCATGTGGAATACTGTGTCCAGTTCTGGGCACCACTGTTCAGAAAGGATGTTGGAAAGCTGGAACACATCCAGAGAAGGACAACCAAAATGGTAGAAGGCCTGGAAACTATGCCCTATGAGGAGCAGGTTAGGGAGCTGGGTATGTTTAGCCTAGAGAAGAGAAAATTAAGCAGCGACCTGATAGCTATGTTAAAATATTTAAAGGGATGTCATAGAAAAGGTATCAAAGGGATCCTTTTGACACTAACTGAGAGAAAGAATTTTGTAGCAGAAGCTTTTGGAGACTCAGTCTGTTTCCTCAGATGTAAATTCTTTTTTTTTATAATTAATTTTATTATGATTACATCATATAAAAAAACATTTCTCATTGTACATTTTACCGAACTATTACAGCATCTTCCACACCTCTCTGGATTTCAATACTATTATTTCATTGACATACCAACATTTATGTATCACAGTACATTTGTTAACACACAAGATCCTGCTCTTCATCCCTACTTTACATGTTCCATGATATTCCACTGATTGTTACTTCTAGCTACTCATGCTACCATGAATCAAGAATTGTTGCCTGTCAATACCCAACCCATTTCCAGAACAATTTGCCATTCTTTGTTAGTGTCATCGTCTGATTTTCCTTTTAATCTCTGAGAGACTATATCTGCAGATACAAATTCTGAAGTTGCTTATGCAACGTCTGATGAAGTAGACTGGGTCTATGTTACAAACTTCTTTCTTTCAGTGTCAAAAATGCTACAAAATCCCTTCTTAAACAGCTATATAGACGGATGCAATTAAATAAGCAACGCTTTCATCTCTGTAATAGTATAAGCTAGCCGTTTCCAATCTAGCACACATTAGATGTGATGGACTACAGCTCCCATAACCATAAAGGGGGCTGGAAACATTTTAGTCTCTGTCTGGAGGTAACTGAGTGGGAATGAATGAGACAAGCCAACAAAAGCAGTGCTGTGGGATTCTCCTGGTGGCATGGTTTAGCGTAGGAAGACTGGAAGCCATGCACAAAATTAGGCAATGTAGGAGTGCTTAGAATTTCCATAAGGGATTCATCCTTTGGTGAATTACTTTAAGATCTTTTAGCAAAAACTGCCTGCCCTGCTGCAACTCCAGGGCTGTTTTACACTACAAAATTATAGCACTATGGTTCCATTTTAACTGCTGTGGTTCCATCCTGTGGGACCCCAGAACTTGCAGTTTACAAAGGGGTATTTAGAATTCTCAGCCAGACAGCACTAGTGTGTTACCCCAAAAAGTAGGTGCCATAAGGGCCACCCTGCAATGTCAATACCTCCTTGCAAAAAATGGGGAATGAATTAGCTCAAAATCAGGAGGCTAATAAGAGGGGGACAACTTAGCGAGACCTTTCTACCAATGTTTACAGGCTTATGCAGGAAAAGAACCAGCCAGAGATTCAAAAGTAAACTAAAAATGTGTTTTATTAAGGGGAATTCACTCATGCATGCACACAACATACAAACACTCTGTTGCAAAAACAGGAGTCTAGAAACTCCTGCTGATAAAAAATAATAAAATCTCCTGCCTGCTGTAGGCACCTTGAACCTACGACAGCAAGCGTGAATAACAAGTTCATAGCCATAACATATCATGTAGCAAAAACACATATAATGGCGCAGCTGTGTGCCAGTTCCGGACAAGCTGATAACACTGAGGAAAAGGTTTCCCATGGAACTGGCCAGCCATAACAACAGATTTGTAACAGTTTGCTTTCTCACACACACACACACAAAGGGCTGTGAGAATTTTGTGGAGCAAGGAGTCGCATTATACATTCACATAATGCAACACACTCAAACATTCACACAAGAGCTAACTGAAGGATAAAGGGAGGAGAAATTATGAATAGAGAGGCTGAGGGTTTGGGTTTATAATTGCCAGTCTAGAAGAGTAGTGAAGAAGCAGGAATGTGGCTTAGACTTGTGTGTCTAAGGGCAGTACACAGCTGGGAAGCAAACGGGCAAAGAGACCTTCAGAGGCTGATGATCTGCAAAGCTAGTTGCTCAAAACTAGAGCCTTTTATACAGTAGACTCTCCACATCTGTGGGACACAGAACCCCTGCAAAAAAACTATAAATAACTGTGGGCAGTCATGAGAGTGGGGGGAGATCTTTCCTCCCCTTTACTCTCTTGTCCCCACCCACGCGATCATGTGGGCAGCAGTGGCAGGAAAGCATAGAGATCTCCCCCCTTCACTCTCTCACCATGGCCCACATGCATGATCGCACAGGTAGCAATGGCAGGAAAGCATGGGGGGGAGATCTTCCCTCTCCTTCACTCTTTTGCCCCCCCCCCGCAATAGCATGGGCAATGGGGCAGGAGTGCATAGGGAGAGATCTTCCCTCCCTTTCACTCTCTTGCCCACGACAGCTCGATTGCACTGGCTGCCCAGGGCAGGAGAGCGTGCAGGGGGGAGGCAAGCAGGCACTGTGAATAATCAAACCTGTGAGAGTCAAACCATGAAAGTGGGGGGAGAACTGTACTCTGTTTCCCTCTCTGAAGGGGTGTGAGTTAAATGCTTTCTGGCAGGGTAAACAAAAGGGGTCTGGAATGGACTGATTGTTTCAGTGTCTTGGCTGAGTGAGTTTCTGGGCCAGGCTTTGGTAGGAAATGTATACAGCAGGGGTCCTTGCCTCTGCACCTGGGTGCCTTATTGTTTTCTGAGGCTGAGCAGTTAGTTGATAGGATTAGCTCAGAGCTATTAAGTCAGGCTATCTTGGCTAATTCTTATGGCCTGGCCATGTTGAGGTCATCTGACCTACTCCCAGTCAGTGTCCCTTTCTTTCACATGGTCTTTCCAGCCATAAATACATATAATTTATATTTTGTGCCAATTAAACATAGCTGCCAATTAATATTTTTCTGCCAATTAAACTATATCAAAGCATGGAGGTGTACGGCTGCTAACAAATGCCCCATCAGACTACAAACCACAAGATTCGACAGGATGCAGTCATGGCAGATAAGGAGAATCATAGTGCTACAACTGTATAGTGTGAAAGGGTCTTTAGTTACACAGGACTAAAGAAACAATCAAGACCTGACAATCCAAACTCCTTATTTCTCCAGGCACATACCCTTCAACTATCTCACTTTGGCAGCTACAGCCCGTTAATCCTCCACTGTCTCACTTTCTTATCTACCTTTAAAATGTCCTGGTTTCTTTCTCTCCTCCTACCTTCTTACTTTGTCCTTGGCTCATTTCAATTGCTGAAAACTGAGTTAAACATAAAATGATAGTTTGCTCTCAGTTAACTCAGCAGGAGGGAAAGGAGAAATAAAGTCAGAGTCCTACCCCTCCTAAACTCAGTACATAAATTCCAGGGTTTCTCTGCTTAAAATAATAGTTGTGTGGGTTCTTGTTCATTAATAACTTTGCCTCATTGCCTGGCAACACCTTTTTTGACCACACTCTGATGTGGCTTGTCCACGTGCATCCTAGTTTCATCTGTGAAATGTTGGAGGGTATATGGGTGAAGATTTAAGGAAATACAGGGTGTGGTTAAAATTCCATGAACAAAAACGATCATTGAGGGAGGACTGCTCAGTCCTTGAAGACAAAGTACAGGAAGTGCCATTTCACTCTCAGTATTTGCAGCTTAGCATGTGTGGGTGTATTTAAACAGCAATGATTGAAATTAATGAAAAGGGCCAGTCAAAACTAGCCTGCTGTTTTCTGTATGTCTTCTTTGCGCTGATGAGCTTCTTCATGTAATCATCTTCCACATTAACAAAACACATTTCTACACCCACAAAGTACCAGTCCTGTATTTTGAATCATGTAAAGCACAGAATGGGGCCATGGAGAAGAGTGCTTTCATCTAATATATAAAAGTCAAAGTTTGTTGCCTGTGTCAGGTGAAGACCTCATATGATTGGCTGCCTGAGAAGATTCTATGGAATCCTGGGGTTTGCGGTTTAGGGAAGGTCCTTTAGAATTCTCAGTGGGAGAGTTCTTGGGTCTGGCTAGATGCTATGGAGACAAGGCCTAGCAGCAAGGAGGATGACAGTGTATTTCCCTCAGGAACCTAACCTTTGTATGTTAATAACTCTGAATACAGATTGGACTGGGGAATATGGGGAAAAGTTACAGGTACTGGACAAGACAGTTTGGAGAATTAGAGACACAGGATCTCAAATCTTTCTAACAAATATGGGAAAATAAAATCGTGGGCAACACCAGGTATACATGCTAGCAGTACCTAATTATAACTCCACAATGCCATTTTAACAGCTATAACAACTTCTTATAGAATACTCTCGTTTGTAGTTTGTTCTTGTGGACCTTCAAGTCATTTCTGATTTATGTTGATCACAAGGTGAACCTGTCATGGGGTTTTCTTGGCAAGATTTGTTCAGAGGAAGTTTGCCATTGACTTTCTCTGTGGCAGAGAAAGTCTGACTTACCACTCAAACCACTACAATACATCAACCCATTTGCAGTTTAGGGAAGGATATTTAGCATCCTTACACAAATTTAATCTATTCTGACCAAGATTCTATATCATGGTTGTGTGGCATAAATCTCCACATGTGAGTTTATGTCTTAATTGTGTGATACAACTCTTTTTTGCTGCTCGACAACATTGTGCAACTTTACCCAAGATAGCAAATATGCAACTAAATGCTGTTGGGAATAAGGGTTTCCCAGGATGTTAGCCCTATTGGGAAATTCTACGGAAACTAAAACTGCAAGGATTCAGACTCCTTTTTAGCAGAGTAGCAGAAAAAGCATGTCTAAATTTGTGTATGGCTTTTCTGATCTCAGACTGACCGAAGAAACAAAACAAATGCAGGCAGCTTCAGGTTACAAACTTAGAAAAGTTTACTAATGGCTTCTACATTTACATATGCATTGGGGAACCTACATCCTAACTAGCTAATGAATAGTAGTAGCTTCATTCTTAACTCACCATCTTCTGATGGAGATGCAAAGCATGGTCAGAGAAGAGGAAGAAAAAGCAAAAAAATGGAGGAGAAGAGAGAGAGAAGAGGGGGGTCTCTTTCTTTTATAAGACTGATGACCCAAGCAACTGTCCTGGGTCATAGGATCTGATCACCTGGACACCAAAGGTATTTATGATTATGCAATTAAATGACAGAAAGGCAAATGGTGGAGCTTTGGCACACAAAAAAGAAAGGAAGCCCTATGCTAGCTATGCCCACTTGCTCTAAGAACAAGATGGGGGGAGAGAGAATGCTGGAATTTTTCCAACAAATGCAAAACCAAATGTGCATGTGCATCGGTGCACAACGTGCTTCTATGCACACTGGCACCACATGAACTATTCCACTTCCACAGCAGTGAACCAAATGTGGAGACTCAACATCAGACCAAAATGTCTAGCCAGTTCCATAGGGGAACCTATGATAAGATTCTCCTTATATTATTATTTTTTTAAATGGTTGGAATACATTATTTTCTCTGCTTCTTTTTTTGCAACTGCAGAGGAAAAATTGTTCTTCTTCCTTTCCCTCCTTCCTTCTCTCTTCTGTGCAGTTCTATGTGTTTCATATCATTTTCACCTCCGCACGCTTTGGAATATTTGCCATTAAAAGCCATTTATTTTGCTTAAGGACAAAGTGAATTCCAGTAATCTCTGGTGGCAGAAACCTGTCTGCTGTTTCCAAAACCCATTATGGGAAAGACAAATCAAATCTGCTTTTGATAGGAACCACAGGCCCGTTGTAACCAGATTTAGCAATACCTTCTCCCCTTTTAAAATTCCTTAATGTGCCTTCAGAAATATGAAAGCAACCGCTTTCAACAGCCCCGTTGCATCCGACTCTAATCTTGATTGTAGCAAGAGCGATGCGGGGGTTTCAGTGAGGTATATCAGTGGAATGAAACTTGAGAGAATTGTTCCTGCCATCAACGGAGTCTATTGCTGAAACATTTCTCTGGGCAAGATGGAGTAGCAATAGCAGGACAGCTGGAGCAGTGTTGCTAGTTAATTTACCTGTCTGGTCTTCTTTCAGGGGGTTTAGGTTACATTTCATTACATGAGAGTACAGAGAAAGAGAAGAGAATTCTTAAGGAAGCGAACTGCAATCGAGAACAACGGTTCCACTTATCTGCAAATCAGCCCGCTGACAATTCAATGCAATGAGCGCGCCCCACAAGGAGCAGAGACCAGTTTAAGCATCGGCTTTTGTATTCCCGCACAAATGGACTGCACGTTTTGAAAACGGGGTTGTCAAAGCACTTCTCTCTCCAAGCAAAAGACTAAAGGTATTCTATTGATAACAGAAATTCTTGGTATCTCTCTTGATGGATAAAAAGAGAAGAAAAGGAAGAAAAGGAGGCGAAGAAAGGAAAGAATGCAAGCAACTGGAATAGAATTCACTACTTGGCTTTCATATTCCCTCAATGCCCCTTTCTTTTCCAAACAAAATGTCACCTCAAGGAGCCCTTCAATTCAAAGGGAAGCCAAAGGTGTTTGTTCTTTTGATTGCAGCTTCTTCGAATAGAGAGGTGCCTGTTGCACTCTGTGTATACTAAGGGCCAGATTCTGCACACACTTTAACATGGCGTGAATATACACCACTAGTTATGTTGAATTGCACACCTCCATAACTAATTATGCTACCGACACCACAGCCTTTAGATCACACATTGTGCAAGGATCAATTTGCTTCTCACCCGCAAAGACAAATGTGTGAGTGGTGTGTGTAAGAGTGAGTATTTGAGTCTATGAGTCTTTCCACGCTACACTGAACATTTCCGCACGACATCTTATAGCGCGATGATTCCACTTTCAACCTCCTATGGAATCCTGGCGTTTGCAATTCTGGGAGGGGTCAGCCAGCCCCTCCCGAAACTGCAAACCCCAGGATTCCATAGGAGGTTGAAAGTGGAATCATCGTGCTATAAGAGTGTCGTGCAGAAATGGCCATTGTTATAGTGCTATTATTCCACTTTCAACATCCTGTGGAGTTCTGGGGTTTGTAGTTAACTGAAGCCGAAGAGCTCTCTGGCTGAGAATTCTAAAGGCTCATCTCTAAACTGCAAACCTCAGGATTCCATAGAATGTTGAAAGTGGAATAATAGCACTATAACAGTGTAGTGCAGAAATTCTTTTGGGGGGGGGGGTTGCAGAACAATGGACTGCTTGTACAGTCAGCCCCTACATTCACTAGGGTTAGGGGCACAGGAATCCTGCAAAAGTGGAAAATTTGCAAATACTAGAATGTTGGGGGAGGGAGGGACCAAGGCGTGGTGGGGAAAATGGGCACCCACGGTCCAAACAAGGTCAGGAAAGGGGTGGGTCAGTTTGGCGGCCCTATAGTTCCTCTCTTCCACCCATCTCCTTCCTTGGTTGTCAGGAAGAAGGGGGACATTAGGACAGGGTTTGTCGTGCTGAGAAATCAGTCTGCAAGCCATCCTTAGCTGCTGGTGGAGGAGAACCAAAGATGGATTTTTAAAGGGCTATGTGGCTTGATCAGAGCTGTCACAAGAGAAGGTTCACGTGGAAAAAAAGCACCTGCTGTGTGGGGAACTGGTGGCAGAAACTTGCAAATAATCAAATCCGAGAAAGCCAAACTCAGAAATGTGGAGAGCCAAATGAATAATCATTTTTACACTAGGGTAGTGCTCCAACAAGATTCTGTCCTAAAGGTACATAAGCTAATGCGTGGCACAAAGGTATAGAGACTTATTGCATTTTCATACTGCCATAACTGTACCCTGCAGAATTCTGGGATTTCTAGTTTGGTGAAGGACAAGAGCACTTTAGCAGAGAATTCTTTTTTTTTTATTGTGAACACAACAAACATAAAAGTGAAGGGAAAGGGAAAAAAATGCTTACATTTCTATTTCTCTCCAAATTTCTTATACATAGTATTACTTATACAATGTGTTATAAATCATACTGGTTATATAGTTTTGATTACATATATCATTCTCATTATAGCAGTTGTTATTAATTATACCCATAATTAACTTTTCAAAATATAATATTAGTAACTTCAATCTTAGTTCCATCCTTTTCAAAATATAATATTCATAATTTCATTCTTATTTCCATCCTAAACCATAACTATCATTACCTAATTACTCTTATTATCCAACATACCAATATTCTATTTTTTTCACCTATTCAACCCTAAATTAAACCTATCGCTATAAGTGTACCTCATCCCCAGAGCCTATTATACTTCATTTTATTCCACCTTCCAAAACTGTAACTCTTCTTGTGGAGGCATAACACCTTCCTCTTTTGCTACCACTTGTCCCACAAATATCTTCCATATTGCATCAAAATCACTCCCTTTCATTATTCCTTTTTTAACCTTAATTCCGCATGTTAACTTGCCATTAATTGCTGTTTGCCATACTCCTTTATACCAGAGCAGAGAATTCTAAATAGCACACAAAACTACAAATCTCAGGTTTCCATGGAAGCACAGCAGTGGTATCTAAGTACAACAATTGTGTGAAAGAGACTTTGGGATAAGCACTGACACATGGCATCCTTGGATAGCTATCTAGGGCCCATGGGTGCTGGTGCCTACCTAGCCATCTGCTTCCCAGTTCAGTTTAAAAAAGAACAAAAACCTAGGAGCCGACTGCAATTTTAAAGATTTCACAGTAGGGTTGCCAGCACCACCACTGCAACTGACGAGTCTCCACAAGAGTGGAGTGTTACACTTGAACTGGCTGGGTTCATAAACATGTAGTGCCAGGAGGTTAACTTGGTTCCGCTGGAATATCCGGTTGGGACTGGGTGGAATTATGGAGATTTCTGACCTCCAGCATGAGGATGAGATGACAAATGTATTTTTTTATTCATTGAGGTTGTACAAATTTGTACAAAATGTCTCTGCCCAAAACTACTGTCTTTTTTTTCTTTGCAAAGTAAAGTATGCACACACACGAAATTAACTGATAAGAAAATGCTGTGAAACAATCAAACCTCCCATACTTGTAATTTTTCAAATTCCACCAAAGAAGACAGCAGCGCTTGCAGTTCCACAATGCAGTGGACACAAATTTATGCAACTAATGCAAAAAAATTTTTCATAAATGAGAAAACTCTTTCAGAACGAGAAGAAAATAACTTGCCACCTTTCAGATGAGGAGATATTGCAGGCTGCACATCCTGGTGGTAATTTATACCTGTGTACATTCCTTGAAAGGATTGCCTGGACTGGACGGGATGCAGAAGTCTGTATAGAGTTGAAGAGTGTGTAAGTTAAATTGTGCATGTGGTGCCACCTCACAAGGCACATGCAGAAGTGCACTCTGCATTGCACACATACAACACCCATTGCAACAGAGCATTGCGCATTTGCCCATTCAGTTACTCAATTCGGTAATGGACTCTAATGTGATTCTAATGATATTGGGGGGGGGGAATCACTTTTTACACACTTCTACACCTGAAAATTTATCTCTACACCTTTGTATACAACTGCAGTCTAAACAAAGATTTCTTTAATCAGATGCTTATTTTAAAATAGAGCGCAGAGAGAGGGGGAGAGAGGGAGAGAGAGGTCTTTACAAATTTGGTCAGCTGAGGATCTAAATGGTGTTAATGCATCACACACCATTACCTTTTGAATGATGAAGCAAAGCATGAGGTAGGTGTCGTGCCTGGCATTTATTCTGACTAGAACAAGCAAGAGCTCAAACGGTGAGGCTGTAGGTCATTCAAGAGTACAAATGTGATCAGCTCCATTTGTTTTATGGCAGTTTCTTCAGTTGTTACCCAACACAGACTCTAGGTGGTATGGAGCCACGTAGCTTAGCAACATGTAACATAACAGGATAAAACCAACCCAAAAGATTTTTTAAAAATGCTTAATTAGCATACCCTCCAATATTTCACAAATGAAAGCCGTGAATGCCAAGCCACATCAGAGTGTGGTCAAGACTGCAAAGGTTATTAATGAAGAAGAACACACAAGCTAGGATGGGCTCCAGCAGTTTGCTTTTCCCTGAGCCTACAGGGAATGGCAAGATTCTGCCCTCTCCTCTCCTTTCCCCCTGCTGAGTTAAATAAGTGCAAACTGCTTTTGCATTTTGTTTTTGTTTTTTGTTTTTATTATTATTATTATAATTTATATTAAACATAAAACAAAAAAACCCTTCCCCACTTCCGTCTTTGTCCCAATTGACTCTGCATATTTATCTTCATACTTACATATTTTCACCACTACAGAATTCTTCATTGTTACACTATTACATCTTACATTAGTACTTTGCTACTTATAATATATCTTATACATTATTACTTTTCTTTATTTCGTTACTACTTCCCGTTCTATATTATTTCTTTAACCAATTCAATACTTCCCTCCATTCCCTTTCAAAATTCTGGATAGGTTTATTTGTTACCCTGAAAACTGGGGGTCCTGCGAGGGGCGCCCGGCTTTGCTAATTAAAATATCAAAGATGGGGAAATTAGAACTCAGAGCACTGGTCTTGCTAACAAGAGGCAGGGTAACGTAGCGAGATCTTTTACCCTGTGTCTACAGCTTCAGGTCAGAGAGAAAGTCAAAAGGGTTTTAAATAAACAGATAACAACTTTATTAAACGTACACAGCAAAATGAACAACACACACACACTAACTAACTTAAAGGAAAAGAAAAGAAGCAAAAGGGAAAAACGGGTGATACGACACCTAATCACATTGTCCTGAAGAAGAGGGAGCGGAGGAAGATGGGCTCAGCTGGATGCTGAGGGGAACTCCTGAACAAACCAGCAGCAGGACGAGATGGATGTTCAAGGGGAACCAAAGAAGTTCCAAAATGAGGAGTTTTTATAGGGTGGAATATGCCTGTCGGCTATGGCAAACCAAATAGGAATAAAAGGAGTTTCGATGCTAGACAAAAGGATCTGGTGAGGTCAGTGTTAACATGATGGGATTTGCTTTGAAAAACAAAAGCGTGGCCGGAGAGTTGATGGCCCTCCGAAAAGTATGGTTTGGCGGGAAACCACGGCACTATTGTGGAGTGTGGGTATGGGAGTCCCCTGAAGCGACGTGAGGCTTAAGAGTTGCTGGCTTGAATGGGGAATGGAATGCGAACTACTAATCAGCCGCAGCCAGTACGTGCTTGTTTCGGAAAACAACCCAAACACATGCAGCGGGGCCGCCAAGCGAGGTCTAGCCAGGGCTGAATTAAGTGCTATTTGTAAGTTGTTCGCCGCCTCAATCCATATGGAGAGGCGGGAATACAAATAAATAAATAAATAAATAGCCAGCATAACATATTTCTCATTAAAAATGCTAATTTTTCTGTTTCTACCATATCCAGTACCTTGAGTTTCCATTCCTTTACACCTACATATTCCCCTTTTTTTCCAATACTGTGCATATGTCAATCTTGCAGCAGTTATCATATATAACAATATCTTCTGATGACATCTTATTTCTCTTTGCTGTCCCAACATATTCAACAAATAAAACTCTGGCTTCATCTCAGACTTGAAACCATACATCCTTTGAATTTCAACATGAATTTCTTTCCAATATTTCTTTGCTATCTTACAGGTCCATCACATATTAAAATATTAATTTATTTCCCGCACCTTGAAAGGAAGATTAGCCATAGCAGCAATAATATTATTCACACAGAGCCATGTTAATCTATATTGGTGTACAAAGGGATCTTGTAGCATCTTGGACACTAACTGAAAGAAGCTGGTAGCATACACTTTGGGGGACTCAGGCCATTTCCACACTAGACTGTTATAGCACTATTATTCCACTTTCAACATCCTATGGAATCCTGGAGTTTGCAGTTTAGGGAGGGGCCTGATGTGATCCTAGATGTGATCAGTGAAAAGGGGAAGAAGAAGGGCACAAGGGAAGGGGAAATGAAGGAAACCTGGGATATTTCAAGAAAGAGTTCAGCTGCAAAGCCTCAAATATGCCGGTAAAACCAACACAAAAAGAACTGGAAATTCTTGGTACCTTCAGAGACTTTCTTCCTTTCTAGACAATCCTTGAGTCTACTTCATCACATGCAGCATTTGGTGTTGGTTATGCTACATTTTATGAAATAGACTGAGGCCATTTCCACATGATGACGGTCTTCCGTTTCATCTCGGTGCAGTCCCAGCTCCAGAAGGGAATGCATCAGCAACGCTCCCCTCTGCACCCGCTCGGTCCATGCGGAAGAGAACATAATGGTGCCACGTCTTCCTTCCGCAGCGCAGCCGGGCTTTTTTCACCGCTGTGCTACAGAAGGAAGTGTCACCAATGCGCTTCCGCAGCTTCCGCATGGCCAGAAGTGATGGGAGTGCCGCGCGATCACAGACGTGAAACAGATTTTTTCCGTTTTGTGAAAACTGCACAAGTGTGACGCTCCGCAACAGGATGGCAGTGGGACGGCGACGATGTCATGCAGAAGCGCAACCTGCCAACTGTTGCCATCCTGTGGCAGAAACGAGACAGTGATGTCGTGCAGAAAGGGCCTACGTCTATTATGCTACAAACTTCTTTCCCTCAGTTAGTTTCATCCCTTTGTACAGTAGTAACAATGTTCTATTTACAGCCAGCCCTCTACATTTGCAGGTTTCACTTTTGCAGATTTGATTATTCATGGATTATTTGCTGTCACCTCTGCTGCCTCCCTATGCCATTTTTAATAGGGACTGCAAGCATCTTGAGACTGAGAAACTGCAAACAAGGCTTGTAAGTCCCTATTAAAAATGGTGTGGAGCAGCAGTAGAGGTGGCAGTAAGCCCTACCAGCCCTCCAACTTTTGCCTTGTGAAGGAACCCTGATGCCTCAAAGAAATCCATGGTGGGTTGAATATGGCGATCATACTTTTTTGTGTGCTAAATATGATTTGGGAGGGCCTAGAGTTATTCACGGTTTTTCCACTTTCATGAGGGTCCTGTGCCCCTAACCCTAGCGATTGTGGAGGGATGACTGTATTTATATTCCAGCTTTTCTCCAGAGCTTGGTGCCCAGGCAATTTACAGAAATAAAAGCAGTCAGAGATAAAAACCACAGGTAGATAAAACCATGCAAACAGTTCTTTTTAAAATATAATTAACCTCTACAATTGAAAACTCTTTAAAACAAGCCCTCTTTTAGGGAAAGCTCACCTGCCATTATTTTCTCATCATTTTCCCTGCAGCAAACCCTTGGTAATCTTTCAAGGAACGCCAGGATTCTTTGGTAAATGATCTGGAAATCACAGACTTTGGATACCGGAGCTGAATATTGATTATTTTTTAAAAAAATAATGCAAGTAGGATTTCACAGTATGTTGGCACACGCTGTCTGTAAACAGCAAAGTCAACTTGGCAGAGACTTCCCAGCTCCATTCTGTTGACTGCACTAAGAAATCCGAGCCTCTGTCATTTCTCACTCCCTTGTGCCTCTGCTCAAATAGCCAACAGGTATGGCAGCTGTGTGACACAGATCAATGCATTTCAGTTTCTCACTCCCTCTAACACATGGACCTCCAGATGTTTGGGACTTCACCTTCCGAGAATCCTAAGCCATCATGGCCAAATGGTTAGGGATTCTGGGAGGTGAAGTTCAAAATCACCAGGAATCCTGTGTCCAGTTCTGGGTACCACAGTTCGAGAAGGGTACTGACAAGCTGGAACATGTCTAGAGAAGGGCAACCAAGATGAACAAAGGCTGGGAAACCAAGCCTTACAGGAAATAACTTAGGCCATTTCCGCACTAGACTGTTGTAGCACTATTATTCCGCTTTCAACATCCTATGGTATCCTGGAGTTTGTAGTTTAGCCAGAGAGCTCTTTGACCTCAGTAAACTACTGGATGTTGAAAGGGGAATAATAGCACTATAACAGTGTAGTGCAGAAAGCCCCTCTGTCTCTTTGAAGAAAGATCCCAGTCATTTTAAGTCTCATCATAGTGGGAAAGCTGGAACAGTCCGCATTTACTGCTTCTTTCTTCGTGATTTTATGATCAAATGATCCTTTAAGCCTACAGGTTAGCCATCCATGACTTTCTGACTTTTTTCAAAAGCCAACAGCTTTTAGTTGAAAAATCCCCAACATTTCTAGAACCACCAAGAGTGAGTGAGTTTATAAGGCAAAATTGATCAAGAATTAATGAGCTGGGTCCCAACAGCACTGAGGAAAAACTTTGCCTCCAGCACAAACATTTCGAGGGTGATTTTTAAAATTATTATTATTATTATTCTTTTAAAACGGCATTTTTAATTAGAGTGGGAAAGTGTCCCCAAACTGCACGTTTCATCTTGCAAATGCCAATAAATGGCACGATGATAAATAATTGAATGAAAAAAATGCAAATAGCAAAACTTGATTTACACAAACCCAGTGACTCTTGTCCTTTCAAATTTTCTCTAAACTGACAAGGTGTCACTCTGTCCGACAACCTTGTTCTCTACAGACATACGATAGACGCTGCTTCCTCCAGAAGGCCTAAGGCAATATATACGTGGTCATTGGCTTCTGTTCCATTTCAGCCTTGATTTCAAATTATGATTTTGAGGTAACCCACTTAATATTTGTCACTTTTTGGCTCAGCCTCAACACGTTATTGCTATGTACCTTCAAGTCAACTCTATTCTACAGTTTTCCTAGCAAGATTTATTCAGAGGAGGATTGCCATTGCCTTCCTCTAAGGCTGAGAGAGTGTGACTTGCCCAGTGGATTTACTTGGGCGAACAGGGTATTTGAACTCTGGTCTCCCAAATCCTGTTCCAACAGTACACCAAACTGGCTAGAACCAATGTATCACACTAAGTTGCTACCAGAACTTCTCTTCCTTTTGCAGAAGATCATAGATCTCTCACGAGATTTGTATATCCAAACCTAGGATGGGGAATCACTTTCATCCCAAGAGCCAAATTCCAGCCATTTCTGCACTACACTGTTACAGTGCTATTATTCCACTTTCTACCTCATGTGGAATTCTGGGGTTTGTAGTTTACTGAAGCCAAAGAGCTCTCTGGATGAGAATCCTAAATGCCCTTCCCTAAACTGCAAAACCCAAGATTCCACATAATGTTGAAAGTGAAATAAGAGCGCTATAATAGTGTAGTGCAGAAATGGCTTCAGTTTCAGAGAAATTCTCAGGGACTATATACTAATGGTGGGCAGAGAGCAGGGGCAAGGACCAACTATAGCAGCCTATTTTATTTTAAAGCTTGTCACTGCCAAGTAGCTAAGGCTGACAAGAGGGTTTTTAGCCTTTTAGAATAAGAAATACATGTACAAAAGCTGGGAGGTTACCAACTTATGGTGAAATGGAAAATGTGGTAACTTTCTGAAGAGTCTCAAAAAGCCAGCTAAGGACTCAAGAATGCACCCTCAGGGAGGTTGGATGTGACCTAAAGCTTGACATAACTACTTTAGAACTAGCAAGCAATAACGAACCCTAAGAGACTAGTTCTTTTGCCCAGTCTCCACTTCCCAGTTAGCTTTGTGGACAAAATCAGAGTCATCACAGCAGTCCAAACTCATAGCAATAACTGTTTCAGAATAACAGGTCCATATGGTGAGTCTTTTGAGGAAATTTAATTCAGACTTGACCACTTCTGGTTGTACCTATGGGAGGTGGCGGCAGCAGAAGGAGCGCATTGCCTCTCAATAAGAATTCTACTCCTCACCATGGAATTTTCCGTCAGTCCCCAATTTCTAGCATTGCAGAAAGAATACTTAAGTTGAACATTTAGAAACACAGTTTAGGCATCCATAGAAAAGGGGAGGCAATGTTAACAAAGGAATGTGAACACAGCAAATGGAAGAGTTCTAGGTTTTGAATCATTTTCAGTGTCTCACTCTCTGCAATGCTAGAAATTTGGAGACTGAAGGAAAATTTCAGGTGTGGGGGCAGAATTCTTATTTGGAAGGGTAATACTTTAATTGTGTCCTCTGCTTGTAGCTACACCTCGACTTCTGGCCACATTTGTGCTGTATTAGAATGCATGCTGCACATCTGGGTTTTGTCACCCCATTATATAAGCATTTGGGAAGGTTTATGGTGTGATATCATTTCCCCAGAACTCACACAGGAGACCATTTCCTGCCCACTGAAATATCAATTCTAACTCAGTACTCTGCTAGGTATATCAGGTTCACCCAGTTTATCACTGTTTCTCTTGCAGCGGCTGAGATCCTGCATTGCATGTGCAGAGCATAACATTTCACATGTATAGCTCCACATTTCTCTTCCACTCTCTCCCCCAGAAACTGCTAGACCACTATAGCTACAGCTGTTAAACAGCCAAGTGATGCATAAGGAGTAGGAAACCAAACAGCAAGGACCAGTCTCTGCACAATTGTTGCCCAAACCCTGATATTTCAGGGCCAAAACCTGGGACCTAAGATGATTCCTTGTGAGGTCACAGGAGATGGGCCCCAGTGATGTTATAAGGGGCAGCTCCTGCTGATGTCATCAAGCACGGTATATTAAGCATCATCCACAGCTGCACTCACCAAGTCTAAAAAGTGAAGCAATATACATTCCTATACAGTTTTATGAAAGACTATATCTCCCAATGGCAGCCTGCATGAGTTTTAAGACCCTTGGGACAGAGCTTTCTCTTAGGACATTTCCATACTACACTATTATTCCACTTTGAACATCCTGCAGAATTCTGGGGTTGTAGTTTATTGAGGTCAAAGAGCTCTCTGGCTGGGAATTCTAAATGCCCCTCCCTAAACTACAAACTCCAGAATTCCATAACAGTGCAGGGCAGAAAAGCCCTAAGAGTCTTCATTTCTTCTTTCCACCTACAGAACTGCGGTAGGACATGAGGCAGTCCCTGCTGCTTTATAACCTACTTCCTTCCGCCTCCCTCATCTATTTAATGGCATTAGTAGTCGCCCATAGCACTTGGCAGCTGCAAGGGAGGGAGTATTGGTTGGCATAGAAGAGACTAGTGAATAGCTTTTGCACCCCCTCCAGATCAAGACATATACATGCCTAACCTTAAGTTACACATGTCACTTAAGCATTCAACAATTCAACCAACAGCATTCTGGCCAAAGAATATGTCATCCAGAAACTGTATAGGGAGAGTTCAAGCCAGTTTGAAGATCTGGGCAGTCCAAGACTGATTTAAAGATAAAGAATCATAAGAAGAGAGGCCACAAACCTTGAAGAAGCCTGCCAGCAATGATCATTTGGACAAGCAGGCTTGTTCATAGATCTTTCCCACTATGGGAAATGTACTGTGTTTTTGTCTTAATTCTATTAAAGTAACCTAAATTTGCGTTTATACATACAAATCAGCAACATACACATGTCATGCTCATCAGCATCCTCGCTTGTCCTCTTTTTCTAGTGGTGAGTTTCCTCTTTTTTTCCTTTTTTCTTTTTTTTTCTTTTATTTTATTTATTTATTTTTGGCAAAGCATAAGTGGTCATCCTAGTCTCTTGTCACTGAAGAAACTGATCTGTCGGGACATTTATTTATTTAGTTATTTATTCATTCATTCATTCATTCTCTTTCTGCCCTTTCTTCATCCTACCAAGGGACCCAAAGCAACTTACAAAATTGATTCTTGCTGCTTTCACCCAATGTTCTCTTTTGCTGTCAGCTTGGGATCTTCTCTGATACCAGATCAGACTGCTAGGTAGAAGGTCCTAGGCCTCACCTGTATTTCCTGATAGGGGAGCCCTTAGATCTATCACCATGGGGATGATTATCCACCCCAGATTTAACTGCTGCCCTTACTGTACCTGCTCTGAATTCAACAGGAGCCCTGCCAGTGCCCAGTCCTAATTTGTCACAGGCAGAATTCCCATTTAATACAGTAGCAATAAAATCAACACTGAATTTGCCACCTCAGTTTATTGATCATTGTCTTTTTCATTTAACTTCATTATGATATGCAGAAATTTAGCAAGGGAAGGTTTTCTTAACATGAATGTTGGAAAAGATTATTTGGATGTTAGAGCAAAGATGTACATTTCATGATAGGTTTCTGGGATCGAGATTCTACCTGAAAACTGTATTCTTCAGTTGCTTTAGTTACAGTTTATTGAGGGGTATTTAGAAGCCAGAGAGCTCTAATGGCCCACCAAACCACAAACCCTAGGATTCCATACGCAATCATGGCAGTTAAAGTGGAAACATAGCACTTTAACTATGTAGCTAGAAAAGCCTCAAGATCGCTCTATCTAAAAATCTAACCACTCTATCACACTGTTCTCTAGTGTATCATCTCATGTAAAGTCTAGAAAATATTTTTGGACTACAGCTCACAGAACCCCAGCTAGCCAGTCACCATTCTGACAGGGATTCTGGGAGCTGTAGCTCAAAAAAGTAACTTTTCAGCTCTGAACGCCATCCTGGTGAAGCTAAAAATTTGCAGAAATTCTGCCAGGAGTAGTAGCTTCTGGCACCAGTGCAGCAGGAAAAGCTGAACCTGTGAAAGCTTGTCTGCTCTGCATGAAATCCTCTCCAGGTCTGAGGCTGGCATTCATAGCCACGAGGAGGAATCATGAAAGTAGCAGCAATTAAAAGCAAAGAGCCCTTGATTGCACAGTGTAGGCGGTGAGGCAAAAGAACAAACAAGAATTCCATCAACCGGAGGAATTAAAACAACAACATTAAGAGGAGGGAAGAAAAGGACATTGGGGATTTCAAGTGTGGATGGGAAACGGATTCTAAAAAAACATGGTGCTTGGGTGACACCATCTGGTGAAGCAAAGTACAAAGAAACATCAAAGTGCAGCAGCAATAGGAGTTAATTCTGGGCAGTGGCTTCAGTGGGGTCAGTTTTAGGCCTTCTTGTGCTCTAAGGGACGAAAGGAGAAATTAAAGAGCCTTGCAGCCAATGATGCAGTAGTAAATTTTGAAATCCAGGCCCTCATTACAACCGTCTCATAAGCATGTCCCCAAGGAGAATCCAAAAATGTAGGCAGGAATATGTAAAATGTCATATTTGTTGTCGTTGTGCCCTTTCAAGGCGTTTCTGACTTAAGGTGACCTCAAGGCAAACCTGTGACAGGTTTTCTTGGTAAGATTTGTTCAGAATGGGTTTGCCTTTGCCTTCCTCTGAGGCTGAGAGAATGTGACTTGACCAAGGTCATTCACTGGGTTTCCATGGCCAAACAGGTATTTGAACCCTGCTCTCCAGAGTTGTAGCCCAATGCTCAAACTACTATACCATGCTGGCTCTCAAAATGGGGGGATGGCAAGAAGAGGTACACTGTTGCTGCCATCCCCAGGCACATGGTAGCTGCAGTAAAGATGGTTAATGTGGAGTGGTCTAGACAAAGTTCTCCCCCTACTCAAACCTACATTCATTTTGACCATTTAAGAATATAAAGCAAATCAATCAATCAATCAATATTGTCAGTCCTAACTAGAGCAATCCCACTGAACTGTTCAACAAATGATTCAGTGAGTCTACTCTAATTGAAACGACAAATAAGATTTAGATTAAAGTCATCTTAAATCATATTCTTCCAGAATAACAAGCTTGTAGTACACATTCTTAGAGCTGACAAAAGCTATCCAACCCGCTCCTTTTCACACAGCATTTTCCATGCGAAAGGGCCCCTCGAGCATTGCGCAAATGTGAGGAGCGGTCCACACAATGCACTCACATTTGCGCAACGCTCCAGGACCTGGCAGGCACCGCTCACACACTTTTTCATTTTCAGCTTTAAGCTGAAAATGGTGAGCGGTCGCACATCGCTCTGGGGCCCTGCGCACACTTACCTTGCACACGGAGCCTCAGGAGCCAGGCCGGTTGCGCTTCCTGTCTCAGTGCAGCCTGGGAAGGTCCCAGGCTGCACTGCAAAGGAAGAGGCGGGGCTCTCGCACGAGCAGGAAGCTCATGTGGAGCTGAAGAAACCTGGACACAAGGGCTTCTCACAAGAGGCTGCTTGCATGAGCACTGCACCCCAGCGCCGAGAAAAGGTGAGTTGCGGAAAGGGTCCTGGTGCCATCAGGATGAGACTCTGAAACAGTGAATCCACTCCAGGTATTAGGCTGAACTTTAAAGGAGCCACTCAGGAAACTATATCTATTCTTAAGATAGTGTTCAGCACCTTAAGTAACTTCTTTAAAGTCAAACTAAAACATGGAATGGATTTTCTACCCCACTGATGTGCAAGCTGTGATGGCCTTGAAACAGATTCCACTCCATTATGCATTAAAAAGACAGAGAACTTGAAAATGTTTTCTCTCACCTCTCTTTTAGTTGTTCTTGTTACACACTAACCCTTTTCGCACACAGTTTCTTATGCGAGAGGGTCCCTTGAGCATCGCATAAATGGGAGGAGCGGTCCATACAACGCACTCTCATTTACGCGATGCTCAAAAGCCTAAAGCAGACTGCACATGCACCTTTCCATTTTCGGCTTCAAGCCGAAAATGCTGTGCAGTCGCACAAGGCTCCCGGGGCCCTCGCACACTTACCTGCCCTGCAGTGCGTCGGACGAGTGGGCCGGTCACGCTTCCTCCCCCAGCGCAGCCTACAGCTCCCAGACTGCACTGTGGAAGGAAGGGGCAGGGCGCTCGCGCGACCAGGAAGCCAGCTGCGGGAGAACGGAGGAGCGATGCGAGTGCCTCATACAAGAGGCTGCTTGTGCGAACGGCACCCCCCACCTCCGTGAGCAGGTAACATGCAGAAAGGGCCACTGTCAAGTCAGCTTGGACTTATGGCAGCCCTGTGAATGAGAGAGACTGTCATTGAGAGACTGTCATTGATATCCTACATCATCTGATTAATTATTAATACATAATTAAGGCCCTTACTACACCATAGCTGAATATTGCATTGTTCCATTTCAGTCCCAGCATTGCCATCCCAATGATGGTATTGGGTTATGAATGCTCTCTACCACACCCTTTCAACTTAAGTAGCATTATTGGCACCAGTGTTCCCAACGCATTATAGTGTCTTGGCAAGTCATTTTTCCCCACCTTTTCTCAGCCTCACAGTTTGTGACTGCTCAGGGATGTCTTACCTCAGTCCCAGCAGCACAGCTGATAATTCAAACAAAAGAAACTGAATAGCTCCCAGCTCATTATTTATAATTATTCAGAAAGTACACAGTCAAAGATAAAGTCCAACAGAATTCAAAGGTGAGTTATAAATTCAAAGTCAGCCAGGATAATCCAGAATTGGACACAGAGTTCAGCAAGGAATTCAGCAAACAGAGAGGTCAGATAAGCTCTGACAACTCTTGAAAGGGAAGGGTAGCAGCCATATAGGTCAGCAGCCTAACATAGCTGTTGCCTGATTGTTGCTGGTTATAAATTCTCTGGGATCAACATAGGTTTTCTCTTTTTTGTCTGCACTTGGCAAAGGTGGGTACTGATAAATCTTCTGTATCTGAAAGAGCAGGACTCTCTGCTGGAGCTGGCACTACCTTCTCTTCCGTTTGTGGCACTGTAACCTCTTCCTGTAGTGCAGGTCCAGGCATGCCTCCTGTTTCAGCCTCTGGCATGCCCCTTCTTTCAGCCTCTAAGGCCCTTTTCGCACCTTACCTTTGTCGCGGCAGTGGGGAGCAGTGCTCATGCGAGCAGCCATTTGCGCGAACCGCTCACAGCAGCCCTTCTGCCTCCCGCAGCAGCTTGCCAGTTGCACGACCGTTGCGCTAGCACCCCGCCCCTTCCTTTTGCATCACAGCCTGGGAGCTGTAGGCTGTGCTGGGGGAGGAAGCATGACCAGGCCGGCTTGTTTGGTGCACTGCATGCAGGTAAGTGCGCAAGGGCCCCGCGAGCATTGCGCGACCGCACAGTATTTTCGGCTTAGAGCCGAAAATAAAAAATGCGCGCACCGGCCCGCTTTAGGCTCATGAGCGTCGCGTGAGTTGGAGTGCATCGTACGGACCGATGCTCCCATTCATGTGATGCTCAAGGGGCCCTTGCGCAAAAAAAAAAACTGCGTGCGAAAAGGGCCTAAGTCAAGAATCCATGTTCTGAAAGAAGGGTACGAAAAGGCATTTTTTTGTTTTTGTTTTAAGCCATACTAGCACAGCAACATTGTAACGTCATGACACATCACTATTGTGTTTTTGTGCTATAAAAATGTGTTTTAAAATTGTTTTAAAAATTAATTCAAAAAAACTAACGCAAACTCAATTAACTCAAACAAAAAAATTAACTCAAAGCAGACATTTTAAATAAACATGGAGAGGTGATAAATTTCAAACTTTCCACACCATGAGAGTAGTTGAGGGAGGGAAAACCAGGGAATGCCTACCCCACATCCACTCCTGGATCGGCTAAGGAAGGAAGTGTCATGCCCTGCTTCCAGAGCAGGGACTGTGACTCAGAATCTGAAACAGAGGGCACACCAGAGACTGAAACAGGAGGCATGCCAGGACCTGGTGTACAGAGAGAGGTTACAGTACCAAAAACAGAACAGAGGGTGGTGCCAGCTCCAGCAGAGAGTCCTGCCTTTTCAGATACAGAAGAACACTTACCTAGATCCAACTTTGCACAGCATAGGCAGCAAAGAGAGACCCAGTGTTGCTCTCTCAGAATGTATAACTGGCAACAATCAATCAAGGCACAGCTGTCCTAGTCTATTTAGCTGGTGTCTTTCCTCTCCAGGAGTTGTCAGAGCTTATTTTACCTTCTACTTTGCTGGATGTCTTGATGAATGCTTGGATTAACCTTGGACGCTCCTTTGCCGTTAAACCCTGTGAGACTTTGTTTATGTTGGACTTTATTTATGACTCTGTGCTTACTGCCTGGAAGTAAGTAATAAGCCGGGAGTTATTCAGTTTGCTTTGTTTGTTTTATCAGCTGTGCCAGGACTGAGATAGGACAGGAAGGCTATCAAATGCTATTGAGAAGTCACGCTCCCATAGTTGACAGGATTGTTGTAGGAAAGGGGGTCATTATCAGATTATTTCCAGCATTGAAAAAGGGTAGATTTCCAATGGATTGCAATGTGATAGCTGTGGGTTAGCAACAATGTCATGTGATAGCATTGATCCTGAACCAGGAATAACACACTGCTCTGGTGGTATGACACCTTGTGCGATAAGGTCCTAAGTAACATCTCCTGGCCTGACCCCAAAAAACTACTGTGATGAAGCCAAGGGAGTGTGGTTAGTCTGAGAAGCAGGCTGGCATTAGCAACAGGTTGCCAAGGCACCCAAGGGGTTCTGGGTAAAAGAGGAACTCATTGCATTGGTGCATGGGGGAAGCTGAGCTTTCTGGGAAGGAGCTGTATATAAGGGAATGACTTGCATTGTTGAGAGAGATTTCCTTCAGGGGACACAAGGAGGAAGGGTTTTGCTGATAAGAATTCTTGTTTTTCTTAGAGGCCTAGTGAGAGACAGAGGAGAGACCAACTTTCTTCAGAAAGTGAGGCCCTGGCTTAGGGATCAGGACTTTGAGCAGAGGAAGCCAAAGGTCTGAGTGGGTACGAAAACTTTGTACCTGAATACTGAGTTCAGCTGAGGAATCTGGTTAGACATTTTTGGAAGTTCTATTCTGCCTGTATATACTTACAATACCCAATACCTTTTCCCTGTCTGTCGTTTTGCTGCAGGGGTCGTGCTTCTGATTGGCGCAGCAATGCTCACTGGTGGGAGAAGACTAGAAAAATCATTCTCCTGCACCCCAATCACCAGCTGAACAGGCCTCTCTCACTCAGTGTGTTGGCTACTGTTACCCTGTTTACTGGGGGTCCCGGGAGGGACACCTATATGCGCTCTCAATTAACTAAGTTTGGGGAAATTAGCTAGAGCACAAGTCAGCAATGTGAGAGGCAGGGCAACGCAGCGGAATCTTTTACCCATTGTCTACGGGGTCTGGCCAAGCCAAGGAGCACACCATGTTACAAGAATAATTGAGATTTTATTAGATACAGACACACAGTGTATGCAACACACAATCACACAAGTAACTAAGGAAAATAAAGGTTGGAGTGGTATAGAGGGATTTTGAGAGGGATTGTTGAATTGGGTGATATGAAACTTGTCCTGAAGCCTGGAAAAATAGAGAGCGATGCTGGGGTTCGATGTGGCTCAGCACGTGGAACTGAGGAGAGGCTCACCAAGCAAAGTGGCAGCTAGGCGGGATGGAACTCGGGAGCGATCCGAGGAAGGTCTTGGAATTGGGGGTTTTTATAGAGAGAAATGTAACTGCAGGCTATTCCATACTTGGGGAAAACAGTGAGTTTCGGGTGCGAGACAAAGCTTTGGAAAGGTCAAAATTTAGCATGATTGAGTTAAGTCCGAATTTACAAAGAAGTAGACAGTATGCAAATACTCAGTGCTTGGCAGTTGAGTATCCAGCTTGCCGAGTTGCCTGCTCGGGGCAGGGAGTTCTTTGTAAACAGCGTGCATACATAATAAGGATGTTTGCAGAGAGGTCTCCTAAAGCGGTGATCTGGCTATTTCTGGCCTGCCTGTATTGTCTTGGGATATTGCAGCGTTTAGTGGCCGAGCCTAGTTCTGTGCCTGTCCGGGGGCCTCACAAACATGTGGAGAGGGATGGTGGAAGAAAGCCAAATTATTGATATCAAAATGATATCTTTATGCTATCTCCAAGGAGACCTAACCTGCAGTAACACTATACTTGAGGACATTTACAACTATGGCAACTGTGCCATGATTGTAATACAAAGCATTACTTGAATACAGACCAGTTACAGACTCTAAATTGCAATTCTGCAACAGCAGTACAGAATGCCAGGCAGAGTTATTAGCAGCCCTTTGCAGGTCTTACCAACTCAGAGTCGTGGCTTCTTTTACTGAGTCAATCTACTTTGAATGTATTCTTCCTCTTCCTATTATGTTCAGTTTTTCCCAGCATTACTGACTTTTCCAATGCATCCTAAGTGGCAAAAAAAAGGAAAAGCATCATCAAAACAAAAGAAAAAGGAGCAGGCAAGGCTGCCTGAAATGTGCATCTGCAAATATATATGATCAGATACAAATTTAGAAAGTATTGCTATACCTTAAATAGAAAGAAAATACTTTTTAGCAAGCAGTGTGTGTGTGTGTGTCTGTCTGTCTGTGTCTGTCTGATAGAGAGGGGAGGAAGAGAGAGACAGAGAGAGAGAGGGACGCCGGGTGACTGGTATGCATGCTGAATCTCTATCTAGATACTGAGTGCTGATGTGCTGCTTCAAGACTTCTGCTTTCCCTTCTTAGGATTCTTAGGCCATTTCTGCACTAGACTGTTATAGTGCTATTATTCCACTTTCAACATCCTATGGAATCCTGGGGTTTGCAGTTGAGAGAGGGGCCTCAGGACTCTCCCTAAACTGCAAACCCCAGGTTTCCATAGGACGTTGAAAGTGGAATATAATAGCACTATAACAATCTAGTGTGGAAATGGCCTCTGTGTAAGTAAGGTTGCCATCTAACACCAGCCAGTCCTTAGTAAAGTCAGACAAGTCCTATTGGTAGGCCAAACTGAAGTAGAACCACTGTATCAACTTTTGGTAAATCCGGTTGATTCAATGAAGCTACTGTTGTCAGGACTACCAGTAGAATTCATATGACCTTAGCCACAAACCTGATGGTGGCCAATCGATGCAATGCTGTCATTATCATTAATATTTATATCCGAGCCTTTGTAATGGGATTTCAGAGTGGCATACAGATAAACTATAACAGTTCGAGATTAAAATAATAAAGTAGCTTAAACAAGATAAAACCATATTAAACATGACAAGTTAAAGCAGCTTATTATCACCTTGATTTATATCCCACCATTTCCACAAAATCAGAGGAGTATGCATACTACACAATTTTAACATTATATTCTGCTTTAACTGCCATAACAACATCACGTGGAATCCTGGGATTTGCAGGAAGTGATATGTAGATTTCTCAACCCAAGGGCTCTATTGCTTAGCAAACTATAATCACAGAGCTGGAAGAGACGTCCAGTCCAAACCCCTGCTATGCATAAATACACAATCAAACCACTCCTGACAGATGGCTATTCGGCCTCTGTGTAAAAACCTTCAAAGAAAGAGGCTCCGCCACACTGAAGTATTGTATTCCACTCTCCAATTGCTCTTACCATCGAGAAGTTCTTCTTAATGTCTAGGTGGAATCTCTTCTCCTGTAGTTAGAATCCATTGCTCCATATCCTAGTCTTTGGAGCAGCAAAAAACAAGCTTGCCCCCATCTTTCATATATTTATACATGGCTATCATGCCACATTTTAACCTTCTCTTCTCCAGGCTTAACATGCCCGACTTCCTAAGCCGTTCCTCATAGGGCAGGGTTTCCAGGCATTTTACCATTTTGGTTGCCCTCCTCTGGACACATTCCAGCTTGTCAATATCCTTCTTGAATTGTGGTGCCCAGAACCACACACTGTGCTCCAGGTGAGGTCTGACCAAAGCAGAATAGAGTGGTACTATTACTTCCAATGTCCTAAACACTATATAGTCGGCCCACCACAGCTGCATGTTTAACTTTCTTCAACTCCTGCTCCCCCCCCCCGGTACTCTTTTTTTGTGGGAACCTTCCCTCTCAGCGGCTCCAATCAGACAGCACAGCTCTTTAAAAACCTGCCTCTGGTCCTCCTCTTTCTCCACTAGCTGCTGCTTGGCCAGCTAAGGATGGCTCACAGTCCAATTTATCACCATCACAAACCCTCTCTTGATGCCCCACACACACCCAAGGAAGGAGATGACCTAGTTTGGACCCTGGCTGCCTGTTCTCCCCACCATGCCTCATCCCCCTTCCCATAGAAACATACATATATTTTGATATTCATGATTTTTCCATTTTTGTGCTGATCCTGCACGCTTAACCCTAGTGAATGTGGAGGCCAACTCTACTCCTATTGCGGCAGTCTAGAATTGCATTGGCTTTTTTAGCTGCTGCATCACACTGCTGGCTCATTTTCAGTTTGTGATCTAGGAAAACTCTTTGATTCTTTTCACATGTACTGTGGTCAAGCCAGGTGTTGCTCATGCTATATCTGAGCATTTCATATATTTTTTTTCTGCTCAAGGTATAGTATCTAACATTTCTCCCTGCTGAAATTCATTTTGTTAGTTTTGGCCCAGCACTCCTATCTGTAAAGGTCATTTTGAATTCCCATTCTGAATTCTGGGGTATTAGCTACCCCTCCATTTTTAGTGTCATCTGCAAATTTGATAAGCATGCCCTCTATTCCGTCAGCAAATCATTGATAAAGATGTTGAATAAGCATTAGATCCAAGACAGACCCTGTGGCAGCCCAGTGGTCCCTTTTCTCCAGGATGAGGAGAAGTCATTGGTGAGCACCCTTCGGGTTCAGTTAGTCAACCAAATCCACCTAACAGTAGCATTATTTTGCCCTGGATGTTGCCAGGGCAGTTAAACTGGAATACAGTGGGCCCTTGATATCCACTAGGGTTTGTTTCCAGGACTGCCCACAGATACCAAAATTCATGAATGCTCAATTCCCATTATATACAATGATGTAGTAAAATGGCATCCCTTATATAAAGGGGCAAAATCAAAACATGCTTTTCGGAATTTTTTTTGAGGGGGGAGTATTTTCGAGCTGTGGTTGGCTTAATCCACTGATGCAGAACCCGTGGATGTGGAGGGCCCAAGCCCGAGGTCTACAATCTCATATTATTTATGTTTGATATTTCCACGTGGCACTCCATAAAATGAACTCCACGTGTCTGAAAGGGTCATGAAAAGCCAGTGTAGGCAGGCACGGCCGCATGGCCTTAATTATGCACGCTAGGTCTAGGTCAGTAAACAACTATCTGTCGCACAGCCGGTAGTGCCCTCTAGACACAGCTGACCATCAAGCAAATGCAAGGGCTCTCAGCCCCGAACTGCTTGCTCTATACAAATGCTAAGCACTCCTCATCTGCATACTTTTCTAACAATTGGCAGTGCTGGCCAAATCTCATCAATTCTGATTTTGACCTTTCTGAGGCTTTGTCGCCACTAAAAACCCTATTGTTCTCCTTGGGAGAGGGCTAGCTTTCAGGTACAATCTTCCCTATAAAAACCCCAAGTTTGAGCTCCTTGTGGGAACCCTCGTGCCTTGCATCCCGATCTACTACCCCTCTGTTTAGCGAGCCTCCCCTCAGCCTCCACGTGCTGGGAAACCACAAACCCAAGTCTTGATCTCTATCTTCTCTTTTACCGGACTGCAGGATCAGGTAGAGTATCACCCCAGAAACCCTCTGAAAGCCCCTATCAATTTTCCTCACTTTCTGCTTCCATAGTTCTTGGATGAGTGTGTGAGTGCATGTGTCTTGTTGTTTGCTTAATTAAGGAAAGTTTAATAAAATCTTTTAATTGAACAACTTGCCTAGTTCTTGTCGCGGCCCGACCCCATAAACATAGGGTTAAAGATCTCACTACGTTACCCTGCCTCTCGTATTGCTAGCTTGTGCTCCTTGCTAATTCCCCCAACTTATTAATATTTGGAGTGTACTTAGGTGTCCCTTCCGGGACCCCCAGAAATCAGAGTAACACCTCTCATTTCCTTCCAGGGGTCCCCCCTCCCATTCCTTGCCTTTTGCGCACCAAAGCCAGAGGCAAGGGGAGGGAGAGCTCTGGAGGGGAGAAGGAAGGCTTCCACATGCCTCCCCACTCCCCACCACCATTCCCTTGCCTTTTCCTTTGGCGTGAGTTCTCAGTGCCAGGGCCAGAGGCAAAGGAGTAGAAAGAAGGGGCTCCAGAGGGGAGAAGGAAGGTGCCCACGTGCCCCCCCTCCATTTCATTGTCCTTTGTCTGGGAGCTTGCCTTCCTTCTCTGCACACAGCAAAACTCAAGGTAATGGAGAATGAGGGGAAATACATGCACATGCCTTGCAAATAATCAGATTCATGAAGGTCATACCCATGAATGTGCAAGGAGGACTGTACTATATTTGTGAACTGTGAATGGGACCCAGGACTCAAGGCAATTTTAAAACAAATACAAACTGCAATGGAAATTCTGACAGTCAAGTCATCTTATGAATGCTTGCTCATCAGTAAGTTTCATTCTGTTCAGTGGGACCTAAAAGGAAGTATATAAGGGTTTCCAAACTTCGGGGGAGGACTAGACTGAAAGTCCCAGAATATCCCCAACAAATACTACTATTAGTCATGCTGCCTGGAGGTTTCTGGATGCTATAGGCTTAAAAAGTAACTTTACCAAGCTATCAAAGGTTATAAAAGCCTTCTTGGCATTCTGAGCTGTGAAAGGTTTTGGAATTAGTAAGCGAAGTCCCTAAGATCTCGTTTGTGCAGTTTTTATTTTAACAAAAACTATTAAGATACTTGGTCTGTAGGTTCAGCCTTTGCACGCTTGAATCTGCCCCTTCTGCAGAGCTTTGGTAAGTTTTATACCATTGAATAACTTGGAGAGAGCGATGGGAAATGACCCAGAGAAACTATTTCTCTGATTGCATAAGATTCAAAAAGGCCCTACCCAACTTATTGTTTTACAAATCAGAGATTAACCACATCCTTCCATGTATCATCCATGTGGTTTGCCTGCGTGAGATAATACTAGTCAAGTAAGAACAAGAAGATGTCAGCATGGTTAATATTCAGAATGAAAACAGTATTATCAAGAGCGCACATCAAAGATGTCACGTATGAGAACTAAGTGAACCTGACTGAATGGAGTCACTCTGCATTCCAACAACAGGTAGTAGAGGATGAAAAAGACAATAAAAATACTAAAATCCAAATTTGATGCTCATCAACAAACTCACCACTTGCTTTCTGTGTTACTTTTGGCTTCTTTTGTGCTCACATGGCTCATGATTTGATCTAGGACAGTACGCAATGAAGCTGAATTGTGAATGGGAAATGCCTTGTGCATAAGGAGAACTGCAACAAAAGGTTGCAGTATGTAGAGTTCTCTCTTTAAGATTCTAGGCTCTCAATTCCTCTGCTTCTAAGAGGTCCATCCTACCTAACTGCTTTAGGTAGATGACTTTGAGTGTCATGAAAGGGTAGAAAATTGTTAATTATTGGATTCATCACTTTGCATTTTTAATAGCAGAAACAGGGAGAGGCACTTGGATTTCCTGCCTCATGTGACAAAATAAGTTGAGCACTTTGTCCAGAGGCAGCTGGCATGTTCTTATCAGTTGCTTCGTCTCAGGCAGCAAAATACCTTGGGCTAGGCCTGGACATATGGAGAGTCCATTATTGACTTCACAGAGTTGTCCTGAGGTTAAAATGGGAGTGAAAATCCATGCTTTTTGAGTTTCTAAGAATAAAGCTACACAATAAAGACAAAAGTGGTGGAGAAAGAGACAGAGGCCATTTCTGCACTACACTGTTATACTGCTATTATTCCACTTTCAACATCCTGTGGAATTCTGAGGTTTGTAGTTTACTGAGGCCAAAGAGCTCTCTGGATGAGACTAAACTGCAAAGCCTAGGATTCTATAGGATGTTGAAAGTGGAATAATAGTGCTATAACAGAGTAGTGTGGAAATTGCCAGAGCAATAGAACAAGAAATAGCAACTAGACAACTCTTTGGTAGAGGATAAGATTCAAGAAAAAGAGCAACTGCCAAAAGCTGCTTTAGTAAGAAGGTTAAAACTGCAGAGTCCCATGAAGGTATTGTAAGCAGGACTGAATCTAGTAGATAAAAGCTTAAGGTTTCAGAAACGTGGTAATCTCCAGAGTCACAAAGAACTCTTGTTTGCAAGAAAGGTTTGGTTTAGAGACCCTGATTTTTTAAAGCAACCCAAGACAGAAGGTCTGTTCACATGATCTTGCATCCGTCCTCTGTTCCTTGAATTTCCATTCAGCACAATGCAGGTTGGCATATAATGATGGAATATAGAGAAATTTTTTCATTGAAATCAGTGAATGCATCTGATGAAATGGACTGGAGTCTGCAAAAGCTTATGCTAGAAATGTCTTCCTTTATATCTTCAATAGTTTGTTATGGCCTTCTAGTTATGGACAAAATTAATCACCCTTAAACAGTAAGGATATTCCTGGAAATGGCAGCATCACACATTTGTAATCAGAAAGAGTTTCTGAAAAATCTGAGCATACATTTCTAATATTCATGGACCATGGTTATTCTAGGCTTTATTCCTTTATTCCTGCACAAGAAATCAGAAAGCTGGTACCAAGGAACGCTTGCTTCCACTTAATTAAGCACTACACATATTATTTTGCATAACCATGTTGCAATGTGAGGGAGACAGCTGATAACACTCATGAAACAATTTAACACAGGATCGGCTGAAGCATCAAGCATTTATTTTAAAAAATACGTTTCTGCAGACACGGGTGCTCTCTAGAGAGAAGGACACCCTCCCACAAAACAACACACATTTTATCCCCTATGCCAGCTTCCCTCCCCTTGGACAGGACCCAAAAGTTACAATACTATCAGAATCGCCTAAGAAGTTACATGCCCCCTTCCCCCTATTTACAGCATATATGATCATGCACATAATCACGCTTTAACCTTGTGCTTTCTTAATTCTCATTTGCAATTTCAAAATGCCCATCAAACAGATTCTAACCTCCCATTTTGCTAAACAATGCCAAATTCTTGTCTTGTTTTAATTTATCAGCTTTGTTACCCCTTTCAGCTTTTGCTGACCTTCAGTCTGCATAAGCAGGTGCTTCCAAACAAAAGTACATACATCCCACTGTTGAATCCTTATCTATGTGTCTGGTTCTCTTTGCTCCAAGGCCTTCTTCAGCTACTAATTTCTAAAATTATACTTCTTTAGACTTCATTGTTTTGCAACAATACCATTCCAAAGTATATGTGTGTATAAATATATTTAAAAATGTGTTATGAGCTATAAGCTAATAATATGTTACCAATACTATTAATAATATTGCAGAAACTAAAATATGTTTTACTTCTCACAAATTCCCTCCTCTTTTCTATTAGAATTTTTTGTTTCTGCATTGTTAAAACTGTTGCAACATACTTTTCTCTTTGAAATTATTTTTATTTCACCATGTGTCTTTCTATTACCGTTTCTGACCCAAGAACGTGAGAGACACTTTGAGACCTGAGCAAATGGTTCAGGCCTACAGTACTCCCCCCCACTAGGCAAAATTTTCAGCTGACAAGGGAATGGGGATGTGCAGAAGCCCTTTACCATAATCCCTGGGCATTCTGGCAATGCCCATCCCTCAGCAACTTCTCCTGATAATTTGTCCTTTATATCATGAGACATCCTAATGAGTGTATTATCTTCAAATGTTTGGATCCCTATACTCAAGGCTTGTATGATACAGAATAGGAACTCTATGGTTAATTCATGAGTTCCCCTCAGAAAAAGGAAAGTGTTAAAGGTTTTACAGACTCCTTCTGATACCTCTGAAATGTGCTGTTACAAATAAGAACCCATATGTAATAAAAAGATTTCTGCCAGCCACTTTTAAAAGAAAGGATGTGGATGCCATGCAATACATCTAGTTTGTTGTATGGATCAGACATTTAGGACCCTTTGTTTTGGCTTCCCTATAAAAGGATAAAGCAGAGTGTATTTCCATAAGTCCTCAAGCAAACATAACCCAGATATGCATACTAAGATAACTACTAATACTATGATTGAGTAAATTATGAAATCACTATCTTCCATTTAACTCCACCTCAGTCTTCTCAAGTCAGGATAAGGATTTCCAGCATTCACTTCTGTTAATACATAATCAACTTTGTTTTCTCTTCCACCTGATCTAATTTTTACAGTCACTGGAACAACTCGAGGTCTCCTTGGATCCCGTGAAATTGGCTGATAAACAGCTGTATGAGTACTTATTTTCGGTCCCACTTCTCCAGTCATTTATTAGTCTGGGCAAAATTATACAGTTCAGTCCTCCTTTCTCTCTCAAAGTCAGTTTATGACCTGGTCCTCTCCGAGCCTCCCACTTGTTATCTGGATATGGTATCAAAAGTCCTCGCCTATGGCCTCCCTGTTCTGCAACTTCACTCTACTGTGTTACACCCATGGCTCTACCACTTGTAGTTTCACCGCTGCTGGTGTAGTTAACAACACCGTGTAGTAGCTGCTGTCCTTGGGGCCTTCCAGCGGTTGTTGTTTTTCCAGGCTTGCATCAGTGCCTGGTCTCCAGGCTTGAAGTTGTGTAGAGTCTCGGACAAGGACAGTGGGACCTGCTGCAGAGCTGCCCTGTGTAGAGAACACAAAACTTGGGACAGTTTTTGCACATAACTTCTTGGACTGGCTTCCACAATCTCATGCATACTTTCAATGGGATGTTTTCTCAATAGAAATGATTGCCCATAGAGTACTACCTCCTGAACCCTTTAACCTCCACCTATCCTATTAGTTAGTCTACTATAACCAATAGGTATTTCCACCTCTGTATCAGGGAACTTTTGTGTAATCTATCTGCATACTCTGGAAGGGTCTGAGTGCCCATTCCCTCCCTCCTGGGTGAAGTTTTTGCATTTCCTTTCTGCTCACTTGCTGACAAGTCACAAATCTATCACAAATTTGTTTAGCAACAGTGTATATTCCTATGCATCTATAATGCTGTAACAAAGTATCACATAATGCCTGGGTACCCCAATGATTTTCCTGATGTAAAGTGGCCAAGAGTTCCCCTGCCAGTTCTTCATTGCTAATTGCCTCCCACTCAGGAGAACCCACTTTCCCTCCTGAGTTTTTTTTTTTCCTTATTTGAATGAATATAGGGATACTAAGGCATTTGAGTGAGGTATCAACACTCTAATATGCATTTTCTCTTGTAAAGCTGCCTTTTGCAGCCCCACCTGCCAGCCTGTTCCTTATAGCCCTTGGAGAGTATCCACATCAAGTACATGAACTACTGATATCTCCAGAGGAAATTATAGTTCATCTAGTACTTGAATAATTAATTGCTCATGTGCCAATTCTTTTCCTCTATTGTTAATTAGTCCCCTTTCCTTTCAAAAAAATTATTTTTTTTTCAACGTGTGCACTTCTCCAAGAGCATATGTGTATGTTCCTTTTTTTTTTTCCAGAATTTGCAAGGCCTGCTTTAGTGCATACAACTCAGATGTTGTGTTGACCATGTATTTGGTAGTCTCTCAGCATCTAAGACCTCTTGTGTGATTCCATCAACTACTGCATATGTATGCTCCATCTATAAACAATTCCATCCCCCCTTAGGAAGGGGGAATCCCCAAATTGAGCCTTATTTTTGTTTGGTATTCAAAGATGTCAAAACAATCATGGATAGGATCTGTTTGTTCCTCTAAATTCAGTTGGATTCACACAAGAGTCTGTAGTTAGCGCCAAATCATGTTTTTTTTTTCTTTTCCCTTCAGTAATATAGCCTCATATTTAAGAAAAAAACATATAAAAATATCCTTGGATCTGTTAACCATTTTACCCCTTTGTGTTAAGATAGTCCCGGCTGAACGTGGAGTGCTTATTATCAAAGCTCTCCCCCTCCAAATGTCAGTTTCCTATTTTTTTTTTTCTTTCCTGCTACACTTCAGTCCTTGTTCTCCCAGGAATTTTTAAAAGGGCTTATTGTGGCTTCAGTTTTCCTCTGATTTCTTTATCCTAGTTATCAAAAGATCATCCACATACTGTAATAGAACAATTCCCTGGGGAATTGGGAATTTTTCCAAAACCTCCAACACCTGCCCAAATAGGTTTGGGGATGCTCCCACTCAAAGGCAAACAGCTTTCCTCAGCGAGGGGGCATGCCCAAAAGGTATCCTTTAAATCTATTACATAGACCACTCATGATCATGAGGAATTTAAGACCACTGGGTGTCTTAGGTCTTACACAGGATGATGAGTCCCATCTGGCTTTTTCACGGGGATGATGGGAGTATTATAGCTAGACATACAGGGTTTAGTTTGTATTAATTTTTCCATCACTGGCTGGAGTCCCATTCTGCTCCTATTTGAAATGGGATACTGTTTTTGACAAATCACCTCTCCCTCCTGTCTCAGCTTAACTTTTAAAGGAGTTACTTTTAGTTCACCCCGATTTACCCAAACTTGACTATTTATTTTCTTGTGTTGTTCAAGCCATAAATTTTGTCACTACCCTGCTGCTTTGAGACTGGGTGGCAATTCCCAGCTCAAGTTGTAAATCTCTCCCTAGAAGGAATAACAAGGAGATTTCCAAATGCCGTCTGCCTTCACATTGAATGCAGACTCCTTTTCCTGTGGCACAAAAATTTTCTCCCTTTATTCCCATGACTGGTCTGGTCTGATGGTTATATTATTTTAACTACTGAAGACCCATCAGCTGCTGTACCAGGGTCTCCTTTTCCTATCAAGCAATTGATCCCCACACACCCCATCCTGTACTTTCACCATAGACCTCAGAATGAACAGTGCCAATGTTGCACAGATCCAAGATCAGCCCAAAATTGACAGACTCTCCATTTTTCACTAGACTGCTTAAAAAGAAGAGACATACAACACCATGTTTTATATATCTCTCCCCTTGGACACACTTGTCTATATTATTCTTCCCCAGTTCAGTTGTTACTCTCTTTTCCATTATAAATCCTCCATTTTTGTACAAATACATTTTTACCTAATCCTCACATGTGTTTATATTTTTAACCAATCCATTACCCCTTTCCATTCTCTTTCAAAGTTCTGGAGAAATTTGGTTCTGTTTTGTTTTAGAGAATATGCCAATTTCCCATTCTCAACTGTATCCAATACTTTTAGTTTCCATTCTTATAAATTACTTTCTAATTATTGTTGTTATTGTTATTGTTGTTGTTATTATTTTCAATGCTAAGTATAATCCTGGTGACTTTTACAAAGGGTTTTTTTTTCCCCCCTTTAGTATTACTTTGATGTCATGTGCTACAAACAGTTTTATTCCTCCCCACACTGAAAACATTTCACTGTCTATTCTACCTTCCCTTCTCACGGCCATTTCTAGAAATCTCTCTCAACCACTTCCCTTTTCTCATTGCCTAGCCTCCACTCTCCCTTTGAAATAAGAAACCCTCCAAAAAACCTGACTTTTCTCCTTGCAATAACTTTCCTTTGCACTGCACCAATTTTGTATCTCCCAGAGAGTTGAGCCTATCCCATCATGGCAAAATTTCCCTTTTTGATTTTTGGGATTTTAAATGACCAATTTCTCCATCCTGAAAACATTTCTGGATAAAAGAAATTGTGGCCAGCTCTAAAAGCAGGAGGGTGATAAATCACTCACTCCTAAAAGTGCCTGGCTATAACTCTTGCAAGCCCCCAGCCTTCGCTTACACACCTCCTTTCCCAAGACTGGAAAAAAAATTGTACGCCTGCTTAGGCAAACACTACCTCCTTCTCCCACACATACCTCCCTCCTTGCCTGATTTCTTGCAAGACACAGAGAGTGAGAACTTAAAAATCCTGCCTTCTGTAATTTAACCTCTAACTCTCCAATTTGGACTTTCTTTATCTTTCTTACATTGCTCGACTTCCTCCTTAACTTCTGATACAAATCTTTATTTTTCTCCTGAGGCTTTTGTTTAACCACTGCTGCCTCAAGATTTCTCCTCCTCTGCGTCTGGTTGATGCAGAGGCTGATTCTGGGTCTCCCTGCCTGTCTTTGCCTGTGGGAACCCCTGAGGTTTGTCTGGTGGTGAATCCAAACCTGGGGGAAAGGGAGGCTGCAGGCAATCAAGAGGATCCCAGTATTTAAGATCAAGCCTCCTCTTTTCCTTTTCTGATCTTAATTCCTCCTCCCTTGATTTTAAGGGGTAGAGATTTACTATTCTCTACCAGCATTTAGCATAACCCTGATCTAAAGGTTTGTTTTCTCATTAGCATGCTGATTTGATTTCTGCTATAGCCAAGCTTGTTTTTCTCCAGCATCAGTCCCTATGGACTATTGGACTGAATGCTAGGGAGTTTGGCATTCGCCTCTCCCTTCTTTTTCTCTCTTGAACGTCCTAGTTTCCCATAGTGAAGCCCCCAGAGGTCACACACTCAATGCTTTATTCCACACGCTTCGTCTGTCTGGCCTCTGATCCCCTCACGGAGAGCCAAAAGCGCAAATCAAGACTGCCACTCGCTCCGCACCTTAGGTACGTCTCATTCTCTCACCTCTGAATTCACTATTCCCGGTCACCAAAGGCAGTACTTAATAGTCAATTTTCTTACCTTTGGCCTGTATACAGAATTGCTTGGCCCAGCGCTTCCGGTGTGTCCTTTCTCTCTCTCTCTCTCTCTCTCTCATTCACACACTCTCTCTCATTCTTAATGCCTCATCAGATCCTCCGTCCTTGGGCACAACCAGTCGAAGGGCTGTGGAGAAGACAGAAGATAGGACCGTCTAAAGAGAGACGGGGCGCACCTCCCCCTCTTCTGTCAACACACACAGGTTGCCTCCGATGGATGAAGATCCTGGGAGAGCCCCCATCTGAGGGAAATAGCTGATAACACTCATGAAACAATTTAACACAGGATCGGCTGAAGCATCAAGCATTTATTTTAAAAAATACGTTTCTGCAGACACGGGTGCTCTCAGAGAGAAGGACACCCTCCCACAAAACAACACACATTTTATCCCCTATGCCAGCTTCCCTCCCCTTGGACAGGACCCAAAAGTTACAATACTATCAGAATCGCCTAAGAAGTTACATGCCCCCTTCCCCCTATTTACAGCATATATGATCATGCACATAATCACGCTTTAACCTTGTGCTTTCTTAATTCTCATTTGCAATTTCAAAATGCCCATCAAACAGATTCTAACCTCCCATTTTGCTAAACAATGCCAAATTCTTGTCTTGTTTTAATTTATCAGCTTTGTTACCCCTTTCAGCTTTTGCTGACCTTCAGTCTGCATAAGCAGGTGCTTCCAAACAAAAGTACATACATCCCACTGTTGAATCCTTATCTATGTGTCTGGCTCTCTTTGCTGCAAGGCCTTCTTCAGCTACTAATTTCTAAAATTATACTTCTTTAGACTTCATTGTTTTGCAACAATACCATTCCAAAGTATATGTGTGTATAAATATATTTAAAAATGTGTTATGAGCTATAAGCTAATAATATGTTACCAATACTATTAATAATATTGCAGAAACTAAAATATATTTTACTTCTCACACAATGCACCATAGAAAGTGTCAGAGATAGCTTCACTAAGGCCATTTCTGCACTACACTGTTATAGTGCTATTATTCTACTTTCAACATCCTATGGAATTCTTGGGTTTGTAGTTTATTGAGGCCAAAGAGCTCTCTGGCTGAGAATCCTAAATGCCCCTCTCTAAACTACAAACCTCAGAATTCCACAGGATGTTGAAAATGGCACGACAGCAGCATAGTGCAGAAATTACCTAAGATGAAGACTGAAGATACAATATGACATTGTCCCTGAAGGGCAAGGAGAGTGAGGACATAGGACCAGAATTGACCGGATGTATGTAATGGTGAAAGTCATTGCAAAATCTGACCATGGAAAACTGTATTTTCTAAGTGCCAGCAAAACTCCTTAGCTGTAGTTTGAATGCTGTGTGCAGTTGGCAATGCCTGTGGCAACACATTTTACTCCAAGGGAACTAGAAATATTTTCATGTACGTATTACCTTCCTTGGTCAGAGATGGAACTGAAACAGGTGTGGTTCCCCATCCTTATCTTTTTGGAGTGAGGAATTGGTCCTTTGCCCTTCGTCAGATTAGCTGCTTCTGTCTGGAGTCCCTTTATCACTTTCTGACTGCCCAGGTGTCCAAGTTGTGTTGGTAGTTAAATCCAGAAAGACAGAGTTAACATCAACACTCTACTTCAACAGTCTTATGCACTGGGATCTCAGCATATTTATATGGGAAAATTAGCAGGCTGCCTGGTAATCTTTTAGGTTGTTATCAAATAATAAAATAATAATAATAATAACAACAACAACAATTGTAATAATAATAATAATTTATTTGTATCTCCGCCTCTCCACACGGATCGAGGCGGCGAACAACATGAAATACATTATACATTACAAATAGCATGTATTTCTATACTGCTTATCAGCTAAATACTCTCTAAGCGGTTTACAATGTGTGTTTTTTTTTAGCTAATTGCCCCCAACAAGCTACACACACACTGCTTTGAAGGAACACAAACCGATCACTGTCTAGCTACACTGCTTTCTGTCTAGGTACACTGCATTGCATGTAAGGCATCATACATCCATTACCTTCCAGTCTATAACAAATAAGATTTTACATTTTCATAGAAGTCTTGATCTCTGCATCTCTATAGGAAGCTTCCCTATAGTTAGCACACAGAGAAATACTACCATCTTAAACAATATAACTCACCCATTTACGCATTAAGTACTAAAAAGGCATCTGTGCACACACAAGTTTCCAAGGGTTAATATCCTTTAGTATTGGTAAATCTAGCAGCATCCATTACACAGCTATAAACATCCATAATGGGCATCCAAAAGAATCCTAATGGGTAATATATTTAGCATAGCCTGGTTGTTTCTTTTAACAGCCCACTATCTATTTGTATCAGCATGCTTGGGCAGTTTATTGCTCAGAAAAGCACAGCTGTTATAACCTTCTTAATATAGTGGAGACAGGTAAAACCTCTCCTATCTGATCCAACAAGATAAGAGGTCTCCAGTGAATCCCATTTATGTCAACAATCAGTCTCTTCCATTCAGGTTCTTGGAGATAAAATAAACAAACTGGATAGCGTTATATCTTGGCTTTTAGCTGCTTTCGGTCAGATTACATCAGTCCGCTGATTGTATCAGCCACTGCTCTGGAGCTTATTATTAATCAAGTATGCTCATATCTTTGTTCACAATAGAGTTAGCATTATGCCTGGAACTAGGCTGTCACCAGGCTCTCAGTATCACATACACATTCTCTAGTACACAAAGCTTTCTGCATTATATTTTATACTCTGTATTTGTTGTTATGTGCCTTCATGTCATTTCTGACTCATGGTGACCCTCAGATGAAACTATCACAGGGTTTTCTGGGGCTGAGAGTGTGTGATGAGCTCAAGGTCACCCCAGTGGGTTTCCATGACCAAGCAGGGGATCAAACCCTGGTCATTAGTGAGAGAAATAAAATAAATATATTTTAGCTTCTGCACTGAGTATACGGTATTAATAACATGTATTAGAAGCATATATATTAGCTTATATGTATAACACATATTTTAGATATATTTACACATATATTTCAGTATATTTTATATTTGAGCTTCCACAATACACTAAGGCCATTTCCGCACTACACTCTTATAGCGCGATGATTCCACTTTCAACATCCTATGGAATCCTGGGGTTTACAGTTTTGGGAGAGGCCGGCCTGCTAACCCCAGGATTCCATAGAATGTTGAAAGTGGAATCATCGCGCTATAACAGGCTAGTGCGGAAATCATGAAAGATACACAAGGTGAAGACATGGGCAGCTGTGATCATTCCTTTTAAGGAAAACTGTAAATAAGAGTAGTAGGCACTAAATAGTGGGGAGGGGAAAATGTAAACTGAGGCAGGACTCCTTAGGCGAACCTGATAGGCTGTAACCTTTGGGGTCCTATCCAATGGGATCCCAGGGGAGGGAAAACCTGCGATGGGGACAGGGGATAAAATATGAGGTATTCAATACTGGGGTGTGTCCTTCTCTCTGGGGAGCACCCGCTTCTGCAGAAACGTACTTTTAATAAACATTTAATGCTTCAGCCAATCCAGTGCTAAATTGTTTTATCAGTCTTTTCAGCTATTTCTCACAATGAGGATCATTGTCCAGTCCTCAAACCACTATCCCACGCTGGCTATCACTGTAAATATTGGCCATTTCCGCATTAAATTGTTATAGTGCTATTATTCCACTTTCAACATCCTATGGAACCCTGGGGTTTGCAGTTTAGGGAGGGGCCTTTGAGGATGTTGAAAGTGGAATAATAGCACTGGAATAATAGCACTATAACAATCTAGTATGGAAATGGCCTTATAACACCCTATTAGTTATGCAGTTGGCAATTCTGGTATATGACAGGGCCCTTTTTCTCATCTGTTTAATAAAAGCCTTCCTGATTAAAGTACTGTACATGTTGATGACTGCACAAAAGCATATGTGCTTTGGCACATTTTATTTTTCTTCTGCACAAAATGTGTCGAGCTATGTTACTTTCAGCATGGCATCTTGGGTGAGGACCCCCAGATATCATTTTGATATCAACAATTTGGCCTTGGCTGGACTGGCTTGCAGTTCCCACACTCCACGTGTTTGTGAGGTCCTCCGGACAAACACGGACATGAGTGCGGCCATTAATGGTTTTACATTCCAGACTCTATTGAGGCCAGCAGCCTAAACTCTGATCCCAGCTTCAGGGGACTCCCAGCCGCAAACTCCACAATAGCCTCATGGCTCTCAGCCGAGCTACTCTTTTATGTTGGGCTATCAACGTCCCAGCCACGCTATTGTCTTCAAACACAAATCCAATCATGTTAAACTTGACCTTTCCAAATCCTTTGTCCAGCGCCAAAACTCCTTTTGTTCTCACCTGGCTTGCCATAGCCGAGAGCCACAAACTCCCCTATAAAAACCCCTTACTTTCAACCTGTCTTCAGATCACTTTAGACTGCCATCCCGCCTTGCTGCCAGTTGTCTAAGGGACTCCCCTCAGCTCCCCATGCTGAGTTTTCTTCCCCGGAACCCCTCTCTCTCCAGGACTACGAGACAGGTCGTATTGCCTTTCCCTAACAAACCTCCGTTTCTATTTCTCAGCTAGTTAGTTTATGTTTGTCTTTCGTGTTTTTGCCTTTAATAAAGAACTGCCTGTTATTTGGAAAACCTTGTCTAGCTGCTCTCTGACCCGCCGCTGTATACATTGGGTTTAAAGATTCTTGCAAAGTTACCCTGCCTCTCGCTAGCCAAAACAGTGTTCCAGCTAATTTTCCCCAATTGGTATTTTATTTGGCAATCTGAGCACCCCTCCCAGGACCCCCCCCCCAAAAAAACTCAGGGTAACAGCTATACAGCAGGATAAGGCCTGTGAGAGACTCCAGAAAATATGAGGTTTGCAGGAATTGGCAGCACACACTAACTGAAGAAATATATCTTGGATTTAAGTGTTTTGAAAAGCATTTTGCATTTTCCAAAATAGAAAATATTCTGCTGGAGGATTTTTTTTCTCCTCTACATTCTGCAAATCTTTCCACTGGGGAAAAAAATGGGATAAACAGTTTTCCTTAATATTTCCACAAGGAGGAGACTTTACACGTCTAAGCATGCCACAGGCAAAGATCTGTGTTTCAAACTGACTTTATTAATTCTCTGAAATGACTACCTCTCCCCTCCTCTCTCAGTGACTTTCTTTTCCAAGTAAGCTTTGCCATCTGTCTTCAGGTTCTCAGTGTCTCCACCTCTGCTTCCTTTTCCTGTTCTAGATGGCCACGATGTGTGTGCAGAGGAACACATCAGACTATTTGCAAGCTGTTATCTTCAGTGTTATCATTTTTTTTTACAAACAGCTTCCTGCAATTTTTGTTTTTAACATAGAAGAATGCTTAGAGCCAAACAGTAGTTCATAACATTGTTCCAAATGATTTGAAAGAAACTTTCCCCCCATGTTCTATATCTGTGGGTGTGGGGGCATCCCACTGTTAGCTCTGGCGAAGAAGAATGCATATGTATTGTATAAACTATTGATTTTGTAACAATTTCCCCACACACAACATAAGGCCTCTGTTACCCTGTTCTCTGGGGGTCCCAGGAAGGACGCCCAAATAACCAAACACAAACACAAAGTTGGAGAATTTAGCTGGAGCACTCACTAAAGCTAGCGAGAGGCAGGGTAACTCAGCAGGGATCTTGCAACCCGGTGTCTACGGGGTCAGGTCAGTCAAGCAGTCAGACAGGTTTTAAAATAGCAACAATGATGTTTTTATTAAAAGACAAACAAACAGTAAGGACACCACAACCACACAGCTAACAGAGGAATCAGAAATATGGATTTTCGGGGGAAATGGGTGATACGACACCTTTCTCATAGTCCTGAAGAAGCTTGAAGATGATAGGGAAGAAAGCTCAGCGCGATTCGCTCCAAACGGCAGCAAGGCGGTCTGGAACTCGGGAGCAATTCGAGATGGTCTCGGAGTCGGGGGGTTTATATAGGGTGAATTGTGACTGCAGGCCATGCCTTACTCGGTGAGAACAATGCGAGTTTGGAGCGGGACAAAGCTTTGGAAAAGGTCAAGTTTAACATGATTGGCTTAGCGCTGAATCAACAATAGTGTAGCCAGTATGCAAATACAAGGTGCTTAGCTTGGCTTTGTAAGACTATCAGCTCGAGGCTGGGCGCCTTTGTTAGTGTCGCGCTTAAGCAAAAAGGGTGTTTGCAGGAGAGGTCCCTAAAGCAACGGAGTGGCTTTGTTTTCCCTGCCTAGGTGGAGAATGGAATGTCCAACGATTACCGGCCGCTCCTGTGTACGTGCTTGTCCGGAGGCCTTGCAAACACGTGGAGCGGAGTGGCAGAGGAAGGCTGAATGGTTTTGACATAAAAAAGCGATATCTAGTGCTATCACTGGGTAGGCCTGGGCCGAAGTAACACATTCTTTTTGGGCTGGGAGATTCTGGTATTCCAAAAAGTAATTTTTCTAAACTCTGCGTTTACATATCCTCTTTCCTGCAAGAAATTAAAGGCACTGCCTGTGGTTCTCTCCCTATCTCCACTTTACCTCTTCAACAACCCTGAGAGGTAGATTAGACTGAGATTTATCATCCCACCTCCTTGTAACAAATGGACACATTCCCACCTTTCTTGCAAGGTGGAACAGGTTGAAGAATATCAGTTTTCTTTGCTTTCATTTAGGTTTGCATTTAAAAAAAAAACTTTATTCTGAATCAGCAGGTCTTTAGACTTCTGGGATGGAATCTCTTTGTTCCCACAATCTTTTCCATTTATCCTGATTGTTTCTCCTTAATGTTTTAATCAGCACTTGAAGATGATGCTAATTTTAAAAATGTGTGTTTCTTCACACCATCTGTTTCACTAAAGGATTGTGTGGCCCTCCAGGTGCAGTTGGATTGCAGTTCCCAGCATCCCTGGTCAGCACCCCCAGAGGTAAGGAATGCTTGAAGTTCCAGTCCAAAAACATCTGGAGAGGTACATGTCGGGAGATTGATTCATAGCACCAGCACAGAATCCTCCCTGGAACTGCTGCGCTCTGGACAAAAGGTGTCCCAGAGGCAAGCATAACATAGCAGAGTTTCAAAACAGCAACAAATGTGTGCAGCAGAGTGTAACTTACAGCATCAGCTCTGACCCCTCTACCCACTGGTTAGTAACTCATATACAGAGAGTTTGTCATCCAAAATACCCGGAGCTTTAATCTTCGCTGTTGCAGTATATACATCTGTACACAGATCCACAAATCACAGACTTAGCATCATAGACACATCAAGCAGAGGTTCACTCAGACAGGTTCGGAGTCAGAGAGTCCGAGCTCTCCTCTTTTATACACACCTGCTGATAGGTCATTAGGTAGGGACAATGGCTGGTGCAACCCCTTGCCATGATTTCACATTATCATGACTCAGCCTTACTACATGTCTCCTAGGGATTACATCATGACTTGCCCAGTCATTCTCCAGGTGTTTCCCACATGTTCATCAAATGTATTTTCAACTGGGGCAAATGTCACAGCATTTCTATTCAATAGTACACATCTCCCACTCTTGAGCTAGATACTCAGACGGTCAGTTTTCTCCAGATGATAGCAAACAATCTTTCAGAAGTGCAGCACAGCAGGGGTTGGACTAGACAGCCCTTGCAACTCTAAAATTCTATGAATAACCAAGTATGTGGTAGAGCCATCATCCAATGGCAGAAGGTTGCAGGATCAGTCCCTTATAATTTTGAATACAGACCCATCTAAAATCCTGGAAAATATTGCCAGTCAGTGCAGACTGGAACGGCAGTGGCAGACTTCAAGCTTGTGGTTCTACTTCAAAAAAAAAAAAAAAAACTAGAACTGTGAGATCAACCAACATATCATCCGACATATCGTCCAATTTATCACAGATGAAAACTATGACAAATTTGACCATGCAATATTAGAGTGTGGCAAAAGTCACGATAGCAAAAGTTATTAATGAGGAGGAACATACAAGCTAAGAAGGGACCCAGCTGTTTACTTTTGCCTGAGCCCACTGGAAAGGGCAAGATTCTGCCCTCTCCTCTCCTTTCCTCCTGCTGAGTTTACTGAGCACAAATTACCTTTGGGCTTTGAGCTCAGCTTGCAACAAATGAAGTAAGCTGAGGACAAAGGGGGAAAGTGGGATGAGAATGAGAAACGGGGGCATTTTAAAAGCATCTGAAAAGGTGGCATGACAGAGGATTTATCAGAACTGCCCCTGCCAAATCAGGATAGTTGGAGTGTACACAACCAGAGCTATGAATATTGTTATGTCTCCAAGTTGCACAACTTGACTGCACATGTGCAACTATGGATGTGTGTGAGCCTTTGATTATGCATTGCACCTGAATGCATAGGGGCACATGCTAAATGCTGACATTTTCCAATCAGGCACAAATGAGGGATGTTTTCAGCCAAAGTCTACTTTGATAAAATTGCAGTGGGGTGTAAATAGGTCTGCCAGGTCAAGACTATGCAAAACTCCAAGATTTCAGTACCAGAACCCAAGACCTAAGGATGATTCTTTATGATATTGGATGGGAGAGGCAGTACACCCTGACAGTATTAAAAGGTGATGACACAAGGGGCAGTGCTTGGTGATGTCATTTAGTATGGTACATTAAGCATCAATCACAATTGTACAGCATAGAATAAGATAGACAAACGGCCTTTTCGCATGGGCTTTTTCTCGCGCGACAGCCCCATGAGCCTCGCGGAAGTGGGAGTGTCGCTCCGCACGACGCACTCCCACTTCCGCCAGGCTCACGGGGCTGAAGCGGCACGAGCGTGGGTTTTTTGATTTTCGCTTCGAAGCGAAAATCACCCGCGCTTGCGCAACGCTCCCGGCGCCCACGCGCACTTACCTCTTGTGCGGAGCGTCGGGGAGCCGGCCGGGTTGCGCTTCCTTCCCTCCTCCCCTGCGGAAGGAAGGGACGGGGCGGGGCGCTAGCACGACAGACGCGACACGTCCTGCTTTGCGCGCGCGCAGGGAGGGATGGACGGGACAGGCTCTTTTCTCGCGCGCGTGGGGGGGGATGGACGGGACAGGCTCCTTTCTTGCGCGCGCGGGGGGGGAAGGACGGACGCGTGAGCCACCGCCACCGCCACCGGGAGGCTGCCGCTTCCCCGCTCGTTCCTTCGCCTGCAGAAGGAAGGAGGGGAAGCGGCAGCCTCCTGGAGAAGGCTTCTTGCGCGAGCCGCCCTCCTCTGTCGCGCGAGCGCCAGCGCTGCAAAAAGGGCCAAAGTTCAGACCATAGCCCACATACAATCCCCAGGGCCATTTTTTGTGGCCCACAGAGGCCCCAGGGGTAAAAACAAATTGTCCCCAAATGCTCTCGAAGGGGCATTTTCAGCACATTCCCCCGGGTCAATTTAGGCCCAACAGAAGACTTTTAAAAAAAACAGAAAGTGAACAGGAAGTGATGCCTGCTCACTTCTTGTTTTTTCAACTCTTCTCCTGGGTCTAAAATGACCCAGGAGAGCTTAAAAACCATGGCAAAAATGCCCCACCCTTATAAAGGGCATTTAGGAATATTTGAAGGCAAAAAATAGTTTTTTTGTGAGGAAGTGCCATGGGGTATGGTCGTCCACGGTCTCCTGGGGGCTAATGCAGCCCCCTAGCTTTCCATAGGTGTTTATCCCTGACATATATCATTCAATTTTTTTAAAAAAAAAGTCTAATGTGATGAAATAGATACACACACACTTTTCAAGACCATGCACTTACCCTGAGATTCCTCCACTTTATCCTAAGAACCTCACATTAAAATCTAGGCTCTGAGATATGTTTTCCTAGATGATTCATCACTTGAAATTATTTATTGAAATGGCCTAGTAGTTGATAATATCTATTATAAAAGATTGATAATACATATCTGATTGACTGATGAAATACAGTGATCTCTTCAATTTCTATAAATTAATCCTGTCTAGACTTCTTAACCTCACTAGCCAGGAAACTTCCTCCCACATAATCCTGCACGAGCTGGTGTTGTTGAATTGTATTTGCTTTGCATTTAACTGAAGGAGGGAACCCCGTGTAGTTTTCTTACGGCTGGATGTTGGGTGACTCATTTTTCTCTGACACAATTCAGCACTTCAAACTGTGCATTGAAATAGCACACCAACACAGCAAAAAGGGTCTCATAAAAGTTTCCCCTTAAGCTGTTTTACTGCTGGAAAAAAAATTCCACATTCTCAGGTTATCTTTTTAATAAGAAGGAGATTGGTGGATTCCAGGGACGAATGACTCAAGAACACATGGTTTCTTCTTTCTATACCTTCATGTCCTCTTGGAACCCACTTCTCAAAAAATGAAAGTCTTCTCAATCAGTTCCGAACGGGGAATTAAACTCTTTGACCTATGGTCACAGGAGCATGGCTTTCTTGCTGTCTATCTATCTTTACCAGGTGTTTATATTTATTTTATTAAAATCTTTATCATACCCTCCAACTGTCCCAATTCGGCAATGACAGTCCTGATTAATCCTCTGTTGTCCTACTTCTTCAACTGCTTTTAAATTGTTCTGGTGTCTCTTTCTTCTGCTCTCCCTTTCTCCCTTTGGCCTCAGTATACTTCCCTTACTGCAAACTGAGTTCACAGTACAAAAATAATTTGTACTCCAAGGGAGAGAGAAGAGGAGAGGGCAGGAATCTTGCCCTTCCTACTAGGCTCAGGAAAAAGCGCATAGCTGCAGTTATTCCTAGCTTATACGATCTTCTTTGCTATCCCAACCACACTCTGACATTGTTTGGACATATATATCCCAGTTTTCATCTGTGAAATGGTGGAAGATATGATTTCCCGTATATCCAGCCCTCTATTCAGAAATCTCACGGTGGAATACAATAAAACCAATTTAACAAATTTAAACAATCTAAATCTGTGGTCCTTAACCTTTTCTTTACTGGGAACCCCCTGTAAATATAATTTGTTGCCAGGGATCCCCAAAGCTTGACTCAGGATTTAAATATTGAAATTTAGATTTAAATATTCAAATTTTATTTAAATATTGAAATATTTATTTCTTTAAGGCTTCTGGAGACTGGGATTCAAATCCCCACTCAGACATTGGGTGATTTGGGGCAAGTTAAATTCTCTCAGCCTCAGAGGAAGGCAAAGGCAAACCCCCTCTGAACAAATCTTGCAAAAAGGAAAAACTATAATAGGTTCACCTTAGGGTTACAATAAGTGTGAAGCGACTTGTAGGCAAGCAAGGGAGCAGTTTTGGCATCTCACACACCCCCCACTTCTGCGTCCCTGTTGTGGCTGCTGGTGGTGGTGTCCAGTAGCAGGACTTCATGGATCCCCTGTGAGGGCTTTGCAGACCCCAGGAGTCAGTAGACTCCAGGTTAAGAACCACTGATGTAAACACTACAATTTTATAAAAAGGCTAAAAAGATATTAAGTAGTTTAACAATTAAAGGAACAGATTTTAAAAAATGAAATAGTTTAAAAATTAAAACCAGATGCATGGTTTATTAGTGATCTATCAGATGGGACAAATATGTCAGAGGAACAAATATTAGATAGCAAATGTTTCTTGCTGTAGTTCTCTTTCCTGTCTCTCTCTCTCTCTGGCCATTTCCACACTAGACTGTTATAGTGCTATTATTCCACTTTCAACATCCTATGGAATCCTGGGGTTTGCAGTTTAGGGAAGGGCCCTCAAGGCCCCTCTCTTATGGCAACCCAAAGGAGAACCTATTACAGTTTTTACTTTTTGCAAGATTTGTTCAGAAGGAGTTTGCTTTTGCCTCGAGGCCCCTCCCTAAACTGCAACTTCCCTATCACTATTGTCTGACAGCAGAATCGTTACAACTTAGCTTAAGTCTATTATCTCTGGATTACCTGGTGACTTCTTAACTATGACCTGGCTATGCCGAGAGGAGATCTCTGACCTACTTTGCAACACACGTGTTCAGCCAGAGTTTTTCCTCTGCCCAGCTTGGCCTTACAGTCACATCAGGGTTCAGTTTATATCAACGTCAACTAATATATTTTGCCAATTAAATCATACTTCATCAATTAAACCAAATCAAAGTGTGTGGGGGGGTGGCTGCTAACAGCATCAATAGGTGTATAGTGGGAAGGGAAGTGATGGTACCACTCTATTCTGCATTGATTAGGCCTCATTTGGAATACTGTGTCCAGTTCTAGGTACCACAGTTCAAGGAGGAATATTGACAAGCTGGAACATGTTCAGAGGAGGGCAACCAAAATGGTAAAAGACCTGGAAACCATGCCCTATGAGTAGCATCTTAGGGAGCTGGGTGAGTTCAGGCTGAAGAAGAGAAGATTAAGAGATTACATGATTTGCTGTTGGTGTGTGCCTTCATTTTGTTTCCAACTTATGGTGACCCTCAGGCACACCTATCACTGGGTTTTCTGGGACTTGGAATGTCTGATGCACCCAAAACTACCCAGTGAGTTTCTATGCCCAGTGGGGAATCAAATCCTGGTCTCCAGGGTTGTAGACCAACACTCAAACTACTACATCACACAGACTCTATGGTGACATAATAGCCATGTTTCAACATTTGAAAGGATGTCAGTATTGAAGATGGAGCAAGCTTGTTCCAGAGACTAGAACAAAAACCAATGTAATTCCTGTTCTTCCTAAACATTAGGAAGAACTTCCTGACAGTAAGAGCAGTTTGACAGTGGAATACACTGCCTTGGATTGTGATGGAGTTTCCTTTTTTGAAGGTTTTTTAACAGAGCATGGATGGCCATCTGTGGGGATGCATGGCAGGGGGTTGGATTGGCTGGCCCTTATGGTCTCTTACAGGTCCGTGATTCTAGGTTCAAGTCTCCCTAGAGCCATAAAACTCACTTTGGACCAGTCTTTCTCTCAGTCTTTCTCTTTTCCTCTCTCTGCCTGCCCTACTTTGCAGTTCTGCTGTTATGAAAATTAACAGGAGGGAGAGGATCATAAAATCATAGACTCATAGAGTTGGAAGAGAACCCAGGGGCCATCGAGTGCAACCCCCTGCTATACAGGAACACCCATCAAAGCATTCCCAACAGATGACCATCCAGCCTCTACTTAAAAACCTCCAAGGAAGGAGACTCCACCACACTCCGAGGTAGCATATTCCACTGCCGGACAGCCCTGACTGTCAGGAAGTTCTTCCTGAGGTTCAGGTAGAATCTCCTTTCCTGCAGCTTGAATCCACTGCTCCTTGTCCTAGTCTCTGGAGCAGCAGAAAACAAGCCCACTCCCTCCTCTACATGGCATCCCTTCAAACATTTAAACATGGCTATCATGTCCCCTCTGAACCTTCTCTTCTGCATAAAGAGGATAAAGAGAGACATTTCCCCATTTTGAGTTTGTTCGCAGAAATGGGGATGTAAAAACAACCCTGTCTGATGGATCAGACCATGCTTCAAGGAATTTCACCAGCAGAACACAAAGGCCAATGGCTTCTCATGCTGTTGCTTCCCGCAATAGGTACGAAGAGGTATACTGCGTCGGCACCTGAAGTTCCACGAACTCAGGAACCCTTACTTTCATACCAACCATGTGATGAAAGACAGGACAGCTGAAGCAAAAACTGTGCAACCACAATGAGGAAGTTTCTTTGAGGAGCATGCAACTTTTCAGAGCTCCCCTTCTGATGAAAAAAACCCATGACACAGCCAACTCCAATTAAAAAGAGTTTCAGCAAGAAAGCCTCTGCTGAAACCTGACTTCATTATTCCTCTACAGACCAGCTCCAGATGTGTGGCACTGCTGCTCCCGTCATCCTTCATCTTTGTGCAACGTGTAATCCCAGCACATTTGGAAAGCCACTGCCACTGTCCTGTAGTATGGAAACAATATTGGCCTACCTTAATGGGTTGTTGGAGGACAGTTGCTCTCACAATGTGTGTGAGATGTCTTTTCAAATGTGCAAAGAGTAACCCTTACAATGCCAGTATAACAGTTGCCCATCATGCAACCAGAGACTAAACAATCTCGTTCTGCACACTTGAGTTACAGGCTATTTGCACACTACATTGTTATCATAGAAACATAGAATCATAGAAATGTAGAGTTGGAAGAGACCACAGGGGCCATCCAGTCCAACCCCCTGCCATGCAGGAACACCCTCAAAGCACTCCCAAGAGATGGCCATCCAGCCTCTGCTTAAAAACCTCCAAGGAAGGAGCCTCCACTACACTTCGAGGCAACAGATTCCACTGCCGAACAGCCCTGACTGTCAGGAAGTTCTTCCTGAGGTTCAAGTGGAATCTCCTTTCCTTCAGCTTGAATCCATTGCTCCTTGTCCTGGTCTCTGGAGCAACAGAAAACAAGCCCTCTCCTTCCTCTACATGGCATCCCTTCAAATATTTAAACATGGCTATCGTCTCCCCTCTTAGCCTTCTCTTCTGCAGACTAAACATACCCAGCTCTCTAAGTCTATATAAGTTATAGGGCTGTTATTCTACTTTCAACATCCTGTGGAATTCTGGGGTTTGTAGTTTACTGAGGACAAAGAGCTCTCTGGCTGAGAATTCTAAAGGCCCCTCCCTAAACTGCAAACCCCAGGATTCCATAGGAGGTTGAAAGTGGAATGATAGCACTATAACAGTCTGGTGAGGAAATGGCCTGTGTCAGAGGCTGTCACTGTGGCCATTTCTGCACTACACTGTTATAGTGCTCTTATTCCACTTTCAGCATCCTGTGGAATTCTGGGGTTTGTAGTTTCCTGAAGCCAAAGAGTTCTCCCGCTGAGAAGTCTTCATGCCCCTCCCTAAACTGCAAACCCCAGGATTCCCTAGGAGGTTGAAAGTGGAATAATAGCACTATAACAGTGCAGTGCGGAAATGTGTTTGCATGCATTGGGTACAACTGTTTCTTTCCTTCCTCGAACTGTTCTTTCCAGCAACGACCACTCTGCATAGCACTCTCCTAGAACTCTTTAGCAGAGAATCCTAAATATCTCACCAACTACAAATCCCAGCATTCCCTTGGGTGGATCCATTGCAGCTAAAAAGTGGCATCAAACAGTTGTAATGGTGTTGTTACCGTCTAGGATAAAAGAGACCAGGTTTGGGTTGTTATTTTGTTTTCACAATTGCTGGGATTCCCTTGTGATCTTATTTTCTGGCTTCCTCTTCTTCTTTTTTTCTTTTTTTCTTTTCCAAACGTCCCCTCCTCACCCCACTCCAGTACTGATCTCTGTTACTTATCAGTGAAAAGTTATTTTTTCTCTTCCGCTTCCACTTTTTTTCGTTTGCTGTTGGGGCTGGGCGGGTCTCCATCAAAGATCGGGGGGGGAGAGAGAGAAAAAGACGCAGAGGAGACGCGGGAAGGGGTTCAAAGAAAAGGGAGAAGGCGCTTCTTCTACCCGTGCTGCTCAGATGTAAGTCCAATTGCGTGCGCAGCCTCAACAAGGGCAATTACGATTCCTATCAATATTTGGACTGAGGGGTAGAACAGTATTGGAAACTTGTACTTATTGTAATTAGCAGGAACTTTTTTGTTTACTTTTTTATACTTGCTAACCGTTTCGTGGATGGCTTATCAAACTAATAGTGGTAATAATAATAATGGCAGCAACTATGTTAAAAACAACAACAATCGCACCCACATCCCCCAAGAACAAGGAATAAATTACAAAGGGAAAACAGCAGTCAATGACTCCAGCACATTCTCCTTTTTCAAATCAGAACTTTAAGGACTGATCATTTTTTTAAAAAATGTTCTGCTGAAAAGACATTAAAAGTAGTTTGTGCTCTCAGTTTCCATCAGTGGTTTCCATGCATATGATGCGGCAGATGTAAGCCTAAAAAAGCTTATGCTACTAACTTCTTTCTGTCGATCTCAGAGGTGCTACAAGATCCCTTTGCATACTGATCCAGACTAACAGGGCTATAGCCATTTCCGCACTAGACCCTTATAGCGCTATGATTCCACTTTCAACATCCTATGGAAACCTGGGGTTTGCAGTTTGGATTCCATAGGATGTTGAAAGTGGAATCATAGCCCTATAACAGTCTAGTGCAGAAATGGCCATAGTCTCTGAATTCTACCGCCTTGGCATGTGTATATCTGAGCATGTACAAACTTCTCTGCCCCTCACAGGAAAAGAAGTTTTTAAAAATCCCCCCAGAGTATGCATAATGTTTTGTTTTGGTCTTCCTTACCTTTTTTTGGAGTTTGTCTGAGTCTTGTGGGATTTGCCTGCTCTGTACCCCAAAGGGGGCAGCCCTACCTATGGCTTGAGAAGTAGTCTCGGCTGAGACAGCCTATGCGATTTGCCAAGTCGGGCTGTTTCAACTCTTGGGCTGTGTTAGTTCTAAAACCCTATTGGAATAAAAAGGTCTTTGCCTGCTGACAAAGGGGGGGGGCATTCTGGCTCCCTAGGGAGGGAGTTCCACAGCCTGGGGCAGCCACTGAAAAGGCCCTGTCTGTCCCTATTGACAGGTGAAGGAGCAATGCAAACAATGGTGAGACCCAGCAGTTGAGCACTGGAATACATCAAATAATAATAATAATAATAATAATAATAATAATAATAATAATAATAATAATAATAGTAGTAGTAGTAGTCAAAAAGAACCATGACAAGGAGGAGGTTCCCGTTAACTTGGGGGAAGTCCCAGGTTTTGCAGAAATGTAACCATTTTTTTTAAAAAACTCCCTCGGTGGGAACCCTCCTCGTCCTCCTCCCGAAAACAGTTCAGTTTCAAATGAGTGTGTTCACTGTCTACAGAATACCAACTAACTGTTGCGTGTTACTGGATGGTGAAAAACCCAGTGTGGAGGTGGAACTGAGTGTCTAGAAAACAGCATCTCTGGCCGGGTGAACGTTCTACACCGCAGTGTTCGTACTGTACTATGGGCTTGTGGGCAAAGCCTGTTATTGTAATTATTTTTAAAACATTGCTAAATGAGCAGTGACGAAACAATTGAGTTGGTTGTGTGGGTTTGTTTTTTTTCTTTTTCCTTTGTTTAAAGCGTGAGCTAACGCCACAACAGACTGACACTTCCTGGCTCTGGGCGCATACATGTGTGGCAAGAAAAGTCAATGCCAGTGCTTGGCGTGAAGCTCTTGTTGCTCCGTAGACTCTATCAAAAGAAAAAGACACCTCCAGAAAGCTTAAAACTTGGAGATTCCTTCTTCCAGAGGTAAGTCATTTCTTCTGTTTTAGATCGGGTAATTTTTTTTTCCAAATTTATTACTGATGCTGCACTCCATGTTTTCTTAGCATTCCCCATGTGGAGGGAACCAGAGTTTGTGAAAGTTACTTCTGGATTACAAGTCCCACAATCCCCCAAGCAGCACAACCAGTGAACATGTTTAACTGGGGATTTGGGGAATTATTGTCATCAAAAAATAACTCTCCCCAACCTCTCGGAAAACTCAAGGCTCTTCCACACTATGTAATCCGCCGCAATAGTGTACCGCAAAATGAACCTTAGTGTGGTGAGAATTATATATCTTGTTTTCCTAAAAGAGTTAAAAAAATAAATGTCTAAAGTCACTACTGCCCCTAATATTCACGAACTTCTCACAATTGTCTCTGGTAAATTGGTTTTGCGTTGTTTTGTAATGTTTTAGCCTTGCTGGTGGAGCACATGCTTTGTTCAAGAACAAGGATATTCTGTTCTGATTGGTTTTGATTGGTTTTATAACTTATTATTATTCATATTCATATTTGACTTATTTGCATCCTGCTTTTTTCCCAATAACGTCACTCAAGGTGGCTAATAATATACAGTGTTGTATACAATATATAATCCACATTAAAAACTATATGAAAGGTTCGAATCAGTGTAAATGTAAACATTATTTTAAAAACAATTTGATACCAAGCCTTTGCAGAGGGACAGTGGTAGACAGAGTTAGTTATAATCAGGAATCTTCAGACTTAATGGTCTTATGGAATATAATCTCTTTAACTGACAATATGTATCGCTCAGAGCTTGGAAAAATTACTTCTGGGGCAATAATTCCCAGAACCCTCCAGACAAGCACTGGCTAGAGGATTCTGGAAGTGATAGTCCAAAAAACCTTTTCCAAGCACTGGTACTATTTAACTTACATGGGCAGACTTATCTTCTGGAATCTACTTTGTTAGGTACAAAACAACATTCTAGTGGGGAAGTGAGGAGGGATCTGCAGACATAGACTTAGAATTAAGGAACCAGATGTCTCTTGACACATGTTCTGCACCGGAAATTTTTCTTGCATCAGAACTGAGCTAACAGTGCTTTCACACAAAAATCCACTCTTCCTATCTCCCCAACTTTCTTAGTTTTAGCACCTTATGTCAGTTTGACACACCCAGTTCTAACACCTTGACATGACTTTAACTCCTATGGCTACATCCTGCAGGACAGTAAGATTGTAATCTGGTGTGGCCCTAGAGCTCTTTTGAAGAGAATTCTCATTGTTGTTGTTAACCATCCTCAAGTCAGCCTTCACATATGGTGACCCTATGAATGAGAAAGCTCCAGGTCACGCTCTTATCAGCAGCCCTGATGAGGTCTTGCTAATTCAGGGCTGTGGCTTCCTTGATTGAGTCTATCCACCTGTAATGAGATCTTCCTCATTGGAGAGTTCTCACTAAACTGCAAATCCCAGAATTCCATAGGATGGAATTGTGGCTTCTAAAAAGGTATCAAAGTGCTAGAACTGGGAGTGTGAAACAGATGGCTATCCAAAAAGCCCTTTTTTGTAAAATGCTTTTTTGATAAATGTAAAAATGTCATGCGTAGATGCTTTATGCACATAAATCACTCTTCTTTTGACCTGTGAAGTCTAGTGGTAAGATCCATCTTCTAAATGTAGCTTTTCTGGTCCTCTTTCAAGCAGTTTTGAATCTGCACAGTGGGTTATTCTGTTTGTTGAATCTTCTGTTAATTTAGAGTAACCACAGTTTTACCACTAAAATGGAGTCAGCAAAAAACCTTGTTTTCCTTCCTTCATCACTCCTCCAGGTGTATCCGTTGCTCCAGTTTGTTCTCTGCTGCTGAGCTAAAGACTTCGTAATATCTCCACCATAATGTTTAGGGCCCCATATCATGGTGGTGGGATTGCATGCTTCTGTGAGGCAAGAGGCTATGTTGATGGTGGCAGTGCTGCTGATCGTGTCAGACAGGCTTTTGCTAAGGAGCCATACTAATTGTGGCATACAGCTACTAGCCAGCAACAGCAGTGGAGGGGAGGGTGACACTAGCAGAGAAGCTCTCAGAGACAATAGCTGTGGCACCATAGTTAATGTTTGTTCATACTGCACAAAAGGAGGCTCAGTAAACCCTTTTGCATGTCTTTTACCATGACAACCCTATGTGAGAGAATCCAAAATGAAACAAGAAGTAGTACCTGACTCCCAAGTCAAAGGCACCCAATAAAATACTGGGATAGAGCAGAGAACAACGACAAGTAGCACTGTGGCCAATGACACAACTGGGTGCAAGCTGAAAGGACGTTCAGCTGTTGATGTGCTCAGAGGTGAAAGAAAAGTCCAAAGCTGAACAACCATATTATAGGAACATGGAAAGTTGAGAAGTATGAATCAAGAGAAACTAGACGTAGTAAAGCAAAAAGTGGAACGTATAAACATTGCAATACTTGAGGTGAGCCAGCCAAATGGATTGGAGTGGGACATTTTGAGTCAGACAATGACACAGTGATTTACTCAGGAAAAGAAAATCTAAGAAAAAATAGGGTAGTGAGAAGAGATGTAGCAAAAACAGTCAAAGAAAATAATGCAAAGTCTGACTAAATAATATCAATAAGACTTCAGGGGAAACCCATATTCCATATTCCAAATTTATGGTCTAGTTGCAGAAGAAGAAGAAGTTGAAAGATTCCATGCTGGAGTCCAGGAGAAAATTGATTATGCACCCAAACAGTACTTGTTGTTAATCGTAGGCAATTGGAATGCCAAAGTAGGAAACAGAGCAGAATGAAAGATTGTAGGAAATTCTGGCCAAGGATCAAGAAACGAAACAGGAGAGCAACTGACTGGATTTTGTGAGGCCAACAGTTTGTTCATGGCAAACATATTCTTCAAGTGACCAAAGAGGCAACTGTATACATGGACATCACCTGGTGGCCAATACAGAAATCAAATAGACTACATAATCAGAAGCATTAACTCTGCGAAAGCAAGAGTAGGAGCAAATTCTGGCACAGATTGTGACCTGCTAATATCAAAATTAGAGTGAGGCTAAAAAAGAACACTAAGCCAACGAACATCCCTGTAGAATTTAAAGATAATGTAAAAAAAAATAGGCTTGCAATATTAAGTTTAACTGACCAGGAGGAAGAAGAATTCTGGACTGAAGCCAGGGACCCTTTTAGGGAGGAATGCAACTTTGTGGTCTGCAGCCAGAAAGAAGAAGCCTAAATGGATTACGTATTAAACTCTAAAAGCAGTTAAGGATAGACAAGAAGCAAATATAAAAGGTGACAGAAATAGCATCAGAATCCTGAACGCAACTCTTCAGAGACTTTTGCACAGGGACAAAGAGAACTGCTATAATAATTAATGCAGAGAAGTAGAAGGAAGAACAAGGGGCCTCTTCTACAAGATCCGAGAAATCAAAGGGAAATTTAAACCAGGAGTACAACCTGCAGAAGAACACATTACATGCCAAGTAGAAATAAAAACACAATGGAAACAATATACTGAACAACTGTATGAAAGAGATTAAAAGATGACAGATTCATTCAAGGACAAATCACTTGAAGATGAACCTACAATTTTAGAAAGTGAAGTAGAAGCTGCACTCAGAGCAGAAAGGAAAAATCAATCACCTGAAACAGATGGCATAGCAATAAAGCTGATCAGGCTACAGAGACAGACTGTACTTTAGTTCTAACTAAAATCTGTCAACAAATATGGAAAACAAAAGAATGGCTCACAGATTGGAAATATTAAATATACATTCCAGTCCCCAAGAAGGGGGACCTCAAGGATTGTGGTAACTATGGGATCATTGCATTAATTCCCATAACAGCAAATCATGCAAATCATTGTCATTCTACAACAAAGACTTTTATCTTGCATGGAGCAAAAAATGGCAGATGCCCAAGCTGGGTTCAGGAAGGGAAAAGGCACTATAGATCAAATTGCAAACATACATTAGATAATGGAGTATACTAAAGGATTTCAGAAGAAAATCAACCTGTGCTTTATTGAATATAACAAAGCCTTTGATTTTATAGATCTCCCTTAAAGAAATCAGTGTGCCACAACATTTGATTGTCTTGATGTGTAACCTGTATTCAGGACAAGAGACCACTGTCAGGACTGAATACAAAGAAATGGCATGGCTTCCAGTAAGCAAGGGGGCTAAGCAAGGCTGCATATTCTCACCCTATCTATTGTATGCTGAACATATCATACATAAAGCAGGATTGGACTTAGAGGAAAGAGGCATGAAAACTGGAAGAAAGAATATCAACAATTTAGGATATGCAGATGATACCATACTGCTAGCAGAAAATACCAAAGACTTGGAACAATTACTGAAGAAAGTGCAAAGGCAGGTTTACAGCTGAACCTTAAGAAAACAAAAATAATGACTGCAGATGGTTTACCTAACTTTAAAGTACACAGTGAAGACACTGATATAATTCAACATTTTCTATACTTTGGCTCATTCATTAATCAGAATGGAGACTGCAGTTGAGAAATCAGAAGATGAGGACTTGGAAAGGCAGCTATGAAGAAACTAGACGAGCTCCTGAAGTTTAAAGATATATCATAGAATACTAAATTTAGGGTTGTCCATGCTATCATATTTCCAATTTCTATGTATGGTTGTGGAGAGCTGGACAGTGAAGAAAGCTGATAGGAACAAAATCAATTTGTTTGAAGTGTTGTGCTAGAGAAGCGTTCTACAGGTAGGGAGGTAACAGGAAAATGTTTAGGGCAGGAGTGAGCAAAATAGAAGTGGATGTGGTTGTTTTCGTGGTCTTAACTCTTCCTGCCCTGCCTTTACCTGCCCTCATTTCCAAACAAACAAACAAACAAACTACTTTTTCTGAAGTTTCAAAGAGCATCAATTTACCTTTGAGATAGGTTGCAGCACCTCCTGTAGTTTTTAACCTTAAAAAATACCTGTTTTTCAAAATGAAAAATTGATGCCTAGCCACTTGTTTTTAGTGGCCCACGTACCCCCCACTCCTGAGGGTCCCAGGGGCAGGAAATTGGCCTACAGACCCACCACAGTTACCCATCCCTATTTTAGAGTTTATCTGTTATAGTTTCCATTTGGCTTTACCCACATATGTTCATGTGTATACCGTCTTCGTTGGCTTTCTGCCCATTTCTCTGCTCTGAAAACTAACTCCCTACTGTTTCCTTTCCCAGACGTTACTGCCTCATGTTTTGCTTTGTTCTTTTGAAGTGGATATTTGCTCCAAAGCCCTTCCTTTGGAGAATTTGGATCTACTAACATCCACAGCATCTACGGGAAGTCTGTGCTTCTCAAGCAAAGCTTAACTGGATCAGGAAGTCACTTTATATTAGTTCTTCCTTCCAGGAAGGCTGAAAAGACCAGCCTGGGGGTGTGGAATCAATGCAGGACCTGAAGATGCTAAACCCCTGCGCAAGGGCTGCAACCGTATCACCACATCTGACAGCTGGGGATGTAAAGGAAACTCATTGTCCAGATGTTAGTCAAGAGTGGCAGTCTTCGCTCAGCACATCGAGCATTCTCCAACTTGCTCGAAAGCTCTTGCCTCCAGAGCGATTTCTGTACTTTGTAAGAATAATGACTACAGTACACAGGGAAATGGGAGGGACTAGACATTCTGACATATTAAGAATTCTGCGTTCAGAGATGGAAATTCTGACATGTTCCATATCCTCCAACTGTCCTGTTTTGTCAGGGACACTGTTGATTCATCCTGCTTTTTCACTGCCTTTTCAAAAATCCCAGTTGCTCTCACTTCCTCCTTTTGTCTTCAGATTACATAGTTTTTCATAGAGTTCAAAGTGTGAAAGTAATTTGCACTCAATTAACTCAGCATGGGAAAGAAGACAGGAGGAGAGGAACTCTTGCCCTTCCCAGAAGACTTGGCAAAAGCAAACTCTGCAGCCTCTCCTAGCCTGTGTATTTTTTCACATTAATACCTTTTCCCATCTTGAACACACTCGGATGTAAGTTGGCCAAACATGCCCCAGTAAGGGGGAAATAGGGTTTCTTTTTTTGCTTCTACTCCAGTAAATGGTATATTAGAACCATGGACACATGCTGTGGCAGTTCTGCTTTCCCTTTTAGGATAAAATTTGATCTCCTCTGTGCAGCTCTTATCACAGTCCCAGTGAGGTCCCAACTGCAAAACAGCAAATCCCAAACAGAAGGTACCATTGTAATTTTCCAACATTAAATTGAAGGCATGGTGGGAAATTTAAATGGGGATTTCAGCTCCGGCCGTCGGGTTGTGGTTGAATCACCACACAAAAAGATGAGTGCTTCTGCAGTGCAGAATTTGTACCGTTGTGCTTTTCTGCTGACTTTGGTTTGGTTTTTGCCTGCTAAAACATGTTATTCTCTTCTGAAGTATTTGTTTCGGTTTTTATATTCAGTTTCTTTAAGCATTGTTTTATCCCATTACAGTTTTATTTGATATTTTTAGCTGACTGTACTCTGCCAAGAGGAGGTAGGTTAGTGGGGGCAGCAGCCTATGGAGCTGGGGTGCCATATTGACTGGACTCCCTTGGGAATTCGGAGAGCCACATGCCTCTTGGCATGATGCCCACTTTTTTTTTTATTGTGTTTTATTTTAATTGCTGACAGTGCCCTTTGTCTCTACTACAAGTGTCCTACAGTTCTGACCTTTCTTGATTTCAGGATTGCAACTTCTGGTTTATTTCTTTTTTTAAAAGAATACTTTCTTAATTAAACGAATACATAGACATAATTGAACAATAAGTAACAAAATACAATTAATGTCGCTGCATGGAGAAAATACCAGTCTTTATACACAACAGATGTAAAAAAAAACCAGTCATTTGAAGTTATTGCTAGTTTGTCCAAATGCATTGTTCTTGAGTCCAAAAGAACTACTAAGCAGGCGGACATTTTGAACAAAATAATAATACTTCTTTTTATTTCCGAAAAAGTGCTGGGGGCCACCAAGGCCTTAAAAACATCCCTGGCAGGGTGCATGAAGCATGTGAGCTGCAGTTTCCCCACCCCTGGGTTAGTGGGAGATTGAAAAATACAAGCAAAAAACGTTATTCAAAGAGGGGACCAGGTCATGTGTATCTTTGAACCTCAGGAGGATGCTAAGTCTCCACAGTTGCCTGAAGATGTCATGTACTTACACCAGGCAGGCACATCCCACTGAGATCCTATTGTTTGTTTTTGAAGATAAATAGCAGGATACAGCGCTTACACTGAGGTGGGGAAAGTGTGGTCCTACAGATATTAGACTGCAAATCCCATCATGCCTAGCCAATATGGACCTTGGTGAGAAACTGCAGTCCAGCAACAATTCAGAGTGTTGGCTCTGACCTGTCAAGTTCTGTACACATCAGGCTGAGGCCATTTGAAAGACTGTATCTTCCCATAAAGAGCCTAAATACCCCAAAGCAGTGGTTCTGAACCTTTTCTTTACCAGGGTCCCCCTCCAAATATAACTTTTTGACAGGGATCTCCAAGACTTAACTCATTATTTAAATATTTACATTTATATTTAAATAGTCAAATGTTTATTTAAATATTGATATATTTATATTGAAATAGAAACATAATATAACAATATTTAAATAAACATTATTTATTTATGGCTTCTGGAGACTAGAAATCAAATCCCCATTCAGACACTGGGTGACCTTGGGCAAGTTACATTCTCTCAGCCTCAGAGAAAAGCAAAGGCAAAACTCCTCTGAACAAATCTTGCAAAAACAACAAAAGAAAAACCTATGATAGGTTCACCTAGGGTTGCCAAAAAAGACTTGAAGGCACATAGCAAGAAAGTGCCACTGACAGGGGGTCTTCTTTGTAGCCATCATGTCTCTGCCCTTTGAAAACTGACTTATGGCAACCCTAAGTCAAACCTATCTTGAGGGCTTCTCCCTAAACCCCAGGATTCCATAGGATGTTGAAAGTGGAACAATAGCACTATAACAGTCTAGTGCGGAAATGGCATTGGATAGGATCCACTGAAATGACTGAACTGGAAGCCAGCCACTGACGCTGCCTGAGAGTAAGCCCTATTCAGTTCAGTGGGTTTTATTTTCAAGTAAACATGTTTAGGATAGCATTGTCATGCACATTTTGCCCTGTACCAGGCAATATAGGAACTGCTGCCTTTCAGGTACAGGTGGGCTATTGTGGAAGGCTGGGGGGGTGCGTTAGCTCTCCAGAAGACCTTGGAGGGCCGCAGACCCCACCACAACCACTCCTGAAAATAAATAAACAAATAAAATTCTGCTCCCACATGTCCCCAAACACGTTCTAAAGAAAGTCACTTCCTGATTACTTCTGTTTCGAAAAAAAAAAAATCCTTTCCTGAGGTCAAATTAGCTGAGAAACCCCCAAAATGTGATGGAAATGCTCTTCATGCCCACTAGAGAGCATTTTAGAACAAAAAAATGTGAAAATATGCATTATTTTGCACCTTTGGGGCCCATGTGGGCCTCTAAATATGGTGGAAATGCCTTCCACACCCTAGATGGCATTTTAATAGCCCTGTGGGCTAGTAAAATGACCCCGAGTGCCACCTGTCACCCACATTTTGCTCAGCCCTGCTTTAGCATTTGGAAAGGATTCTGGTCTTGCCAAAGCTATACGACCAAGGACTGGCCCTTAAACATGATTGAGCGGCACATAATACATTTCTTTTATTTTTCTGCATCCTCTTTCACAAGGTAAAAAGGTTGTCCTTAGATCCTTATTTTTTAAAAATAAAATAAAATTAGGAACTGGTTCCTTTCACAAGGGAAGAAGACATTAGCGATGCTATTACAAAATCAGCCTGTGTGTGTCAGAGAGAGTTTCCTTCTGGAACAAAAAGCAGCATTTCTTAGAGACAGAGATTTTAATGTGAACACAGCGGGTTAGCAGAGGGATTCAGTGTCCCTTCTCCATGTGTCTTGTCCTGATCTTTGTACAGGATTCCTGCAGCTGCTTATTGTTGGTAAGAATAAGCTAACTAGCAGTGTTTTCAACCATGTATTTTAACACAAAGTTTGGCAAAATTACTTTTTTTGGACCACAACACTTGGAATCCCCTAGGCACCGTGGGCTAGGGATTCGATGGAGTTAAAGTTCCAAAAACTAACTTGACCAAGCTATGGTTTAACATCATATAAAACTGGGCTGTACGTTGAAGTCTGATGGAATATGGAGCAGGGCCATCCCTTTCATTAGGCAGAGTGAGGCAGTCGCCTCATGGAACAGATGTGAGATGGCAAGGAGCATTGGCAGGATATTAGAAGACAGACCTGCATGCACTATTCATGCTGCCCTTCATGCTTCCCACTCTGGCCAACTGCCCCGTCCCATTGTCAGCACTGAAGCAAGGTTTAAAAGCCCTGCGCTGCACTGTTATAGTGCTATTATTCCACTTTCAGCATTCTATGGCATCCTGGGATTTGCAGTTTAGGGAGTGGCAGTTAGAATTCTCAGCCAGAGAGCTCTTGGGCCTCAGTAAACTACAAACCCCAGAATTCCACAGGGTGTTCAAAGTGGAATAATAGCACTATAACAGTGTAGGGCAGAAAGGCCCCCAGTCATTCTAGCTTCTGTTCTTTGGATGCAGAACGACATCTTGTCCTCTGTACCAGATTGGCCCTCAATTGATGGCAGATGTTCTGATGTTTAAAAAAAAAAACAAGCTTGGAAAAGTTGCTAGAAACCCTTAGCCAGTAGGTCTACTGGATAGGCTGGCTGGGCAACTCTGAGAGTTCTACTCCAAATAAAACTCACACCTTTCTGCAGGCTATGGTAAAAATACCACAGGGAATGCTCCCTGCCTGCTAGTATTTGAAAGACACAAGTATGAAACCACATCACCTCCCCCTTCTTGAAAAACTCTCTTTCATGGATATTTAAATATCTATTTCCACAGAAGCATTTCTGCACAGTACCAGCTTCCAAGTCAGTGGTGCAGTGAGTCCATTCTGGGTTTTAGTTCAAAGGTGCCATCCAGGGTTATATTCCCTGTTCTCCAAGTAGATTTCAGTCCTTGTAGATCTATTGCAATTCACTTGGAGATATACTTTATTCTCCTTCCTGGTGTATCTCATAAAATGGTCTTTTTTTTTAAATTATATTTATTAAACAAATGTAAATAAAATACAAATAGGATGTTTCTAAGTATTGTTCTTTCAGCATCAACAACGGATTACTTACAAAGCATTGTACATTGAAATTATACATATTTACAATCATATAAGTATCTTTTAAGTGTCACATCGTTGTTAATCATGTTTTTAGTCCTGTATTGCTTTTAAACTTCCTTTACCAAGAATGAGGAAGATAAAATATCTGTCAGAGAGTTCTCCAAATAAAATAAAATAAAATAAAATAAAATGGTATTTTTGACTCACCAGAGATTCTGCTGATAGCAGTAGTATAGCAATACATTTTGAAGAGTCAGTATGCCTCGTTATGAAAATCGTTGTGGAGTTTTCAAAAATATAGGTAGCTGTGATGATCCATCCCTTTCTTTCTTTCTTTGTTGGTCTGTTGATCAGTCCATTCATTCGTCCAGTGGCATCTGGTGGCTTCCCTGTTTGGAATCCTGTTGGTAGAGTAGAGCCATTGAATCAATTGTTGAATGGTGAGTCAATACATAGGTAAATCCAATTAAATTAATGGCTCTACTCTAGGTGGAGTTAACGATAAGATTTAGGCCCATGTCAGTAATGTGGTGAATCTGCAAAATGTATTCAGCACCTTGGAGTTCTTCTTCAGAGTTCAGATTAAAGCTCAGAGCATGTTTACTACTTATTGACGTGGGAACCACCAACTCTTTCTCTCTGCCTCCCCCTTTCAGCTATCTACATACCAAAACACAACACCTTGATATTTTCTTCTCTTTTTTTTTATTTATCATTTTTGTATATTATTTTAATACAAAACAAATATTTAAAAACAGTTTCTCCATCATATTTGTATCTACATACGGGAAAGTTTACTGTATTTTCTTATCAATTTATTTTCTCAGAATCAGAGCTTGGAAATGTTATTCTGGGGAATTTCACCTCCTTGAGTGTGGCTATCCTGGAGCCAAATTTTAGTTCCAGTTCAGGAGTGGGTAACTGTGTGCTTTGGGATGCACATAGCCACCAACTGCCATTTTGTGTCTCCTCTTAGCACACAAATCCTGGACATGCACATTCAAGATGATTTTGGGAATGATAAAACCTGACCTCCAGGAACAACAGATTAGCTCAAAATGCCTCTTCCTGCCGTACCTGTCATCTCTGTTCTAGACATATTCCTCTCAGTCATTACAAGGGTTGCAACTATACTCAAATGCAACAGGGAATCCTGAGGTGGCAGTGGCAGATGGCAATGTCATCCCTGTTCATCAAAAGGTCCCCAAACTTACACCCCAGCTGGATCATCAAACCACATGTGTCAAACACAAGGCCCACAGGCCGAATCCAGCCCACCCTGCCATTTCATGTGGCCTTCACACCTGCAGCTGTGGCACTTCCCCTGCCTAGTGAGCTCAATTCCCACATTGCGGGCCCCCAGCTGCCGATATTCTGAGGAGGGGCCCAGCAGCCAACACTTGTGATCTGCTTCTACTTCTGACTGCTCCTCTGTCCAAGTCTCGCCGTCGGAGCATAGCTGTGGGTTACCATGGCAATGCTCTGTGCGGCTCATGAGAGGAGCAGTCAGAATTAGAAGTAGGTTGCAAGTGCTGGCTGCTGGGGTCCCCTTCAGAATACTGGCAGCCAGGGGCCTGCAATGTGGGGATTGGGCTCACCAGGTACAGAGAGGGGCAGAGGATGAGGAAGCAGAAGCAGAGAGAGAGTCTAGGGGAAAGAAAGAAGCACAGAAAGAGGTGTTTGTTATATGCAGAAATTGGTCAATGAATGAGAAAGGTGTTTGATGTGGTGTCTCAAGAAGAGGTGGAATCGTCTTGATATGTACAGGGCCAGGCAACATGGCCTAATCAAGTTCATATGCCACAGATTGTACATTAGATCAGAGCAAATTACTTATTCTGCCTGTCTCAACTGGGACCAAAAAGTTAAAAAAAGCTAATCTAATAACCAATGCTTGGTAATATTTGTCTGATAATTTAAAAAAAAACTTTCTGTTTCCAAAACATATTTATCAATAAATTGTACATTAGTTGTACACTTGAATATCTGCTTGCCACCATTTTTCCTAGAATTCTAGTTTCAGAGCTAGTTATTACTAAAACCAGTAATAATCGAAAGCAGAGGCAATTATTTAATATGATAAAAAAGTAGATATATTTATATAGTCTTACAGATAACAACCAGCCCTTTGAGGGCAACCACAGTGCTGAAAAGACCCAGTATGAAATTGAGTTTGACAGCCCTGATCTAAACCAATGTAACTGGGTTTACTGTTTTTACTGTTTGATGTTTGATCGAGGTTTATTGTACCATCAATTTTGGCTTTGTTTTATGGCAACCCCAAAATGAGAGACCTCTAAGACTAACAGCCCTGTTAAGATCTTGCAAACTCCTTGCAAACTCCTGACTTCCTTGAGTGAAATTATCCACCTGCTGTGCAGTATTCTCTTTTCTGAATATGTTCAGCTTTTCACAGCATTATTGTCTTTTCTAATGAGTCATATTTCCTTATGATACACCCAAAGTATGATAACCTCAGTTTTGTCATTTGGGCTTCGAGGGCGACTTTGGGCTTAATTTGCTCTTGGTATCAGTACTAGTGGCCACGTTGGTTGGAGAATTTTAGCAGTTATGTGTTCTTATTTGCCATCTGATGGTGACCTTGCAAATAAGAAACCCCCAAGAGCTCCAGTCATCAACAGCCCCACTCATGTTTTGCAAACTTCAAACTTCAATCCATCTGGAATGTGGTCTTCCTCATTTCCTACTACTTTCAATTTTGTTGTTGTTGTTTGCCCTCAAGGCGTTTCTGACTGAGGGCAACCCTGTCACAGGTTTTCCTGGCAAGATTTGTTCAGAGGGGGTTTGCCTTTGCCTTCCTCTGAGGCTGCCTTTTATCACCCTGTCCATTTAACTTTATGCTGAATGTATCATACACAAAACTGGATTAGACTCTGAGGAAGGGAGTGTGAAAATTGGAGAAAGAAATATCAATAATTTTAGATACACGGATGATACCCTACTACTAGTAGAAAATAGCAAAGACTTGGAACAGCTATTGAAGTAAGCCAAGGAAGAGAGTGCAAAGGCATGTTGGCAGTTGAAGATTATGAAAACAAAAATTAATGGCCACAGATGATGTACATAACTTTAAAGCAGAGGATGAAGACATTGAGATAGTGAAAGACTGCTCTGAGGCTGAGAAAGTGTGCCTTGACCAATGTCACCTAGCAGGTTTCCATGGCCAAGCAGGGATTCAAACCCTGGTCTCCGAAGTCATAATCTGTTGCTCAGACCATGCTGGCTCTCTACTTACTAGTTTACTTTTCACTTTATAAGCCCAATTATTGGCCCAATAAAGGTATTGCTGTTTTTTTTATAAGCATTATCATCTTTTCCAATGAGTAACATCATCTCATGATATGTCCAAACTTCAATAGCCTCAGCTTAGTCATTTCTGCATGAAATTCAGGCTTGATTTGCTCTCTGACCCATTTATTTGCCAGTGTTTTGGTAGTCAGTGGTACCCTTAAAACTCTCCTCTTTAAAACCCTTCTCCTCTACCCAAGGAGTTAGCTTATTTTTCCGTTAGCTTTCTTCATTGTCCAGCTATCACAGTCATGCATACTGTGCCATGGATGATCCTAACATTTTTGTTTCTACTGACATATCTTTCCATCTGAGGTGTTATCTGGTTTCTTCATAGCTGCCCTCCCAAGTCTTGATCTTCTTCTGATTTCTTGACTGCAGTCTCCATTTTGGCTGATAAGTGATCCAAAGTATAGAAGAGCTTTGACAATTTCAGTGTCTTTATAAAAATCAATGTTTCAGGCACCCGGGAGGGTTTACTTACCCTTTTTTGGCCTTGCATGACTTCTACATATTCTTACACATAACAGGAAAGTAAACATAACTGAGAAAAGGAAATGAGATTGGGTGTAGTCAAGATAGGGCAGAGATAGAAAATGTCATCAAAAGCCTGTCTCTCCAGCTCCAATAAGGGTGACAAGAATTGCACAAACCACTTCTGTGTTTGCTTTGCAAGAAGTCGTGGAACAAGACAACCACAACCAGTGGTGGTCACTGTCAGGGTATGTCTGTAGAACCTACTACTACAACTAGGATAAAAGAAACAATCCTAAGGCATGCTGGATAACAGAGAAGGAGAGTTCAGAGCACATCTTTCAAGTTGTGAAGTGGAGCTGGTTTTGAAAATGAAGTGACAGACGTGACCATGGGTGCAAATCAGGTATTGCAGAATATCTCCAGTAAGTCAATATTTGTTGTTGTTGTTAACTGACATCAAGTCAACTTTGATTTATGGCAGTTCTGAGTGAGAGACTTCTAAGTCACCCTATCATCATCAGCCCTGCTCAGGTCTTGAAGATTCAGGGATGCGGCTTCCTTGATTGAGTCTTTCCATCTGTAACATGGCCTTCCTCTTTTCCTAGTGCCTTCTACCTTGTTTTGTTGTGTGCCTTGAAGTCATTTCCAACTTAGGGTGCTTCTAAGATGAACCAATCACAGGATTTTCTGGGGCTGTGAGTGTGTGACATGCCCAAGATCACCCAGTGGGTTTCCATGGCCAAGCAGGGGAATTGAACCCTGGTCTTCAACTACAAACCACTACACCATGCTGGCTCATACCTTCTACCTTACCAAGCATCAGTTTCTTTTTTAGTGAGTCATGTTCTTCTGATGTTGTGTGTTACCCTGTTCTCTGGGGGTCCCGGGAGTGGTGCCCAAATAACCAAAACACTACCACAGTTCTGGAGAGAATTAGCTGGAGCACTCACTAAAGCTAGCGAGAGGCAGGGTAACTTAGCAGGGATCTTGCAACCCAGCGTCTACAGGGTCACGTCAGTCAAGCAGTCAGACAGTTTTAAAATAGCAAAAATGATGTTTTATTGAAAGACAAACAAACAGTAAAGACACCACAATCACACAGCTAATGGAAGAATTGGAAATAGGGATTTTGGGGGGAAATGGGTGATACGACACCTTTCTCGTAGTCCTGAAGGAGTTGAGGATTGAGTTCATTGGGGTGCAGGAAAGAAAGCTCAGCGCGGCATGCTGAGGGGAGCTCGCCAGATAAAACGGCAGCAAGGCGGTCTGGAACTCAGGAGCAATCCGAGGTGATCTCGGAATCGGGGGGTTTATATAGGGTGAATTGTAACTGCAGGCCATGCCTTATTCAGTGAGAACAATGCGAGTTTGGAGCAGGACAAAGCTTTGGAAAAGATCAAGTTTAACATGATCGGCTTAGCACTGAATCAACAATAGTGTAGCTAGTATGCAAATGCAAGGTGCTTAGTTTGGCTTTGTAAGACTATCAGCTCAGAGCCGGGAGCCTTTGTTAGTGTTGCGCTAAAGCAAAGGGGTGTTTGCAGGAGAGGTCCCTGAAGCAACAGAGTGGCTCTGTTCTGCCTGTCTAGGTGGAGAATGGAATGTCCGACACTTACCGGCCGTGCCTGTTTACGTGCTTGTCCGGAGGCCTCGCAAACACGTGGAGCGGGGTGGCAGAGGAAGGCCGAATGGTTTTGATATCAAAAGCGATATCTAGTGTTATCACCAGGTAGGCCTGGGCCAAAGTAACATGTGTTCAAAATACGACAATCTTAGTAACCTTGGCTTCTAGGGAGACTCCAGGCTTGATTTGCTCTTTGTTCTTGTTGTATGCCTTCAATTTGTTTCTGACTTAGGGCAACTCTAAGGCCATTTCCACACTACACTGTCATAGTGCTATTATTCCACTTTCAACATCCTATGGAACTCTGGGGTCTGTAGCTTACTGAGGCCAAAGAACTCTCTGGCTGAGAATTCGAAAGGCCCTTCCCTAAACTGCAAATCCCAGGATTCCATAGGATGTTGAAAGTGGAATAATAATACTATAACAGTGTAGTGTGGAAATGGCCTAAGGTGAACCTGTCATTTTCTGGGACTGAGTGTGTGATGTGCCCAAGGTCACCCAGTGTGTTTGCACGGCTGAATCGGGAATCAAACCTTGGTCTGCAATGCTCAAACCAATACACCATGCTGGCTCTCTTGATTTGCTCTAAAACCCATTTATTTGTCCTTTTTTAGCAATCTGCAATATCCACAGAACTCTTTTCCAGCTCCACATTTCAAATGAGTTTTTCACCCTATCAGTTTTCTTCACTGGCCAGCTTTCACAACCATACACAGAAATTGGAAATATCATGGTACGGTAATCCTAACTTTAGTATTCAGTGATATGTCTTTACACTTCATGATGTAAAAATAGAGGCAGTTCCTTTCCATTTTTATAGTAAAGGTGTGTTATGAGCACAGTTGAGACCCTAGTGTTTTCCTCCAATTTCTTAACAAAAGGAGGGATGAATGTTTTTTAGCGTGAAGGCCAAGCCGATTTCAGAAAAGTTCTCTGGGGGCCACAGTCCAGTGGCAGGACAGCCAAAAGTGAGATAAAAAAAACCTAGGATATGTTTATCTTAAAGCAGGGGTTGGAGTTATGTGACCCTCCAGATGATGCTAGATACATTTCAGGAGTTCTAGGCAGCATAGCCAATAGTGAAGAAGACTGGGAGTTACAGTTCAACAAGAACTGGGGGGGGTGGAAAATAATTCTGACACAGGTTAAAGGTCTTACTTCAGTTGCAAAGAATTAGGAGAAGCAATTTCAGGCTTTTGGAATGAAAAATGCCATTATAAAAGTGGGAAAACCCACTAACAGAGAAGGGCAGGGCTGTCCTTCACACAACATAATCATAATACTTTGATATCACTAACTGCCATGGTTCTAGCCTGTGGAATACTGGAATTTGTAATTTCATAAAGCACTAGAGCTCTGTGGCAGAAAATTCTAAATACTTCATGAAACTACAAATCTCAGGGTTCCACAAGATGAACCCATGGCTGTTACAGTGTTTGATCAAAGTGCCACAATTGTATAGTGTGAAAAAGATTATATGTGTGGTGGACCCTGGACTTCCATGGCTTGTAAAAATGTGGAGGAGGCTGGATTCATGAATGAATGAATGAATGATATATCTATATTGCCTATCAACCCACAAGAGCTCCTCAGGCAATGGACAAATAAGAACAAATAAAAACAATTAAAACATTACAAAGATAAAAAGATTTTAAAACACATTAAAATACTCTCTAAAAATTTTTAAAAGCAGTCTGAAAACAGTCACATCATACAATTTTAAAACTGTTAGAACAATCTCAAACACTGACGCTCTAAGAGATGGAGCCAGCCTAAGCTCCTTGGGTAGGGAGTTACACAGTCAGGTTGCTGCCACAGAGAAAGCTCTGCTACGTGTACCTACCAACCTAACCTCATGAAGTGTTGGGACACTCAACAGTGCCTCTGAGCATTTCAAATTTTGGGTTCCTCGTATGGGAAGAGGTCTTTCAGATATCCTGACTCCTAGCCATTATGGGGTTTGTAGGTCAAAACCAGCACTTTTAATTGAGCTCGGGAGCAAATTGGAAGCCAGTGCAGTGCTTGTAAGACTAATGTTATATGGTCTCTAAAATGCACACCCGACCTAGTGTGGCTGCTGCATTTTGCACTGGCTCCAGCTTCCAAACACTTTCAAAGGGAAGCCCCATGTAGAGTGTATCACGGTAGTCTAATCAGGAAGTTAATAGGCATGAAGCACTATGGCCAGAACCGACTTCCATAGGAAAGCATGCAGCTGTTGCACCAGCTGAAGTTCAATAAAGGTGCTTCTGGCCACCGAAGCAACTTGGCCTTCCAGAAACAGTACTGGGTGAGTAGTTAATGCCTTCCTGCAGCAAAATAGGATTCTAATGTATCCAAAAGACGTGATAGTACAATCTGGCTTTTTAAAAAAGCCACCCCTGAGCTCCACCATATTGGATAATTCCCAGCTAGTCTCCAGTATTACATGTCTGGGCAGGATACTAGCACAGGTGATAACCTCCTAGCTACTGAGGTTTGAGACAAATTATCTAGGTCCATTTCGATCTGTTTTCAGGCTTGATGGTGGGACAGAGACTGCTTTGGTACCCTTCATGGATGGACAATCTATGCTGAGAATTGGAAAAAAGAATTATACACCTGATGGGTCTGCTAGATCTCTTGGTGGTTTTCCATATCATCAACCATGGAATGAGATTTGGAGCCACTTGCTTATGGTGGCTCTGATGCTTCCTGAACACAGATGGTGGAGCTCAAATAAGCCCATCTGACTTTCATATCCTTCATGTTTTGTTCCCCGTGCTATTTAACAATCACATCAACCTTCTGGGCCACCATATGCTCTTGACAACTCTATTTCCCTTTTCTGTCTAAATCCATTAAAACATTAAGAAGTTACTTTAATTCTAAACCAAACCAGTGGCTGATATCAATAATGAATAACAGTTATGAGGGCAAATGAATCCAGATAAGACACAAGCATTTCTGGTGAGTTGAAAGGCGGATCAGGGAATATGGTCTCAGGATGTGCTGGCTGAAGCTAAACTTCCCCTGAAAATTCAGGTTTCTATATTGGGTGTACTTACAGATTTCTGCCTGAGCCTCTGATAGGGTCAGAGGGATTCATATCTTAGGCCCTTTTCGCATTGAGGCTTCTCGCGCGAGTGAGGGAGTGCGGCTCGCGCGAGAAGGCTCCTCCGGGAGGCTGCCGTTTTCCCCCTCCTTCCTTCCGCAGGTGAAGGAACGAGGGGGAAGCAGCACCGAAGGAGGCTTCTCGCGCAAGCTGCCCTCCCCCCGGGCGAAGCAGGAGGCTCTCGCGTCCATCCCCCCCCGCGCGCGCGAAGCAGGAGGTGTCGCGTCCTCCCCCCCGCATGTGCGAAGCAGGAGGTGTCGCGTCCGTCCCCCCTGTGCGCGCGCGAAGCAGGAGGTGTCGTGTCCGTCACGCTAGTGCCCCACCCCGCCCCTTCCTTCTGCAGGGGCGGAGGGAAGGAAGCGCGACTCGGCCGCCTCCCCGACGCTCCGCACAGGAGGTAAGTGCGCGTGGGCACCGGGAGCGTTGCACAAGCGTGGGTGATTTTCGCTTTGAGGCGAAAATCAAAAAACCCACGATAGCGCTGCTGCAGCCCCGTGAGCGCGGCGGAAGTGGGAGTGCGTCGTGCAGAGCGACGCTCCCACTCCCACGAGGCTCACAGGGCTGTCGCACGACAGAAAGCCCGTGCAAAAAGGGCCTTAGTTACATCCTGTTTAGATTGCTAAACCTTGTGCTAACATGGAGTTGCTCTTGTGGAATGTTTAAGAAAGTTAAATATGTATCAGGTGCTGTGGTCAGATGATTTAAAGAGCTAATTATAAAGCTCTATAGAACGCATGTCCAGTATTAGCAGTACATCTTTATGAAAGACAGTATTTCCCCAGATGAGCCTAACCAGGTTTTAAGATCTTCAGGGGAGTCTGTTCTCTCGGGGCCCTATCACACTACACCTTTATAGCACTATTATTCCATTTTAAATCCCATGGTGCCATCCTTTGGAATCTTGGGGTTTGCAGTTTAGGGAGGGGTATTTAGAATTCTCAGCCGGAGAGTTCTTCAGCCTCACTAAACTAGAAATCCCAGAATTCCACAGAGTATTGCCATGGCAGTTAAAGTGGAATAATAGCACTATAACTGTGTAGTGCGATAGGGCCCCCAGTCTTGTCTTCTTTGCTGGCAAACTGGATGAGGACATGAGACAGAGACTTTTGGGTGTCTGCTGCCAGGTTGCAGAACCCCTTTTTAAAGGAAGCTAAGTTGACCTCATCCCTCTTAAATCCTTCCTTTGGCAGGCAAAGGTATTTTTATTGTGGCAGGTTTTTCACAATTTACAAACTGAAAAGGAAGGGACTTTTCATGAGGGCTTCTTTTTTTTTCTATGGTATACTTTTAAATAGTTGAATGTATGTTTTTTTGCTTGCTGCTTTAATATGATATCCTGTTGAATTGCATTTTAGTGTTATAATATATTTTTATGCTGTGAGCCACCTTCGGTCCCAGTTTTGGGAGAAAGATGGCATACTCGTTGTAATAGGAGTAAAAACTGTAAAAATTTTAATTTTTAGTAAAAACTAAAAATAGTAGTAAAACTATTCTAGTAACAGTAACAGTAATATTAATAGTAGTAGTAATAACAATATGGATAATTGTGATAATGATTATGATGTTCATCATCATTTGACTGTGAAACTAGTAACAATAACAATGAAGAGGAATTCAAGCAAATAGACAGGAGATGTAGGGAGAAGATCAGGAAAGCTAAAGCGCAGAATGACCTCAGGTTTGCCAGGGACATCAAAAACAATAAAAAGGGCTTTTTTAGATATGATCGCAGCAAAAGGAAAAACAAGGAAAAACAAGATCACTGTGTGGAGAAGATGACCAGTTAATAAGGGGGGGAAGTGAGAAGGCAGAACTACTCAACACCTTCTTTGCCTCAATTTTCTCCCAAAAGGATAGAAGTACTCAACCTGGGGGAGGGGGGAGCAGGTGAGCAAGCGAGGGAAGTGCAGCACAGAATAAGTAAAGTAGTACAGATGAATTCAAGTCTCCAGGGCCAGATGAATTACATCCAAGGATATTAAAAGAACTGGCAGAAGTCATTTCTGCACCACTTGCGATATTATTTCAGAACTCTTGGCGAACAGAAGAAGTCCCAGAAGACTGGAGGAGGGCAAATGTCATCCCCATCTTCAAGAAGGGGAAAAAAGAGGACCCAAATAATTATTGCCTGGTCAGCCTGATATCAATACCAGGAAAGATCCTAGAGCAGATGATTAAACAGTCAGTTTGTAATTATTTAGAAAGCAATGCCATAATCACTAAAAGCCAGCATGGATTTCTCAGAAATAAGTCATGCCAGACGAATCTTATCTCTTTTTATGATAGGGTTACAAGCTTGATAGACAAAGGGAATGCTGTTGACCTCAGTAAGGCCTTTGACAAAGTTCCCCATGACATTCTTGCAAAGAAGCTAGTAAAATGCAGGCTGGACAGGGCTACTGTTAGGTGGATTTGGAATTGGTTGACCAACTGCACCCAAAGGGTGCTCAGCAATGGCTGCTTTTCATCCTGGAGAGAAGTCACTAGTGGGTGCCACAGGGTTCTGTCCTGGGCCCAGTGCTATTCAACATCTTCATCAGTGACTTGGATGAAGGAGCAGAGGGCATGCTGATCAAATTTACAGATGATATCAAATTGAGTGAGGTTGCTAATATAGCAGAGGACAGGATTAAATTTCAGAATGACCTTGACAGATTGGAGAGCTGTGCCAAAGCTAACAAAATGAAATTCAACAGAGAGAAGTGTAAGGTCCTACACTTAGGCAGAAAAAATGGAATGCACAAATATAAGATGGGGGACATGTGGCTGGATAGCAGTATGTGTGAAAGGGATCTAGGAGTCTTGGTAGATCACAAGCTGAACATGAGTCAGCAGTGTGATGTGGCAGCCAAGAAAGCCAACACGATTCTTGGTTGCATCAACAGGAGTATGATGTCTAGATCGAGGGAGGTGATGGTACTCTATTCTGCATTGGTTAGGCCTCATTTGGAATACTGTGTCCAGTTCTGGGCACCTCATTTCAAGAAGGATATCAACAAGCTGGAACGTGTCCAGAGGAGGGTGAGCAAAATGGTGAACGGTCTGAAAGCCATGCCCTATGAAGAACGGCTTAGGGAGCTGGGTATGTTTAGTCTGCAGAAGAGAAGGTTAAGAGGTGCATGATAGCCATGTTTAAATATTTGAAGGGATGTCATGTTGAGGAGGGAGCAGTCTTGTTTTCCACTGCTCCAGAGACTAGGACAAGGAGCAATGGATTCAAGCTGCAGGAAAGGAGATTCCACTTGAACCTCAGGAAGAACTTCCTGACGGTCAGAGCTGTCCGGCAGTGGAATATGCTGCCTTGGAGTGTGGTGGAGTCTCCTTCTTTGGAGGTTTTTAAGCAGAGACTCGATGGCCATCTGTTGGGAATGGTTTGATGTGTGTTCCTGCATAGCAGGGAGTTGAACTGGATGGCTCCTGGGGTCTCTTCCAACTCTGTGATTCTATGATTCTAAACATGGCCATCTCATAAGCATAAGGGATCATGTTTTGTTCCCCGACCTATCTTAACATATCTAACAGTTTCTTTCCTTTGCTTTTAGATCCATAGAGAGCCCAAATGAAGGAAATGTTTGTTGGATGATCCTGCTCATGTTGTCACCATGTGCAATTCCACCGATATGCCATACGAAGAGAGCCAGCAGCTTCTGATTGTTGTGTACGGTGTCATCTTTGCTGTGGGTGTCCCAGCCAACTTCTTAACAGCCATCCTCACCTTTGTGCAGATCAGCAGAAAAAACACCACTGCCATCTATCTGTTTGGCCTGTCTCTGTGTGAGCTGATGTACTTGAGCACCCTCCCACTCTGGATCATCTATGTGTACAATAAGCACCAATGGACGATGGGGATGCTATCATGCCACGTGACTGGCTACATCTTTTTCTGCAACATCTACATTAGCATCTTTCTCTTGTGCTGCATTTCCTTTGATCGTTACATAGCAGTCGTACATGCACTGGAAAGCAGGGGAAAACGGTGTCGGTGCCAAACAACTGCTACCCTGGTCACAGTTGCTGTCTTCAGTGTGGTTGCTTTGGTCTATTCCCCTGTATTTTTCACAGAGAACATCCAAGAAAAGAACAGCAACACTTGCTTTGAAGCACCCCTCAACATCCATGTGGCTTCTTACAACACCATCCGATTCTTTGTAGGCTTTTTTTTCCCTTTTCTGCTCTTGATTTTCATGAACTACAAAATCTTTCGAAGCATTAAAACCAGCTGTAGCCTCACGCCAGTCCAGAAAGCTAAAGTGAAGCACCTGGCCATTGCTGTCATCGCCATTTTTGTCAGCTGCTTTGCTCCCTACCATTGTGTTCTACTCATACGAGCTATCTTCTTTTTTCTGTACCCAAACGAGAACTGTAGCTTTGAGATAGGCATATATACCACATCAGTGGTGTTCCTGTGCTTTTCCACCGCCAATGCAGTGGCCGACCCATTCATCTACGTGCTGGTCAGTGAAAATGCCAGAAAGGAAATATCTCGAACTTTCCAGTTCTGTGGGATTTTGCTCCTAGATGGTTCCAAGACAGAGAGTAGCAAGGTCCAGGATTCTCCATCCCAAAGATCTCCACTAAAGGAGACACATACAGTAGGAAATCTAGAGGACAGGTAGCACCCCCCTGCCCTACAGAAACTCTATGACAGTAAAAAGAGCTAGATGGGGGACTCAGATTTTCCCTTGAGGTTGAGTAAAAGCCTGCCTGCTTCGGGAAACAGTGTGACCTCCTGTTTCACTGTATGTGATGAATAGCCCTTTCAGTAAATTCTGGTTGTTATTTATAATGGGATGATGTCATGATATTGTGATTTGCAGCTGGATCTGTGCATTGTGCGGGACATGATGATATACGAGGAAGGGGACACATAGCATCAGAAGGTCCAAACTGGTGGGTCAGCCAACATAGTACACAGGTGGTAGATCATTTGATTATCACTGTCTGTGTTAAGGGAGCAAGACTGACATAGCAGTTCAAGAGAATTCGAAAATGTGAAGAGGAAATATATGCTGTTACCTTTCTGGGATCATTTCTTGTATCATGCTGCCCCTTGTCCAAATGTTTATGCTGCCTTAAATAAATCATCCACTACTTCATGGTGCCCTCTCTAGTGTTTACTCCACCATGGTACTGAAAATGTGTTGCATAGATTTATCTCTGTGAATGAAATTACTCACAGAGCCAGTTATGCTTCAAATAACCTTTTCCCCAATCTGTTTTTTTTCGTTTCATTTTGTATTGCAGTTTTATTTCTGTTAGTACAGGAACAGAATCCAGTAAGGATGTGCAACATGTGGCTTGCCAGATGGTGTTGGGCTTAAACTCATCATTCCCTGTTGGCTATGCTACCTGGGACTGATGGGTTTTGTAACCTACAATCTGGAGGGCGACATTGTGTCCATCCCTGCTTTAGGAGCTGAATTATTACCAAATAGCCATCCATCCTACACATTGGCCTTCCCACACCTAGTGACCCCAAGGTGTCCCATCATCTCTGGACATCATGGTCAATGGTAGTAGGAGTTGGAAGCCCGAACACATCTGGAGGACATCGTGTTTGGAAAGGCTGCCTGAGTATACCAGATAGGTTTACAGTGTGATTCCCAAACTTTGCTCCTTGAGGTGTTTTGGACTTCAGCTCCCAAAAGCTCCAGCCAACTTGGCCAACAGTCAGGAATTCTGAGAGCTGAAGTCCAAAATACCCAAAGGACCAAAGTTTGGGAACCACTGGTTTATACCATTTCTGGTTACCATTCTGTTAGTGTTGGTTTACTTACTATAAGTTTGTTGTTAAATTATTGCAAGCTGCCTTGGGTTCTATGGTGGGAGAAAGGCAATGTATAAATTGAATAAATAAATGAATTCAATACATTGAATAAATGACTATTTCAGGCTTCAGCACATATTGGGTAGTTTAGTGGAGCCAGGGCTCACAAGGTCAAAGCCCTGGGACATTTTGATTAGCAGGGAAAATGAGAGCATAAGAACATAGAAGGCAACCTTATATGACGTCAGAGGACAGGTCCATGTAGCCCCACATTGTCAACTCTTGATTATCAGTATTAGTTCTCCAGAGTTTCAGGAAGGACTCTTTCTAAGCTGTTAGGAAGACAATGAGTTCATTTGAAAAGTGGTGCTGGAGGAGAGTTCTGCAGATACCATGGACTGCTAAAAAGATGAATGAATGGGTCTAAGAGCAAATCAGGCCTCAACAATCCCTAGAAGCTAAGATGACTAAGCTGAAACATACCATGAGAAGACAAAGCTCATTAGAAATGACAATGAAGCTTCGTAAGTTAGAAGGCAGTAGGAAAAAGGGAAGACCACATTACAGGTCTTCAGACTCAGTCGAGGAAGCCACGGCTCTGAGTTTGCAAGACCTGACTAATAAGAGTGATTGTGAGGGCTCTCATTCATAGGGTTGCCATAAGTCAAAGTCAGTTTGATGGCAATTAACAACAAACTGAGAGATGCATCCAAGTACTAACCAGGCCCAATCATGCCTCAGCTTCCAAACACAGACAGAACTGAGTATTACCCAGGAAGAATGTATTATTCTTTTTATATACACACAAACACCACAAGCAGATATGGATCCACACTATGTGGATCAACGGCACTGCTTTTGGAGTCTCCCTGGCAATATGACTATATTGTGGGTGTCAGGATGAAGGTCTGCACTTCAAAATTAATCATTACATTACTGCTCACATCAACCCTAGAAATGTTCAGGAATGTTGGGAATTGTAGTCCAAAATGTCTAGGGGTGCCACCACATTTGCACAGTGCTTGATGGTTCTAGGAATGTGTGTGTCTTTGAACAGAGGACAAAAAAAAAACATTGATTTTAATAGACACCTGATATGAAGAAAGTCCCAGAAGTAAGAAGCGGCCTCAGCAAAAGCATGGGTCCTAAATTCCTATTAGAACTTTGCTGTTCCACTGGTGAGAGGGAAAGGAAGCCATTTTAACGGTTCTCCTTTTCCCCATGCATATGTGGTGCTTCTGATTCCAGCCAAAGATTTTTAATATTTCACTTTGCCCAGCTCAAAAAATCATGTTTATGAGCAAGACTGGGATCAAGATCTGGTAACATTGGTGGTGGTATTATCATTTGTCATCAGCTTGGGTTTGACTTAGGGCAACCTCGTGAATGGGAAGACCTCCATGAGCCCCATCATTAACAGCCCTGCTCTGTTTGAAAAGGTTAGTGGATTAATTCAATAAATTGATCTGGTATGATTAACAGCACTGCTCAGGTCTTGCAAAGTCAGGGTCATGGCTTCCTTTAGCCATCTGTGATGTGATATCCCTGTTCTTCTGCTGCCTTCTACTTTACTGAGCAGTATCATCTTTTCCAAAGAGTCAGGTTGTCTCATGACATGTCCAAAGTATGATAGCCTCTGTTTAAGCATAGCAGAAACATAAGTTGATATAATTGTGCTAGATCTCACAAGTTTGCACTTAGTTATGTAGTAGGCACCAGGGCTTTGAATTCACCCATAGCAAGGAGATTGATTAGCTCTACCTAGCATCCAACAAGATAAATAGGAGAGCACAGGTTGAGCATATGTGCTTGTGGAACATTTGGCTGCACTAGCGACTGCACCCACCCTCTGAGAAAGTGCAACTGCTTGCACAACAGTTTTTACACTAGCGTAATGCTTAAACAGGGTTTCATCATAATTTTTTTTTCTCCCAACTTTGCTCCAAATTGCTCAGGATGGCATACACAGTTCCCATTTTGTTTTGTTTTAATCCTCACAACACCCCTGTGTTAAGTTGAGAAAAGATTAGTGACTGCCCTACTTTCTGTCACATGATTTGAACCCAGGTCTTTCTGCTTCGGTGCAGAGGGTCTTGCATAAAGCTCCTTTCCAGTGTTAATTCCTGAATCCCAGGTAGCCAAGACTGAACAACAGTGCAAGTGGTGATGGCAGTCTCATCCTGAGTATGATCCCTAGGTATCTTGCATTTTTCCATTGCGGAGTTGCTCCAATGCCAGATGTCTCCATTACTGGCTGAGGTGTTGTTGGCAGCCTTTTGGAAAAGGAGCTTTCAATTGCTCTGCTACTATTTCTGGACTTGAACAGTAAACTTGTTTCCAGATACCAAGCCAAGATAGAGTTTGCCAATTCAAGCACCTGTTTCTGTTGTGATGTATAGCTCTGGCCACCAGAGGGTAGCAAAAGCTAGTTTATTTCAACAACAATGCTACAGAAGGAAGGAAAACCTTTCAACTGGCTTATTCACCTTGTTCATTGAAAAGAGAGCACATTGGCTTGGCAAGAATGGCAGGATCTAATCTCATCATTATACGTAATTTAATTATTGGATGCAACACATGAAAACTAGTGGCTCTTTATTACCCTGCAAAGCAATTTGATTTTTTTTTTCCAAAATGGGAATAGCATTCAGACCACATCATCATGAATTATATTTTTAAAAACTTCCCCTTAAAAAAAAAAAACCAAAAGCCAGTTACTCTGAATTATGACAATGATCAGCCTTCACACTTAAAAAATCGACAAACCATCCATTTTGCATTTTTTTAAAACTGATTTTAAATAGAACTAGTAGCAACCCATGATAATTAGATATGGTAGGCTGAGAAGCATCTGTGTATTAGGAAGAGTTAGGCCATATGTCTAGTTTGAAGGGCAGGTTATGGGCCATTTTTTATATCCCAGCCTTAAATAACCTAGGGCATAAGTATTACAAGAGAAGTACTAAGAAAAAAGATCCCATTTAGGCTAGGATCCTTTTGCCCTGGATATTTATAGCACTATGATTCCACTTTAACTGCTATGATTCTATCCTATGGGATCCTGGGATTTGCAGTTTAGGGAAAGGTATTTAGAATTCTCATCCAGAAAGCTCAGTGCATCCCCAAACTATAAATTCCAGGGTGCCATAGGATGCGGCATTGGTAGTTAAAAAGTAGAATCATAGTGCTATAAATGTGTAGTCTTAAAGAGTACTATGTCTTGCCCTAGTTCCACTATAATATCCCTCTTCCAATGCAGCATATTTGGGGATGGCCTGGGACTTTTCCACACTACACTATTATAGTGCTATTATTCCACTTTCAACGTCCTATGGAATCCTGGGGTTTGCAGATTAGGGAGAAGGATTTAGTGTTCTCAGCCAGAGAACTCTTTGGCCTCAGTAAACTACAAACCCTAGAATTCCACAGGATGTTGAAAGTGGAATAATAGCACTTTCGTCTTGAAGGGGCAATTAAGAGCTATTGGCTTTATGGGAAACCCACTCTTGCCAGAAACAGAAACTGCTGGAGCCAGTTTGTTGGTATGGTTCAACATAGCTGCCTAGGTCTGGGGGATCTCTCTGAGCACTGGAAACTGTCACAACAAACACCTGCACTTCAAACTAAATCACTGTGCCACTGTCCCACCATCTATGTTATCATTCTTCTTCTGTTATAGATAAGTTGAGCGCAGTAAGTCCACTTAATAATCATCAGAGCTGGGCAAGGCTTTGAACTCAGACCTTCCCCGTCTAGTCTAGTATTCTAACCATGACACCACAGTGGTGGACCAAAAAAAAAAAACCCAAAGTAGAATGTATTCTAGATGTAAAGCCAAAAAACAAAAGAAACATATGTAGAGGAACTATGTAGGTGGATATGATGGAAAAGGACCAAGCTGTCAGATGATTACAATCAGTAAGAAATCCTTTATGACACTAAAGAAGTTTCTCCCTGTTTGGTTTGAAAAGGCAGTCATCATCCCAGCTGATCAAAAAGTCATAGAGTTTCAGCCCTGTGAGCCCTGGCTTCACTATGCCAGTGGTCCTTGAACTGTGCTGCCCCAGATGTTTTGGAGTTCACCTCCTATCACCTATGAACTTTGGCCATGATGGCTAGAGCTTCTGGTAGTTGAAGTCTAGAGGTCCAAAGTTTGAGGCTCAACTGCTACAGCTATTGTTAAGAAAGTTTCCTAAACTGAACTTTGGAGATTAGCGTGTGTTTTCAATATAAAAGGACATTTCCATCAAAGTGCCAGGTTGCCAAGGACCATGCAACATGTTTCGCTAAAAAAAGGATAACAGACTAGATTCTCACCAATTGGTGGTGCTCAAGAGAGTGTACAGTCACTTCACCTCATACGTCACAGACACACATCCTGTAAATGTCACTCAGATTCTAGGGGTCCCTTGTCTTCAGTTCTAGGATTAAAGAAAGAGGGGGTGGCAGTGTACCTGAAGTAAATCAGGAATATATATTGCAGCCTGGCCTGCTCATGCAACAGGTAACTAGCAACACCTGCTGAAATTCTTTCTTCTATACAACCAGTAAAGGTACGAGAGCCCTTTCCATTTTTCATTTTAGTGGTTTGAATGTGGGACTGCGACCCCAGAGACCAAGGCCATTTCTGCACTAGCCTGTTATAGTGCTATTATTCCACTTTCAACCTCCTATGGAATCCTGGGGTTTGCCGTTTAGAGAGGGGCTTTAGAATTCTTAGCCAGAGAGCTCTTTGGCCCCAGCAAACTACAAACCCCATAATTCCAAAGGAAGTTGAAAGTGGAATAATAGCACTATAACAGGCTAGTGCAGAAATGGCCCAAGGTTCGATTCCCCGCTCAGCCATGGAAAACTACTTGGTGACCTTGGGCGTGTCACACACTCTCAGCTCCAGAAAACCCTGTAAATCAGAAAGGACTTGAAGACACACAACAACAACAATAATGACCAAAGGGCAGTAGCTTGCTATATTCAGAAGTTTGTTTTCAACTGAAAGCATCACTTTTAATTATTTTAATTACTTTCACAAAACAAGGAAGCAAAGAATCACTCCAATTTGTAATTACAATGACAGTTAACTACTCTTGGTGCCTTGACCTGTAATTATAACTAATCACTTTTTGAAAGTAACCTTCATGCTTTTAAATCACTTTCTAGCAACTCTCTTCTGCTCTAACAAGTCATAATCTGGCAGCCTTGCTACCCACCTATGGATTCTCCTTTCTACGTGCCACTGCCAGCCAGAAACAGGAACTGCAGGCGTTTTACGCTGGGGAAAACCCCTTGAGCCTGGAAGACAAGTGACTGAAAGGAGTCAATCCCACTCCATTTCCTGCTACACAGCTCTAAGGTTCGTTGTATTCTTTATTAGGAGAGCTTACAGGTTATCTTCTTGCGTGCCTGCTAGCTGTCCTGCTTTGCACAGTCATGCAGTTTAGTGCCTACATTTGTCCCTCCCTCTCATCTTCTCGCTGACATGTGTCATCCTGGGTGGTGTTAATGTTGGTTTGTACCTTGGCTGATCTGTAAGCATGTTTATTTCTTCTGCCTCAGCTGACCAAAACAAGGACCATTTCCACACTAGCCTGTTATAGCACTATGATTCCACTTTCAACATCCTATGGAATCCTGGGGTTTGCAGTTTTGGGAGGGGCCGGCCTGTGCGGAAATGGTTCAGGTTTTTTAAGCATATCACATCCACCTACATGTAAGAACTTATAGCTGTGAAACAGACCAGAAAAATTATTTGGGGGTTATAATATTCAGAATCCTTAACCAAATGATCCTGGGTGATGTAGTCAAATAACTAATTTTTCCACACTACCTCAGATCACAGGTGGACAAATTCCAAGCTTCCAGGATCTACAGACTTCCTCCACTTATCTGACAAGTTAGGGACCAGAGCACTGTCAGAAAATGGAATTAGTTGAAAAATGGAACCCATGTATTGCACTGTAGGGAACATGAAGGACTTATGGAGGCTCACTTGAGACTAACCATGCATGTACTGCTTGCAAAGTGTCTCAACTGGCTTGGAGGCTTTTTTCCCCTCTCAGCTCGCTTTGCAAGCAGCATGCATGCACTAGCAGTCCTGAGCAAGCATCCATAGATAAGAAGAACTGATGAAACAATGGAACCTCTGTCAAATTAATGGAATTTGTCCTTAATTTGGAAGCATCAAAAGAGTGAGTCATCAGATAATGAGGTGTTGAAAGGTGCTGGTTTCCTGTATTTTAAAAATTCAAAGCAGAAATTCAAGATCTACTGTGATCTCACTGGTAAAGCCTGTCCCGGGGTCTACAATTTTGATATTAAAATATTATTCAATGGGCCTGAGAGGTACATGGGCCGGATGGGCTGGATGGGCACATAGGCAGCAATGGTCAAACGATCAAAAACCAGGTCAGGCCAGTAAAATCCCCAGTCACGTAGCCCCAGGAGACCTCAAGCTGTGCAAAACCACAATAAACAAAGGGTCCTCAGCCCCTGAGAAGCCGACTTGAGGGGATTAGCATGTTTGCCCCAAGTTGAACAAATATCCTATCAAGTGAGGACCATTTACAGGAAGTTGCACCACAACCAAATGCAGCTGAAGATCCTGAGACTTTGGTAACACCTTGTAATCTCATCCTGCAAAGGAAGTTACCTGGAGCTTCTTTCTTGTTGCAACACCCATTGTTCTCCCCGGGAAAGGATTATCCCTCCAGGTACTTTTCCCCCTACAAATAGTCCCAGTTTTTGAGAGTTTCTTTGGATCACTCTGTCCGTTGAATAATCCCCTCAGCCTTCTCTGTGCTGAGCCCCACTTCTCTGCTGTTTTTCCCGGACCAAGGACTTCAGGAAAAGGTGCAGTATTACCCCAGCTACAACCCCTTCAATATTCTCCTATCCAGTTTCCTCTCTTTTGCTTCTTCATAGGTTTTGAGTGAATGTGTGAGTGATTCCGTTGATGCCTGAGACTTTTATTCAATAAAATCATTTTATTGGACATTCTTGTTTGGTTTTTGGCTTGGCCTGACCCCGTAAAAACTGGGTAAAAAGATCCTGCTAGGTTATCCTGCCTCTCGCATTGCTATTGCTCATGCTCTTGCTAGTTTCCATTCCCCATCACATAGAGACATTGAGGTGTCCCCCAAAGGACCCCAGAAATCAGGGTAACACTCCTTTTATTTTGTTAGAACACTGAAATCCACCCAATAGATTCTGGTACAAAAAAAAAGCATATCTAAGAATTAAAGAATCATTTAATAATGGAGTCGGAAGGCACTGTGAGGGCCATCTAATCCAATGCCTTGCCATTCAGAATACAAAGCTAAAACACTCTTGAAAAATACAAATCCAACCTCTGTTTCAAGACTTCCAAAAAAAGGAGATTCCGTCATCCTTTCAGGCAGTCTGTTCCACTGTCAAACAGCTCTTACAATTGGGAAGTACTTCCTAAAGTCTGAGTGGAATCTTTTGTCTTGGGATTTGAATAGGTTCATGTTGTACTTTCTGAAGCAGGAGAAAAGAAGCTTGCTCCATCTTCTACATGCCATCCCTTCAGATATCTAAAGTTGGCTATCATATCACCTCTCAGCCTTCTCTTTTCCAAGTGAAACATACCCAACTCCCAATCAGAGGAGTACAGTTGTTACCCTGTTTTCTGGGGGTCCCGGGAGGGACACCTAAATGCGCTCTCAATTATATAAGTTGGGGAAATTAGCAAAGAGCACAAGCTAGCAATATGAGAGGCAGGGCAACGGAGCAAGATCTTTCACCCATTGTCTACGGGGTCAGGCCAAGTCAAGGAGCAAACAGAATTGAAATAATAATTGTGATCTTTATTAAAATACAGTCAAACAGTGTATACAGCACACTCACTCAGATAACTAGAGAAATAAAGGTTGGAGTGAGATAGAGGGATTTTTAGAGGAGTTGTTGATTTGGGTAATACTACACCTGTCCTGAAGCCCGGGTGGTCTGCAGCAGAAGTTCGGAGGTATGGAATTCTCAGTTTGTGGGACTGAGGGGAAGGCTCGCCAAGCAAAGCGGCAGCAAGGCAGGATGGAAGTCAGGAGAGATCCGAAGAAGCTCTCAAAGTCAGGGGTTTTTATAGGGGAAAATGTGGCTGTAGGCTAGTCCGTACTTGGGGAAAACGATGAGTTTTGGGCTGGAGACAAAGCTTCCAAAAGGTCAGAATTTAGCATGATTGAGTTAAGTCCGAATTGACAATAGAGTAGACAGTATGCAAATACAGAGTACTTGACAGATGAGAATTCTTCTAATCAAGCTGCCTGCTCGGGGCAGGGAGTTATTTGTAAGTAGCCCGCATACATAATAGGGTACTTGCCTTTGAGGTCTCCTGAAGCGGCGGGATGGCTATTTCTGGCCTGCCTGTATTTGTTTGGAATAGTACAGCGATTAGCGGCCATGCCTGTCTGCGAGCTTGTCCGGGAGACCTTGAAGCACATGGAGAGGAATAGGTAAAGAAGGCCAAATTATTGATATCAAAGTGATATCTAATATCCCACAAGTCCAGGCTAGCAACTGCGGTAACACAGTGGTACCTTACAGGTGAATAAATTTATTATACAGTCCTCCCTCCACATTCACAGGTTTGACCTTTCCAAATTTGCTCATTCACCAGGTACGCACATGCCTTCCCTGGCCATTCCGTTGCATTTTGCCAGGTGCAGAGAAAGAAAGCAAGAACCTGGACAAAGGGAAAGGAAATGTTGGGGGAGGCATATGCATGCTTTCCTTCTCCCCTCTGGAGCTCCCATGCCCTTGCCTCTGCCCCCCATGCTGAGAACTCACACTGAGACAATAGGCAAGGGAATGCTGGGGAAGCTTGCACAAGACTTCCTTCTCCTCTTTGGAGCTCTGCCCTTCCATTCTCTTGCCTCTGGCCATGCTAGCAAAAGGCAAAGGAATGGGAGAGGAATGGAGAGAAGTTATTTGCGTTTTTTCCACTTTTGCAAGAGTTCTGTGCCCCGAGCCCTCATGAAAGTGGAGGGGTCACCGTACTGTGAATGTTCACAGACTACAACCTACTTCTTCAAATGCTTTTGCTTCAACAGATTAATATGGCTGCTCTTTCAGAAGTGATGAAGAATCCATTAAAGACCTGCAAAGAAGGCAAGCTCACCACACTCCAAGGCAGTCTGTTCCATTTCTTGGAATTAAAGCACTTTAAATCCAAGAATTTGTTTTGAGGAAGAAAACAGAAAGAACCTTAAAGCCCCTCTGTCTAAAATTCTTCCCTTTGATAATGCCAGGTTTTTCTCATTCATTATAGTGCAACTATATCTACAATTTAAGGCTGTGGGACAGGGTAGGAAGAGTCTATTTTTTGCTGCTACTGCTAAACAATTTGGAGTCAAAAAGTCTTTGGCAAATTACTGAAAATCACCCATATCCTCTAACAGTCCCCATCTGAGAGAGACAATCTTGATTAATTCTCTATCCTCCCACTTTTTCAGCTGCTTTGAAAATGTCCTCACTTCTCTCTCTTCTCATGTTTCCCCCTTTGTCCTCAGATTACTTCAATTGCAGTGAACTGAACTGAAAGGGCAAAAGTAGATTGTACTCAACTCAGCTGTGGAGAGAGGAGGGAGGAGGAATCTTGCGCTTCCCAGAAGACTCAGGCAAAAGTAAAGTGTTGCAGACTCTCCTAGCTTGTGTGTTTTTCCTCATTAATAACTTTTGTCATTTGGGCCACACTGATGTCTCTTGGCCACATGTATCCCAGTTTTCATCTATGAAATGTTGCAGGGTATGATTGTGATAAAAGTAATAATAATAAAACCCTCACACTCAGAACTAGAAATTCCCATTTTCTGACCTAAACTCTAAAGTTATGAGATGACCATTCCCTAGAAGTGAGAAGGTCACATAGGCTAGATTACAAGCCCTGGCTCCATCCTATGTTTTAACACGTAGATGAGAAAGGGAGCTTCCTCCTTGATTTGTAACTGTTAATTACATTCCTTAACAGGATCTCTGAAGAAATCAAACACCTAAGTTCCTGTTGAATTATCACATGCTATCTGAAAATGAGAAATAAATTGCAACAATTTAATGGTGATAGATATCAGACAGAGAGGATGTGCTTTGAACTAAGTGTTCATTGTTTTTTGAATGTTTGCATGAGGAACCCCACCTGTTTAGTGTATATAAGGTGGGTGGGGAGAAGTGTGTTTTGTCTCACTTTGGATCTCCACTAGGTGTTGAGCTATTTCTGCTGCAGAAATAAACCTTTCCTTAACTTCTTGTTCACCTTGCTTTGCTAATCTGGAGCCTCTGCTGGGCAACACATCTCACTCCTGTCCAATGATCACCCAAAGATCTACCAGTAGATCTAGATCTTTCCCCCACTCTCATTTTAGATGTGAAAAGGGAGACCCCCTAAATTAGTCTCTTTCACTCAGCTTGTATTTCTATAACCTGTTGTGGGTTTTGAACCAGGTAAGGACGAGTAACGTGTTTTCTGCAAAGAACTTCTTCCCCATTCCAACTATTTGTAGCCTGTGCCGTCTCTATCATACCTTTCAGCTTCCTTTCTCTCTTCTTCCCTTATACCTGTGTAGTGTTAAAGGGACCCTGGTATAGTTTGCCAGAGTACTGTTGTTGTGTTGCTGGTATTTTAATTTATTTTCAATGCTATGGCAGTCTAATCAGCCAGTGTTAATATATGTGATCCTTTTCTTCTCATGGGTACATTCTTGGTCCCTATTTTCTAAAAGATGGGTTTTTTTCAAAAGATAGGCTTTTTCTAAAAGAATGGAAAGAGACTAAAAGATATTTCAATGTAAGTATCAATATAAAGAGAAGAGGATTCTTTAAGACTAAGTTATTCATTTTAGCATGGGCTTTTGTGGCTTATTTATTATTTATTTGATTTATATTCTGCTTTTCTTTTGAAGGGGACTCAAAGGGTGTACAATATAAATTAAAACAGTTATGGTGTATGATATGGTGTATGAAAGTTTTAAAAGGCATTGAATAATATGAACAACTTGAACAACATACAAACCTCAGGAACATGGAGGGAGCATTTCTGCACTACACTGTTATAGTGCTATTATTCCACTTTTTTTTAATTAAAATCCATCTATTTACATTTATACAATCATTATATCATATTCATTTTTCAAATGTATAAAATAAACATAATGATTTACTTATTATACAGTCTTCCATTTTACATGCATTCCACCATTCTATACTTCATCTAGGATCGGTTAGATATTTCTATTTAAACTGGATACATTTAGTATTTAAAATCCTCCTCTTCATTTCTTACTTCTATCCACAAGTACTTTATAAACTCTAACTCAGATCTTTTTCTATATTTCAATGCTTTTTTTAACTTCCTACCTTCTCTTGCTTGGACTTTTTTCAGATCTATTTATCTGTTACCCCAAAACCAGTTCTATCTATTATTCCACTTTCAATATCCTATGGAATTCTAGGGTTTGTAGTTTACTGAAGCCAAAGAGCTCTCTGGCTGAGAATTCTAAATGCTCTTCCCTAAACTGCAAACCCTAGGATCCTACTGGATGTTGAAAGTGGAATAATAGCACTACAACAGCATAGTGCAGAAATGGCCTCTGTGCATTGTGTGTGTGTGTGTGTGTGTGTGTGTGTGTGTGTGCACAGTTCCATTGCTGTGGGGTTGATACCAGAGTGATCCCTTTGATCACTGAGGATTCAGTGAATCTGAGGAAGTTGTAACATATTATATGGAGCATCTAACTTCCTTGCTGAAACTGGCTGCCGGTCTGTATCCAGGCACAATTCAATTCATACAAAGCACAACTTCAAGTTGTTTCCGACTTGTGCCAACCCTAAGGCAAACCTAGCAAAGGACCTCCTTGGCAAGATTTGTTCAAAGGGGGTTTACCTTTGCCTTCCTCTAAGGCTGAGAGTGTGTGACCTGCCCAAGGTCATTCAGTGAGCATGCTCAAACCACTACACCATGCTGACTGTCACTAGTAGTCACAGTAAAGTCAACATGCAAAAATGTCCAGCAAGAAGACCTATCAGGCAAATTACCTACCCTTGAAAAGCATCTGCTTCTAGGAAGTGCAAGTAGAAGAGGCCAAAGAAAACAGAAGTTGCAACAGCCACCTATTACTGAGCCTCCTAAAAGAAAGTTTGACCTGCCCAATGTCACCCAGTGAGGTTCCTGTGGCTGAGTCTGGTCTCCAGAGTGGTAGTCCAGTGCCCAAACCACCACACTGTGCTGACTCATGAGTTCTGGATTTTGCAGTTCATTTCCAGCTATCTGATATGATGTGGGGGGGGGACCAACAATTCCACCATCACCTCCAGTGTGCCAAGGTCTGGTACCAGATGTGTACCTCTTGGCTACAGTTCTTTCTTTCTTCCTGGAAATTCACCAGGAACCAGCAGCTGATGTCTTGTGAACAAACACCACACCATGGACCACCACTTTGAGTAGCACTGAGATATTGTATTCATAGAATCATAGAGCTGGCAGAGATGACAAGGGCCATCCAGTCCAACCCTTGCTATACAAGAACACTGAGAGAAATAAAATCTATTTTAGCTTCTGCACTGGGTATACAGTATTAATGTATATTAGAAGCATATATATTAGCTTATATGTATAACACATATTCTAGATATATTTATACATATGTCAGTATATTTTATTTTTTAGCTTCTATAGTACACTAAGTCTAAAAGAAACAGTTTTCTAAAATTGGCCACAGAACAGAAGGAGGCCTCCTGGCCTTGAATCTCCAGGTGTAGAACCAGACTGATAAGACAGTCTGAAGGACAGCAAGGCTGTCTGTAAGGAGTGAACCGGCTGATAAGGAATACAAGACAGAAGGTTGGCATTGTTTAGGAAAGGGGCAGTTAGAAACTGTTAGGGTGAGGGGCATTTTGAAACTGCTTGTGAGAATTAAGGATGCATAAGGGAAATGCATGATGTGTGAGTGATCACTCATACTGTAAATATGGGGAAGGGGAAATGTAACTTCTTAGGAGATCCTGATAGGTTCTAACCTTTGGGGTTCTGTCTAATAGGATCCCAGGGGAGGGAAAGCCTGTGGCAGGGATAGGGGATAAAACGTTAGGCATTTGATATTGGGGTGTCCTCTTTATGGGCACCTCTTCTGCAGAATGAGTACTTAAAATAAATGTGATTCACTTGATCCTGTGCCTAATTTCTTTGTGAGTTTTTTCCCCAAAGTTATTTCCTACAAACACACCATCAAAGCATTCCCAACAGATGGCCTTCCAGCCTCTCTTTAAAAACCTCCAGAGAAGGAGAATCCATCACACTCTCAGGCAGTGTATTCCACTGCTGAACGGCTCCTATGGTCAGGAAGTTCTTCCTAAGGTTTAGATTGAAACTCTTTTCCTGAAGTTTGAAGCCATTGCTCCATGTCCTAGTCTCTGACACAGCAGAAAACAGGCTTGCCTCCATCCCTTCAAATATTTAAATGTAACTATCATGTTGCCTCTTAACCTTCTTTTCTCTAGGCTAACCATACTCAGCTCCCTAAGCCCTCCCTCATAGGGCATGGTTTCCAGGCCTTCTCCCATTTTGGTCACCCTCCTCTGAACATGGGCCATTTCCGCACTAGCCTGTTACAGCGCGATGATTCCACTTTCAACATCCTCTGGAATCCTGGGGTTTGCAGTTTCGGGAGGAGCCGGCCGGCCCCTCCCGAAACTGCAAACCCCAGGATTCCAGAGGATGTTGAAAGTGGAACCATCGTGCTATAACAGGCTAGTGCGGAAATGCCTAAGTCTCCATCCATGCACCCGAGAAACTGGATTTTTCCCATCTACAGTCCCCTAACCCTGCTATCTGGGGCTGAAGGGAACTGTAGTAAGGGCTCGGAAAAATTACAACAGCTCCCCAAATCAGGATGCAGGGTTCATGCTAAAACAAATCTCTTGGTCTTAACAGTTTCTCCTTTCTTCCCTTCTTCAGATCCCTTTGTGCCTGTTTGTCCATGCTTAGGAAATCTCTGGCCATTCCCCCCTTGCTTTCTGTTTCCAGCTTCCACCCTCCTCTTCCCCTCCCCCTTTCCCTCATTTCCCTAAGAAAGCTGCAAGTCAGGAGCTGCAATCACTGCCGCCTCCTGCTGCCTTTCCCTCCTCTCTGTCTTGTCGCCTGGAGCAAACCTGCTTTCTTCGCCTTCCCCCACTCCCTCCTGAGCAGATAAGGCCGCCTGCCAACTCAGAAAAGCGCCCAAGGCTTTTAAAGCCAAGCTCAGCAGAAGCAGCAGCCAAAGTATTGGCGAAGGTGCAAAGACGAGCCAGGAGAGCAGGAAGGGAAAGGGGAGAGAAACATGAAACACCACCACTGAAGGCAGCAGGAGGATAATATTTGGTAGAACTGTCTTACTGAAAGTGTCATCTGCCCTACCACTGTGCCAATTTGGCAGGAACAGGCCTGGTTAAACCTGTTTCCCACTTTTCCAACTGCTTTTTACAGGTCCCAGTTTCTCTTTCCTCCTCTGACTTTCATCCTTGGTCCTCAACTCCAGTTGTTGCAAATAGAGCTCAAAGTAGCAAAGTAGTCATAGAATCATAGAAATGTAGAGTTGGAAGAGACCCCAGGGGCCATCCAGTCCAACCCCCTGCCATGCAGGAACACCCTCAAAGCACTCCCGACAGATGGCCATCCAGCCTCTGCTTAAAAACCTCCAAGGAAGAAGACTCCACCACACTCCAAGGCAGCAGATTCCACTGCCGGAAAGCCCTGACTGTCAGGAAGTTCTTCCTGAGGTTCAGGTGGAATCTCCTTTCCTGCAGCTTGAATCCATTGCTCCTTGTCCTGGTCTGCACTCAATTAATTCAGGAAGGAGAGGAGGGGGTGCAATCTTGTCCGTCCCTGTAGTCTCAGGCACAGGCAAACTGCTGCAGCCGCTCATAGCTTGTATGCGGTTCCTCTTCAGTAACTGTTGTCATCTTGACCACATATTCAGATGTTGTTTGGCCACAAGCATCCCAGTTTTCATCTGGGAAATATGCGGAGGTTATGAAATTGCAGCTTATTTGCATCATTGTCTGAACCTTGTAGAACATTTGCATGTCTGGACTTGTCCCTGCAGTATCCTCTTGTGTTCTTAATTCTGCCCTACAGGCAGAGCTTGGGAAAGTTCATTTTTTTTAGACTACAAGATTCAATTGCCATACAGGCTGGGGATTCTTATAGTTGGCGGGGGGAAGGGACATGTCAGTCTTTAATCAAAATTAAGAAATCAGAAGATTAAGACTTGGAAGAACAGCTATAAAGGAACTAGACAAGATCCTCAGGTGTAAAGATATATCAATAGATATCAAAGTCAAAATCCTCCTTCCTTCCTTCCTTCCTTCCTTCCTTCCTTCGTCTTTCTTTCTTTCTTTCTTTCTTTCTTTCTTTCTTTCTTTCTTTCTTTTTTCTTGTTCTTTCTTGGATTTATACCCCGCCATTCTCTTCGGAAGGATCCAAGGTGGCTTCCAGAAGTTTAAAACAAGATTAAATTAAAATCTCATTTTACACAAGTTTAAAAAATAATTAAATTACGTAATATATTAAAAACCAATACATTAAAAACCATGATTAAAACAGTAAAAAACACATTTAAACCATAATAACAGATAACAGATAAAAAATAAAATAGATGCTATAGTACTTCCAGTTTTTAGGTATGATTCTGAAAGCTAGACAGTGAAGAAAGCTGACAGGAAGAAAATCAAAATGTTTGAAATGTGGTGCTGGAGGAGAGTTCTATAGATACTCCGGACTGTCAAAAAGACAAATGAATGGGTCCTAGAGCAAATCAGTCCCAAATTCTCTATAGAAGCCAAGATGACCCAAACTGAGGATTTCATACTTTGGATATATGAGAGGATGTGACTCACTAGAAAAGACAATCATGCTCAGCAAAGCAGAAAGCAGGAGAAAAAGAGGAAGAAGACATTACAGCAGGATTGGTTCAATCAAGAAAACCACAATGCTGAGTTTGCAAGACCTGACCAGAGGTGCTGGTCACTAGAGCTCACAGAGGTTTCTAATAGTGATGTAGACTCGAGTCAGTTTGTTACCCTGTATTCTGGGAGTCCCGGGAGGGGCGCCCAAATAACCAAATACAAACACAAGATGGGGAAATTAACTCGAGCACTCTCTTAAGCTAACGAGAGGCAGGGTAACGTAGCAGGGATCTTGCAACCCTATGTATACAGCGTCAGGTCAGAAGAGCAGTCAGACAAGTTTTAAACAGTAAATCAATAACTTTTATTAAAGGACAAACAACAAATAAGACACCACATGCACACAGCTAACTAGAAATAGAAATGAGAGTTTTCAGGGGGAAATGGCTGATACGACACCTTCTCTCGTAGTCCTGGAGAGAAGCGGAGGTTGCAGGAAAGGAAACTCAGCGTGGCGTGCCGAGGGGAGCTCTTTAGACAAAACAACAGCAAGGTGGGATGGAAGTCCAGAGCAATCTGAGGAGGACTCGGAATCGGAGAGTTTTTATAGGGTGGATTGTGCCTACAGGCCATGCCATACTCGGTGAGAACAAAGGAAATTTGGAGCGGGACAAAAGCGTTGGAAAAGGTCAGGTTTTACATGATTAGCTTAGCGCTGGATGACAATAGTGCAGCCAGTATGCAAATGGCTCAGCATTGAGAGGGTGCCGGATCAGGGCCATGCGTCTTTGTGTAAAGTCGCGCTTAAGCAAGGTGTGTCTGCAAGAAATGGTCCCTGAAGCAACGGAGTGGCGTTAATCTGCCTGCCTAAGTGGGGATTGGAATGTCCAACCATTACCGGCCGTGCCTGTTTACGTGCTTTTCCGGTTGCCCTTGCAAACATGTGGAGCAGGGTGGCAGAGAAGGGTCAAGTGAAGGCCAAATAAGTTTGATATCAGGCGATATCTAGTGCCATCACCAGGCATGTCAGAACCGTGGTAACAGATTGACTTGGACTCAAGTCGCTTCCAGTGACTTGACCTGGCAATAAATGGCACATGGACTTGACTCAACTTGTGACTTGTATATTTTTAGCAACCGACTTGCTGCTCTTGGTTCAGTAACATAACCCATTCATTGAGAAACTTTACAACTTTGAATGCTTCCATCTCTTTTTGCCCAGCTTCAGAAACTGGAAGCAGGAAGGATTCTATTCCCCACTTCAGAAGCTGCAGGCTCTTTTATGCCCATTGACCCTGCCATGCACCACTACCACTGTTACCACAGTTCTGACATGCCCAGTGATAGCACTAGATATCTCTTGATATCAAACTTATTTGGCCTTCACTTGACCTTTCTCTGCCACCCTGCTCCACGTGTTTGCAAGGGCCACCGGACAAGCACGTAAACAGGTGCGGCCGGTAATGGTTGGGCATTCCAATCCCCACTTAGGCAGGCAGATTAATGCCACTCCGTTGCTTCAGGGACCATTTCTTGCAGACACACCTTGCTTAAGCGCAACTTTACACAAAGACGCATGGCCGAGAGCTGGCACCCTCTCAATGCTGAGCCATTTGCATACTGGCTACACTATTGTCATCCAGCGCTAAGCTACTCATGTAAAACCTGACCTTTTCCATCGCTTTTGTCCCGCTCCAAATTTCCTTTGTTCTCACCGAGCATGGCATGGCCTGTAGGCACAATCCACCCTATAAAAACTCCCCAATTCCGAGCCCACCTCGGAACGCTACGGACTGCTATCCTGCCCTGCTGTTGGTTCATCCAGCGAGTCGCCCCCTCAGCGAACCGCGCTGAGCTTTCCTCCCTGCAACTCTCCGTTTCCTCCAGGACTACGAGAAAAGGTGTCGTATCACCCATTCCCCCCTAAAACTCTCATTTCTAATATCTAGTTAGCTGTGTGCTTGTGGTATCTTTTCTGTTGTTTGTCCTTTAATAAAACTATCATTTTTACTATTTTAAAACCTTGCCTGACTGCTCTTCTGACCTGACGCTGTATACATAGGGTTACAAGATCCTAGCTGAAGTTATCCTGCCTCTCGCTAGCTTAAGAGAGTGCTCAAGTTAATTTCCCCATCTTGTGTTTTTATTTGGTTATTTGGGCGCACCTCCCGGGACCCCCACAATACAGGGTAACACCACCTCTTTTCTGTCTGTTAAAGTTGGCTCCCAGACTTGAAACTTGACTTGAAAGTATCTTGCAAGGACTTGACTTGGGACTTGGAGTAAAAGACTTAAATACATCACTGACTTCTAATTAATAGGGTTGCTCTAAGTCCAAGTCAATTTGACAGCAAATAACAACAAAACCATTGGTGGGACTGGAGCCCGGGCATCTTTTGTTTAAGTGTAAGGAAGCCTCACCACACTCTTGCCAGCATGATGTAGTGATTTGAATGTGGGACTGTGGTGGACACAGTTTCGGGTCAGTCTAAATGACCTCTGGTGTGAGGGAAAAGCAGTTAATTTCCTTCGCAATTGAAGTCCCTCTGTGTTTGAAGGAAAGACAAAGAAACTCTGTATAATGGAATGTTACCGGTTTGGTTTGACGTGCAAGCCTTTGGCAGCGCCACTGAAGATTTGCAACATTTTGTAGACACTGGTGGGAACACACCAGGTTCCTTTCTTGAACGTGTGATGATTGCGCTGGAAATGTATAAATCGCTGTGAATGTAAAGGGGTGGGGCTCAGTCTTTTGGGAATGATCCCACTGAGAGAAATAATTTTCCTTAAATCGTGGGTCTCTATCTCTGTTCTGCTACAGGACTAGGGCCATTTCCGCACGAGCCTGTTCTAGCGCGATGATTCCACTTTCAGCATCCTCTGGAATCCTGGGGTTTGCAGTTTCGGGAGGGGCCGACCGACCCCTCCCGAAACTGCAAACCCCAGGATTCCAGAGGATGCTGAAAGTGGAATCATCGCGCTATAACAGGCTAGTGCGGAAATGGTCTAGGACACTGGAAGGCCAGGGTTCGAATCCTTGTTCAGAGTGGAAACCTACTGGGGTAGGTCACACTCTCTCAGCCTCAGAGGAAGGCAAGGCTAAACCCCCTGTGAACACATTCTGCCAAGAAAACCCCCTGACAGGTTCGTCTTAGGTTCAGTCAGAACTGATTTGAAGGCACACAAGAGCACAGCCCCCCCTAAATTCCCCCACGTCGTTTGCTCCGAAGTAACTACGGCGAACTGCCCAAGGATCTGGGCCAGGCTTTGGCAGTTATTTGAAATTTCGCTTGTCCTCGCGCCAGCCACTGACAGCGGAGGGGAGGGGCTAAGACCCACATTCACGCCCAGCACCAATAGGAAGCCGAGCGTAAAAAAAGACTGACTAGTAGGTGGGACGAGTGACCATAACAACCTCCCACCTAATGGAACATTTGATCTCAGCGAAGAGCGTCTCCTTTCCTCGCCCGCCAATGGGAAGGGAAGGCTGCAGTGGGCGGGCTCGAGGGCAGCTCAGGTGACCTCTCTAGTCCAATGGCAAGGCAGGGAAGAGAGAGAGAGGGAGGGCGCCGGTTTCTTTGTGGAGCTTGACAATAAGATGGCAGGGAGGGGGGGTGAGGGAAGGGGGAGGGGCTCTTGTGGCCGTTGGCCCCTCCCCCTTTCTCTCAGGCGCGGAGAGCGTTGAGGCGGGCGCGGGCTCCGTCGGAGGCAGGCGCTGCTGGGAAGCAGGTAAGCGGGGCCGAGGGGGGAAAGCGAGAGAGGGGAAAGCGGGGGGAGTTTTCTCCAGCCTGAAAGTCGGAGGGGGGTGGGGGTGAACGACAGAGAGGTCGCGGGGAGACGGCTGAGAACGAGGGAAAGCTCGCGCTGGGTCATTGAACCGCGGCTCCAAAATGGCGGCCGCGGAGGTGGAGGGGGGTGAATCATCCTTCCCTCCACCCTCGTTGCCCGTTTCTGTTGCCTCGAAGAAACCTTATTTGAGGGGGGGAGCGTCTAGTTCTCCTCATTGTGGTAGCAATTCGCGCTCATCCTAACCCCCCCCCAGGATTTTGGCCCTTTAACACTGGAGAGGCAATTAATACTTTACCTCCCGCCACCCCTATATTTTGGCTCCGACTTCGTACAATAGCCCTCGCCCGCCCCGCCACGAGAAAAAAGAAACTACGCCTCTTTTTTTTCCCCCCTCTTCTGCCACATCATCCCCACCGGAACGTCCCAGTAGTTTCCAGCTCTGTACACCTGGCTCACTTTTGAAATATTCGCCAAGACACTCGCGAGTCGTTTAAAAAGCATCTGTGTCAAATTTTATTTCCATCCCCAAATGTATAGGTTCTTGGGAGGTAAACGTTTAACTTCCCATTCTTTCTCTTCCCCAGCTTAAGGCTTAGGCCATTTCCGCACTAGCCTGTTATAGCGCGATGATTCCACTTTCAACCTCCTCTGGAATCCTGGGGTTTGCAGTTTCGGGAGGGGCCGACCGACCCCTCCCGAAACTGCAAACCCCAGGATTCCAGAGGAGGTTGAAAGTGGAATCATCGCGCTATAACAGGCTAGTGCGGAAATGGCCTTACTTACAGTAGTTGGTTCCTCCCCCCCCCGCCCAGCATGCTTGATACAGTCCTCCCTCCACATTCGCTAGGTTTAGGGGCACAGGACCCCCGTGAAAATGAAAAAACCGTGAATAACTCCAGACCCTCGAAAACCGTACTTAACACACACACACACAAAAAGTATGATCACCATATTCAACCCACATGGATTCTCTTGAGGCATCAGGGTTCCTTCACAAGGCAGAAGTGGGGGGCTGGTGGGGCTGACTGCCACCTCCACTGCTGCCCCACACCATTTTTAATAGGGACTTACAAGCCTCGTTCGCAGTTTCCTAGTTTCACAAAGGCTTGCAGTCCCTATAAAAAAATGGCATAGGGAAGCAGCAGAGGTGACCGCAAATAATCTGTGAATAATCAAATCTGCAAAAGTGAACCCTGCAAATGTGGAGGACTGGTTGTACTTTCCTTTTCCCTGGTCACCTTCAGTATTTTCTTTGCTTCTATACCTAGGTCATTTCTGCACTAGACTGTTAAGACCCCTCCCTAAACTACAAACCCTAGGATTCCATAGGATAGTACTATAACAGTCTAGTGCGGAAATAGCCCTAGCCTTCCAGCCTTAATGACCAATGGGTCAAAGATTCAAATAGCTCATAGAAAATGGCCCATTGTGCAGCAGCTTCACGTCAGATCTGCCGGTGCAACAGGAGCAGTTATGCTGATGAAGATGGGATGCATAGTTCTTTTGGGGAGGTACATTAAATCATGTTATTCCCCCATTTCTTTCTTCAAAAGATCCCTTTTTTGATAAAGATCTTGAAGACTTGGACAAAGACACTGGCCTACTTCTTTGGCATACCTTGAATGGTAACCTCCTTCTGTTATTTTGAGTTGTTCGCACACACATGCACAATTCAAAATGTAATTTTTTTAGATGTCCTGTACATGCTCTCTCTTCTTTTATGGCTATGGCTACTATTTTCTCATTTTTATTTTTGCGTTGTAACTCTTCTACAACCCATCTTTAATGGCTTTTTTCCTGTGAACTTTTACAGGATAGTACTGCTACTACAAAATATTCAAATGCTTGGCATAATTAGTCTTGTATTTTCTCTAAATGCTTTTTTGTCTGTGAGTTTTGCATCCATTTATAACCTCATCAATTCTCCACTTTTGCCTTGTTTGCTTCCTTTCTGTAGCACTGTATTATTTTCTCTGGGTTCTTCATTATTGCCTGGCATTAGTATTACACTGCATTGTCTAATTTGCAGAAGTAATTTACAGCACAATCCTAACCCTGTTTATTTGGAAGTCGTACCTGTGAATTCAGGGTGATTTACTCTCTACTAAGTGGAAGATTATTTTATTGCAGTTGTCTGGGGTGACAGTCTAAAATGATCTGCCTTCACATTACTTCGTTTAGTATTTCTATAGCTCATTTCATTTCTTTGAGCTCTTCACAATATTTCAATACCCAGGATTGAAGGAACCACATCCATCTGGTTTTTCTAGAATTGGGAATGACTGGACCCCTTCATGTTCTGAAAAGGGGCTTTTTTAAGGCTTGAAACAGGTCTTTCCTCTAAAATAGTTCTGAAATGGAAAATCACAACTGAGGGTATAATTCTCTATTTTGGAAGTTTTTCATGTTCTTGGGGGTTAATAGCCTTCTCACCACTACAATACCTCTATAAAGTAATTAGAAGAATAATAGAGCTATAGGACTGTGGTGTAGTGGTTTCAGCATTGGACTACAACCCTGGAGAGCAGGATTTGATTCTCTGCTGAGCCATGGAAGCCCACTGGGTGACCTTGGGCACAGGTCACATACTCGCAGCATCAGAAAACTCTTGCTAGGTTCACCGTAGGCTCACCATAAGCTGATAATGAAGTGAAGCCACACAACAACAGTAAGGACTGAAACCCTGAAGCCACTGAGTTGAGACTTAAGTGGGGAACTTTGCGGGTCAGTTATTTAGCTGGTATGGGGCTCACCTTTACATTAATGAGAAGAACCCAATTCACAGGGAAATCTGCTGGATTGGATCAGATCAGTCCATCTCAAGACTATTACCCTGCTTTGCCTAATGACCAGATGGATTCTTCTAGGTTGTCCACAAGAACAGTATGAAGGCAAAATTCCTCTCTTGCTGTTATCACCCTGGGCTAGTGGCTTTCAGGTTTGTATTGCCTGCAGTCACAAAGCCAGCCTGGCACTGTCCAGAACTACAGTACTATTGCTCCTGATGTCCCCACACAGGATAAATAGGAAGATGATTGTCATAGTCCAGCCCTTCTAGAGGATGCCAGTTGGCATAATCTGTACTCAAATATGTTTTAATGCTCTGTGAACAGCCTGATTTTCCCTACTCCCTGCTCCTTCCTCTTCTGTAACAGCCACAAGGAGAACAGACAATTCTAATTCCGATTTATTTTATTGAGATGAACCATACTGTAGCATATCAGAACCTAAGCAACCACTCCCTAAGCAAAGCAAAAACTTCTAGAATCCTCACAGGCATGGAGCAGGGAAAAGAGTCTGATCCAGGGGCCAGGGAGGCTAGGTTTATTCTGGAAACACTGCAACTTAATGTTAGACCCAAACAAATCCATAACTGGATATGGTTATTTGTAAAACTTTATCTAATCCTTTTCCAAAGTAATCTTAAAACAGTGGTTATTATGTTTTGTAGTGGGAAATTCTATAAGTTATATGTTGTGTGAAAGTACTTTCATTTCTCCTGCCCATCAGTTTCACTAGTTTAACTAGGGTGAGAGAGATTTAAGTTCTTTTCACTTTCACCACACTGGGTGTATATTTTAAGCCTCAATTTGGCATTTGGATTTTTCTGAACTAAAAGGCCACAGGCTCTAGCCCCTCTAAACATTGTTCCTGTATTTGGTCTTTAAAGAAGATTCACCCCATAAGCTCTTTTATTTTTGCTTGTCATATCATAAAAGTTTGTTGTTTTGTGCTGTCGAGTCATTCCCAAATTATGGTAACCCCAGGGTGAGAGCCAGTATGGTGTTGGACTGTGACCCTGGAGGCCAGGGTTCAATTCCCCTCTTGGCTGTGGAAACTCATATATGCATCATGAACTGTCAGCCCCAGAAAGCCCCATAATAGGGTTGCCATAAGTCAGAAACGACTTGAAGGAACACAACAAGAACCTATCATGGGGTTTTCTTGGCAAGATTTGTTCAGAGTGGCTTTGCCTTTGCATTCATCTGAGGCT
>CAOLHI010003267.1:0-190684 GCA_948474755.1 Ctenosaura bakeri | reverse complement strand
TGGATGATTGCAATCTAGCAAAACAATGTTTTACTGAGCAACTTGCTAAGGGAGGATGGGCCCTCTCTTGGACAACACTGTCCCTTTTCTATTTTGAAAATGTCCAGATTTCTATCATTCATAAGGACAAAAACTCTATTAGAGATAGGATTTTTGAGTTGGATGCCTCTGAAAATATGCTTGCTAGTCATCAGCAAGTGTTCTCTCCATGGTACAGCCTTATAAAGAAGGAACAATATTTTCAACAGTATTTTCAAGACTTAACTTTCATTGCTCGGAGAAAAGCTTTTACTGCCCTCCACTTCCACACAATGCCTTCAGCGTATTTAGAGGGAAAGTATAAAGGGATCCCTTATACACTGCGCTTGTGTATTTGTGGTTCTGGGGAAGTAGAAGATCTAGTGCATTATCTTTTACACTGCCCACTGCATAGGGACCCCAGGAACCATTTCCTGGGAGACCTTTTGAAAGCGAGAGCAGGTTGGACACTGCCTAATATTATTTGTGACCTATTGGCAGACCACTCCAAATCTATTACACTTAAGGTAGCCACCTTTGCACTAGCAGCCCAAAAGATCTGTGGCAAATTTCTGAAAACATCAGCAGTGGACTGCAAAGGGGACCAGTTGTTGTAGCTTTATTGTTGCCCTGGCATTTCCCCCTGTAATTTTATTCGATTTTATTCCTGTATTTCTTCTGTATTTTGTATGTTGATGATTCTTAGCGATATTTTGTAATGGACGTTGTTCCACAGACAAATAAACTTGATGATGATGATGACTCAGATACATCTAACCAAATTTAATATACACAAAGGCCATTTCCGCACTAGATTGTTATAGCACTATTATGCCAGCTGACCCCTTACGAAACTGCAAATCCCAGGATTCCATAGGATGTTGCCAGTGGAATAATGGCACTATAACAGTCCAGTGTGGAAACAACGAAAGATAATATATGTATGTATAAACAATTAGGTGTTCAAATTTATCATTAATGATATTGATGTCAACTACAAGTAATATTCTAGACTGAAATTATCCTATTTGTATTCATAGCTTAGTAACAGAATTTTAGAGCACATTTCTCAGTACCTGTACAACAGATGAGCACATTATGTGTTGCTAGATTTTGCGTGTTTGATAGTGTGATCTTCCACTTGACTATTCAGAAGTAAGTCCTACTGACTTTAGTGAGGCTTATTTCCAGGCAAGCGGGCATAGGATTGCAGCCTAAATGTGGTTGTTGATTAGTTGTCAATAATAATTTCACCTTCCCCTCCTTTTTTTTAGCATAGTAATAGAAATATGACTTTAAAGTATGAGGTCATCTCTTCTAAAGCAGCAGTTATGAAGGCAGCAGTATGCAAATTATAGTTGCATTATTATTGCATGACATTTGTACATATGTGCATTTCTCTCTCTCTCTCTCTCTCACACACAGACACAGACACACACACACCCCTCCACACCTTTACAGACTCCCCATTCTGCTGTAGATCATTAAGATGGGCAAAGGAGGACACAGGAAAAGCTGTGAGAGTGGGTATATACAATCCAAGTGAATGGATGTATGCAATCAATACCATCAACCATAGTGTCCTTGTTTACAGGGATCCCATTCCTTCCTGGAGGGGCAAGCCCAGAAGTCTCCTGTATGGCACCCTGGCCATTGGCCTGTGGAATCCCTGAGGGCTCTGTCTTGCCCACCATATTCATGAAAGTGATCTGAGAGGTTGTCAGGAGATTTAGGATTCAGTGTCGCTGATATGCAGATAACATTTAACTCTACTTTCCTTTTCATCTAACTCCAAGGAAGCTGTCTCATTGCCAAACCAGTATTTGTTGTCTGTAATGTACTGGTTGAGGGCAAACCAACTGAAGCTCAAACCAAATAAGCCAGAGGTGCTCCTGGTCAGTCAGAAGGCAAATCAGGAAATAGGGATTCAACCTGTACCGGATGGGGTTGCACTTCCCCTGAAATCTCAGGTTGATAGCTTGGGCATACTCCTGGATTATGCCTGAACCTGGATGCCTAGGTTTTGGTGGTGGCCAGAAGTGTGTGCCAGCTGTGCTTGTTTCTAGAGAAGTCAGATTTGGCCAACTTGGGTTACTGTAAGGCAATCTACATGAGGATTCCTTTCAAGATTGGAAACTTCAGCAGGTTTAAAATGATGCATCTGGACTGTTGATGGGGGCTGGTTAGAGGGAGAATTTATATATGAATGAGTATATATGAATGAAGAAAATGTGACTTGATGGGCTGTTTGTGAGATGCCAATCAGCTGAGGAAGACTTAGAGTGCATCCAGACTTATTTAAAAGACCAGAAAGTCCCAGATTTTGTTCCTATTCTTTATGATTTTATTTTGAAGATCCATACACATTTTGTTTATCCTAGAATATTTTCTGTCATCTCCTAGGCCCTTTTCACACGTGGGGGAGCTGAAACGGGGCGGCGCACACAGGGGCGGAGATTACCTGCGTGCGTTTTGCTCGGTCCCTGATCCGTCCCTGCGGGGAGCGCGGCTCCGCCGCTCCACACGCTGCTGAATTTTGGTGGTGTTTGTCGGCGCCCAAAATGGCGTCTGGCAGCTTCCGGTGGTGCTCCGCCAATCAGGGCAGCGCGCCAGCCAGAAGCCTGCCCCCGGGCAGATCTGCAGAGACGCACTAACGCGTCTCTGCAGATTCACACCGGGAGCAGCCACGGATTAGTGCGGGCTTGTTTCATAAAAACCACCTAGGAAGGTGGTTTCTAAAAAACTCGCAGCACCACCCTTGCGGCTGCACTAGAGCAGTTGGAGGTGTGGAGCCTTACCTTTTCCAACTGCACTAGATCGCCCCGCAGTGTGAACGACCTCCGTCTCCGATCGTCTCAACACGGGGTTTTACCCCCGTGTGGAAATGGCCCTAGTATGATCAGAGACCTTGTATACCAGCTCCCCAAGTAAGCTTACTTTAGTGTGTGCAGAGTGGGGGCAAAACACTTACTGACATTTTCATGGTACAAGAAAAAAAAAATCAAACTCCATGGGCGGCTTGAATACCATTTGTAAACAGTGCTCTGTTAAACAGATGAACTATATGACCTTTGTTTACATAGTGTTCTTCTAAACACCACAGGAGTTGTGAAACTGAATCAAGCCATAGAAAAAGAGTTTGTATGTCTGGAAAGCTCTCTGATGCCTAGGGGCTGACACTTGATACAAAGAAGCTTTCACTTTTCTCTCTCTCTTCAGAGATTACAGTCTAGCAATATGGGTTCTCATTCAAGAGTTCTCGTATAATTCCATCCTTGGAATCAGAACACGTTGGCAAACCAAAATGAGTAAGTAAGGCACTTTTGTAGCAATTGTTTTTTAGTGTCTCACAGAGGATTTCTTTGTACTATCTGCACTAAAGTGGTTTTACAAAGAGACAAATTATTCCCAAACCAGCAGTGTGTCACATTACCTGCTGCTGGAAACTGCACAAGGTAGTTCAAGACCATATTTCACCCTGTGATCCTTACACATTATTGTCCTTTAGCACTCTTGGCAAAAGTTTGTAGCTCATTACTGAAAGTACACAGTCACCTGTAAGACATATCCTGGTGTCCCTCCTCTCAGCCCATGTTTCACTGTTTCTCTTAAATTGAAATACTGTTTATTTTATTTATTTCTTGATGCCAGGTTTGCATCATTGTTCCAAATTTACAATAGGGGCAAATCAGATGCTATGCTAAATGGCTGCCTCTGAAAAGTGTGAGTGTGTGTCTATTCTCCGCCTTTCATGAGGTAATATTCTATATTTCCTCTCCAGTGTTTTGCATAATTGGCTTTCTCTGGTTGAATAATATGCAATGCAATGACATCAGGATACAAGCAAGTTACGTGAAACAGAAGAAGAAGGTGGGGTTAGAGACATGGTTGCCATTTTGTCTAGTATGTATTTAGCATAGAGGGCCCATAGCTCTGTAATAAATCTATGGGTGGGTCAGAATTTGGAATGAAGTAGATAGTTTGCATGAAGTATAATCTCCACTGGTATTTTTTCTTAAAAGGATCTTCAACAGCTGGGCTATGAAATATCTCTGTATTGAACAGCTATTGCCAGCTGAAGTTGACCAATGGATCATGAGCCTGTGTAAGTCACCTTTATATGCTTGATATTTAATTTATTTCATAGATACGATGTCAAATTTATCTGCCAGTTTCTTTTAGCTGAAGCTAAATTAAACTTACGTTCTTAAAATCCAGTTACTTCATTATTGCTTGCAAGTTCTCCCCATGTTTTGCCCTCACTAAATCAAATTTACAGGAATGCATGTGGGTACATATGAATATACTTGAAGAAATTCAGTATTATTTTTGGGCCAAAAAATTAAACAGCCTCCCAAAGCCACAGTGGGAGATGCATATATGAGAAATACTGAGAATTAAAACTGGGTCAACTGAGTTAATTATTGAATACTTAATTGAGTCCCAGATCTGGATTAGGAAGTAGTAGACTCTTTCCAGTCAGCAGGAATTACAGGCAAAGAAGAATGGGAAGACCTTGGGATCAACTCATGGGAACATTGATCCACCTTTCCCCCGTATTCTTGACAATATCAAGAACGACTTGCTAGATATTAACACAGCTTTAGCACAGCAGCGTCAAATAGTCTCAAAGCAGCCAGTATCTTATTTGTTCTTGTAGTATCTGCTGAAGTAGAGATCAGTAAGAGAAAAGGAGAGGCATCTCATGTACGAGAGCTACTTCTTTCTTTGAGGCTTCTAAAACATGTGGTCTAAATCTCTAGGATGGGTGGGCAACTGTGTGGGGGCAGGGCTATACCCTGCATCCCCACGCCCAGTTAGTGGGCCATGCCAGCATGCTTGAGTGCACCAGATGCTTTGCAGCATCTCTTCAAGCTGCCATTTTGGTTGACTTTTAGCTAGGAACCCCTTCCCCTGCCACTGTTCAAACAATGGGCTATTGGTTTATTTCCTGGCAGGATTCAAAGTGCTGGTTAAGAACTTTAAAGCCTTATATGGCTTGGTTCCAGGCTATCTGAAAGACCATATCTCCCTATATGAGCCTGCCTGAATTTTAAGATCTTCAGGGTGATTTTCTCTTGGTCGCATCACCATCACAAGCATGTTTGGTGACGACTTGGGAGAGATCCTTCTTGGTGATTACTCCCATGTTGTAGAATTCCCTCCCACAGCAGGTTCGTTTGGTCTTCTCTCTCCTTTCCTTCTGCTGGTTTACAAATACCTTTTTATTCAGACAAGCCTTTGCTTTATGATTAATGTGACAAATACAGCTTTTAAAGGGATTGTGCTGTGATTTAATTGTGTTTTATATAGTTTTAATTTTGTTTTTTAACCCAGCTGCTGTTTAATTTTTTAAAAAACCTTTTGTACAATTAATTTTTCAGGTACATTTGAAATGTGGCGCTGAGGAAGAGTTCTACCAATGTTGTTGACTGCTAAAAAGACAAATAATTGGATCTTAGGACAAATCAAGCCTGAACTCTCCCTAGAAGCCAAGATGACAAAACTGAGGTTGTTGAACTTTGACCATATCCTGAGAAGACATGATTCACTAGAAAAGACAATAAAACTTGATAAGGTGGAAGGCAGTAGGAAAAGAGGAAGACCACATTACAGATGGATAGATTCGATCAAAGAAGACATGTCTCTGAATCCATAACACCTGAGCAGGGCGGCTGATGATAGAGTGACTTGGTGGTCTCTCATTTGTAGGGTTGCCACAAGTTGAAGTTGACTTAGCAGGAGTCAACAACAACACAACACTGGACTGTCAAGAAAATAACAGGCTGGAAACTACAACTAAATCCACTTACTATATTGCTAGATAATATTTCAAGTAAGGCACCCAACATTTATAGAACAGTGTTGCCCTAAGCTTGACTGATGCACATACACTATGTGGCTAAAGTATGGTGACCAACATATACCTTTACAGTTAATCTGCATGGGGGATCTATGGGATAGGATGCTTTTGCCAGAGCCAGTGTGGTGGCAGTTTGAGTGTTGAACTAGGACTTAAGGAGATTTGGGCTCAGATGCCTGCTCAGCCATGGAAACTGGCCATGGGCAAATCATACACTCTTTGCCTAAGGAGAAAAGCAGTGGCAAACTTCATCTAAATAAACTTTGCCAAGAAAATCTTATGGTAGAGTTGCCATAAGTTGGAGTTGACTTGAAGGCACATAACAAAAATGTTTATGCATAAAATTACATCTTTTGAACTGTTATGGAATAAGGACTAAATGCTGTTCAGTTCTTACAAGAAATTCAGAGTCTTCTAATTGATTACTGGAGTAGACGGACACTTTCTGGCTTACTCTTCACAGCCATCTTGAAAATGCATTGATGGCTATTGGTGGCTTATTTGTCAGATTACTCTAAGTGTGTATACAACAGTTTCCTGTATAATATTTTATATTTCCCCATCTGTTTTTTTTTTGTCAGTGTCTCTCTCTCTCTCTCTCTCTCCCACACCCACACTCTTCTGAGGAAATTTCCAATGTGTAGGGTTCCTTGTAAGAATTCAAAGCTGTAAAGTTTTTGAAATTCACTGAGTCTTTGAAATTTATGATACACTTCTTTTCACGCATAGCCTTTAGCTCCCATAAACACATTTTGATTCATAATGCCCTTGGGCAAATACAGATGTCTCATATATTTTAAAATATTCATTGTATAAAAATTTCTTTTAAAAAACTGTACTGACTCTAAATTTAATTAAAGTGACTATGTGGATTCTTAGAATCCAATTAAATTTGATGGAGATGCAAGAGCAACTGAGTTAGCTGTATGAAGAATGAGGCCAGTCAGTTTTAGACAACATAATTAGCATTGCCTTATTCTTTAGTGATTTAACATCCCAACCAGGAAGCTTCCATAACATCACGGAGCATGAGTCATGTATTTTCAAATAATTTCCTCTCAAAATTAGATCCGTAATTTCTACTGAAAAAAATAAAGTGTCTAATTAAAGGCATGCATTTTATTAAAAGCATTTGAACTTTATTGACTTTCTTAACCCTTCAAGGTAGTTTTGTGAAAAATGGAAAACAAGATTAAGAAAAGAAGAAACAAATGACTGAATCATTAAGACAAGGAACTACATCTATATCTACAGCTTGAAGTTTGTGACTGATGAGAACCAAGACTAAGGCCATTTCCTCACTAGACTATTATAGTGCTATTATTCCACTTGCAACATCTTGTGGAATCCTGGGGTCCTTTGAGGCCCCTCTCTAAACTGCAAACCCCAGGATTCCATAGGATGTTGAAAGTGGAATAATAGCATTATAACAGTCTAGTGTGGAAATGGCCTAACATTCAGATTAAGGACTTATGTCCCCTAATATATCACAATACTAGAGAAGATGAGGTAGTTCATGTAGGCTGAACATATCAATGTGTTCTAGGGGAAGCAGGTACAACTTGTGATCTACCCACCAAACCAAAGCAACCCATCAGCCATGCATACTCACCCAGCTGAGTTTCAACAAACCACAGAGTTTTTGCCCTGTTGGCCCCCTCCCCTCTCCCTGTGAGTGGAGGTGACAATTTGGGGCTAGTGTGTCTGTGATATCAAGATGAGAATTTTAAAGGAGAATGACCTTTTCATTTCCTTGTGATAAAGAACTGCTGTTCCAACAGCTAAATTTATCTCAACTGACAGTCTTCCTACAAAAGAGGTTTCTAGCTTCAATTGGATACAGGTATATATATTTTGTGTGTGTGTGTGTGTGTGTGTGCATGTGTGCACATGCCCTTTTTCATCTACAGAACTTTCCTCAGAAAAAGTAGATTCCATAACTCCATCATCATCAATTGTACATGCCATGACTCCTAGTACCCTTTTTTAAAAATCATCCTTCATCTGATGGAAGAAGCCTGTGAACTGAAAGCTAGCATGCTGTATTTTGTACCTTTGGGCTGGCCTAATAGAGGTAATTGAGAGCCAGCATGGTGTCGTTGTTTGAATACTGGACATGACTCTAGACACCAGGGTTTGATTCCCTGCTCAGCCATGGAAGTCTAATGGGTGACCTTGGGCACATTGCATACTCTCAGCCTCAGAAACTGGACTACTGGACTACAACCCTGGAGACCAGGGTTTGATCCCCTGCTCAGCCATGGAAACCCACTGGGGGTCCTTGGGCACATCATATACTCTCAGCACCAGAAAAACCTGTGATAGGTTTGCCGTAGAGTCACCACAGGTCAGAAATGACTTGAAGGTATACAATAACAACAACGATAATAAAAGTGATTGCCACAATATTGTTTTGGATTTTGTTTCATGGCCAACATGTCTATCCCTTTGTCAGGGCACTCTTTCCTGTTGAGAATGAGATAATTTGGGGGTGTTCTTTACAGTCCTACTAGGGAGTCCATCAAATTTTGATATTGTCACAAATGTGGTGCTGATCAGAAGATAACTCTTTCATGGGAAACAGTCCTTGCCACGCTTCTATCCCAACATCTCCAAGATGGAATAGAAAATTTTGTGACTAAGTGGATACAGAATCAGGGATCCAACCTGCCCACAGGAAGAGTTTTGAGGAGGAATCTGAGAAAGGTGTCTATAGAAGCTGTCAGCTATAAAACAATAGTTACTGGTACATGGTAATATTTTGGCTTGGCTCCAGGCTACCTTGCCTGGCTTTCTAAAATATTAGTCTTTGTTCATTACAGAAAAATTAATGGAGCTGAGCAATTTACATGCAAGTATTTTGCCTTAAATTTACGTACCTCATGCTACATTATTCAACTTGTATATACATTTACTGGAAAAGGATATGCTAACAAAGAGAGGCACACTAAGTAATAGATATTTTTTTCCTGACAAAACCAAACCTTTTCCCACAGATCATGCACAATATGTTTGGATTTTCAAATAACAGAAACTGTAGTGTGGGTACGATATAACTGAAGAAACATAACTGCAATGTATTGTCATAGTAGTTATGATTTTACATAGTAAACAACAACAACAACACAACATCTAGATGCTATGTAGAAATCAATGCATAAAATTTAGTGAGAAACATGATGCTTACTATACAGAAAATGCTAAAAATATGTGGATTTAAATCACGAGGCAAAGGTTTGGGTCTTGCTCTATGCATGACTTAATGCTCTTGTCAAAAGCTCTTACCATGTCTACAACATAAACACTGTCTGACAAGGCTATATTGGAACTGACTTGTCAGAAATCGAATAATCTCTATTCAGTTCCTGGAACGAGGAGTTGCAGGAACTCAAAAGGTTCCACTGCTGCTAAGTTCAGTATGCTTAGCACAAAGCACAGGATCTTGGGTGTACGTCTCAGAGAGTTTCAAAGATGTCACTTTTTTCACTTAAAGGTTTAAAATATTACATAAGAAAGCAAAATAACTTATTAAATCAAAATAGCTAAGCAAACAAGCAAGAAAGCAGTCTCAGTCTAAAAGAAAGCACGAATATTTCTCTAGTTGCAGAGGTTTCCTATTATGTGCCAATTGGAATGGCTATCAGATTCAAATAATTAAAAGATTTATGTTCTATTCTTAACCATATTTACCTGGGACTAAATCAAACTGAATTCAATGTGAGGTAATTCCTGCAAAGTATATTTAGAGTTCTGTTTTCTTTCCCCATTCTAATGTGGAATGACTAAATGCGCTACTGGGAACAAAAGATAGTAAACTTATACCCAGAATCCCTGGCAAATAGATTCAGGAGATAGACAGACTGTAGTTTCTGAGGCATCACATGTCTTTCATCCATTACATAAAAGAAGCACATGATTAGCAATGGAATCCAGAGTTTGCTTTTCAATATTTTATGAAGCAGTGCGCTCGCATTAAAGCAGACAGTGTAACTTACTTTTCTCTTCAAGGGATAATTTTTGCTTTCCAGGTTTATATGGGCTGAGACACGAAAGCATACGAAAGAATCTTCCACAGTTGACTGAAGAGGTAACATGGACTAGAGTGGTCTGCTCTTAAATTAGCAGTCAGGAAAAAAAGTTAGCCAAATGCCCTCAGTGCTTTTAGGCCATTTCTGCACTATGTCGCTATAACATTGTAGCAGTGGATTGTTACCAGTCCAGGAGCCATGCTTCTGCATGACATCATCACTATCCAGATGCTATCCTGTCCCCAAGCATTGCCAACTTGTCATATTCTATTTCTAGAAAAAAATCCATTAAGAGCCTCCTATAGCTCTTCAATCCTGTCAGCTGTCATAGTATGGTACCATTATAGCACTTGATAGTACTTCCTGTTATGGCAGATCCAGCAATGGGTGGGCTGTGGGCATGCCCAGCTTGTCTTTCCTTCAGTGACTCCCCTAGTATGGTAACTTTCTATCACCTCTCCCTGTTTATTTTAACTGTCTCCTTTGAGTCAAAACTTTTTATTTTTTTTTAAATACATTTTTAAACAGTATAGGGCAAAAGTGCAACAGTGTACTGGCATATCATGCTGGTACAACATTGCTGTGTTAGTGCACCTTCCAAAAAAACCAAAAAACAAAAAATCACGACTCAATCAGGGGTGGTGGGGTAGGGTGAAATTGGGGCACGGGAGTGACCATGGTGTAATGCAGAAGGAACATCAGTGGCAATACTGCTACCCATTCGCTTAAGGAGAAGAGAGCAGAAAAGAGCGTCCCTAACCTGATGGCATCACGCAAATGGCAATGCCACCATTATAACAGTATAACGCACTAACGGCCTCTAGTGTGGAAATGGCCTTAGAAATGACTATGTTGTATCATACATTTTTCAAAGCTAGAAAGTATGCATTCAATTCAGCATCAAGACAGAGAAAAACACTTTTTTTTTTGCTTCTTTTTGGTAAAAGAAAAAAAGATAGTGTTAGCTTAATCTATAGGCAGAAGAAGCTGCTGAAATCACTGTTTATATTTGTGAAGACAACAGAAATTACTTGCTCAGGAATATTTGATGATAATGTTGAATACTAATACTTAACACTTATGCAACATAATGCTCTATAATCTTCGAAGAGCTTTATGAATCTTAACAGGCTAATCCTCACAGCAAGCCTGGGGATCAAAGATGAAGGCCGCAGCTTGAGAACTTTCCATATTTCCAGTTTGCCTGATGTATCACAGGCATTTGTGAAAAATATCTGGTCTTAACAGCTGCCAAAGACACGCACCATTTTAGGAAAACAAGCTGACTACCATCTTTTCTGGGCAGGGCATTGGATGCCAAGGAACCTTAATCTTTTAAAAAGATCAGAGGTTTGCAGACCCCTTTGGATGCTGTGGAAGGACATTCTGCTTGTGCTCAAGGGCACTGTTTAAGAAGAAAATACTCAGATGAGAAACATTATAGATGGGGAAAGGAGAGACTACAGTTTGAACCAGTGGGCAGAGGGAAAAGATTTTAAAATCCTCATGACTTGCATAGGAATCAACATTTTGATCTTGGTGCTATTAGCACCATGCTTTAAACCAGAGTTTCTCACATTTTCTACCTTCAAGGCTTTTTTTGACAGTGGAAAATTACTGAGGCTCCTCAGTCATCATACAGTAGTACCATGTCCTCCAACTGTCCTGATTTGGCAGGGACAATCTTGATTAATTCTCTGTCATCCCATTTTCTCAGCTGCTTTTAAAATATCCTGGTTTCTTTCTGTCTCACCTTCTCCGTCCTTTGCCCTCAGCTTACTTTGATGGCTGCCAAATGAGTTCAAAGTGCAAAAGTAGATTGCCCTCCATCAAATCAGTGAGGGGAGAGAAGAGGGGATGGACTCTTGCCTTCCCAGTACGATCAGGCAAAAGGAAACTGCTGCAGCCTCTCCTAGCTTTTCTGTTCTTTCTTAATAACTTTTGCCATCTTGACCATACTCTGGTGTTGCTTAGTCACACGTGTCCCAGTTTTTATCCATGGAATGCTGGAGTGTAAGTAATGTGGGGGTAAAGCCTATCACAAAAGGGTGGCAGATGGTGGCAGAATTGGGCATTGTTTGGCTGACAATTACCAACAGTTTTATGATGGTGGTATGTCATTCTTCTTTGGAAATTACTAAATACTTTCTCACAGTGATTTTGCTGTATAAGACAGTTGCATATGTTGGTTTTGCGTAAGTACAGATGAGGGGACAGTGCTCCAGATGTCACTAAATTTCACTGGCTTTGCCACAACCTTTTTTCTTAACCTTCTGTCAGGGGTGTGTAAACCTCAAGAAAAAGCATTTTATATATTTCATACATACATAAAGGGCAGGAAAAATGCTTCAACAGATAAACAGGATAGAAGCATTGCCATGCTGGGGCCTAACACTGAAATGAAAGAAATTGATTTTATTTTAAAAACCACAGGATAAAAGTATTTAGGGTAAGTAAGAAATGTTGTTGCCTTATTTGGGTGTAGAATCAATAAAATTGAATTTAGAAAGTATAAAAATAATAGTATAAACATAACAGCAGCAATAAATTAAATTCTTTCAGTATAATTCTACTATTAGGAGAGGTTTCAGATTTCCTCTCGAATTGACCACTAAGGTAGAATAGGTTGGATCTGAATGAATGAAATTTATTACGGCAGATAGCCAGCAGAATAAAAAAAAATACAATATGTTTGCATATGTATATTACATAGAATTAAAACTGCGACAATAACAGTAACAATGGAAGAAAAAGTGTGAGGAGTCCATTAATGACATACTTAACAATATTGTTCTTCCACATGTCTGTGACAATTTGCGGCTGCTGAAGAAAAACTAGCAACTTTAGCTGTAACCTGGACATTTAGATTGGACAAAAGATATTCTAAATAAAACTTATCCTGCCTGCCTGGAATTTTTTGTAGGAGTGGTGTTATAAAAGAGGGTCTAAAATCTTGATAAAAGGTAGAGTGAAGTATCCCATGGCTCACTATCTCTATTTCTTCCAGCTCGCATGGGCAAATCCGCTTGGAATATGGAATCTTTTCTAAATTTAACATTTAATCTAGCTAGCATGAATGCTCTTCTGAACTTAGGAATAGTCAAATTTGTCAGATAATTAGCAGGTGCAAATGGTCCTCTGTTATCCGTAATTTCGGGGTATAAAGCTACTTGGCTTAAATGATTTTGGAATTCAATATCTCTAATATGCTGGGTAATAGCTATCTTTGCTTTGGCATGCCCTAAAGCTAGGATAGCCATTACAGAGAAGCCTAAAGTTGACAATTTCATATTTAGTAATTTTTTCTATTTTGATTGACAGGAATCAGTTAATATCAGAGGGACTTGCCCTACAGGCACAAACAACATTTTTAGCCAGAGATTGAATTTATGCTACCCTTTAGGGGCCTCTATTGAGATTCTTCCAGTCAGGGAATGGCAAGTATAGCTCTCAAAAAATTTAGTTTGCACAGCCACCAATGGAGCACAGCATACTTCTGAGCCATGCAACAATTAAGCTAACACGTTGGCCACAAAAACCTGAATAGCTGAGGGACCGTATTGCCCTCCCTTATTGTTTTTTTTAAAGTATATTTATTCTTCTTTGTACTTTTGAAACAGCATTTTTTCCTGTATCCTTCATGTTCAATTTTATGATCATTTGTTTGCCATTTATGCTCTGGCCTCTTTTTAGAAGAGAGCATTTTAGGTTGGGTCTCCTCTGCTACATGCTCTCCCAACTGTCTATTAACCTGCCACATATTCTTTCACTCTGTGATTTAGCTCCTGCCCCCTTCATGTAATGATCATTGGATAGACAAGATGTACTAAGCCTCTGTAGAGCCACACTTAGGAGCGCCACAGTCTAAAATGGGTTTAAATTTAGTATGTTTAGAAATACTACAAATATCTTAAACTAAAGGTTCTCAACCTTTTGGTCCTCCAAATGTGTGTAAGGTCAGTTCTCAGAATTCCTGTGTACTGGCCATATTGGCTGGGACTTTAAATCTACACTATATAGAAGACCAAAGATTGAGAACCCCTGCCTTACACCATCATTAGATAGGCCCTTTTCGCACGGGCCTTTGCGTGCGCGATAGCCCCGTGAGCCTCGCGGGAGTGGGAGCGTCGCTCCGCACGACGCACTCCCACTTCCGCCCGGCTCACGGGGCTGAAGCGGCGCGAGCGCGGGTTTTTTGATTTTCGCGTACAAGCGAAAATCACCCCGCGCTCGCGCAACGCTCCCGGAGCCCACCCGCACTTACCTTTCGTGCGGAGCCTCCGGGAGCCGGCCGGGTCGCGCTTCCTTCCCTCCGCCCCTGCGGAAGGAAAGAGCGGGGTGGGGAGGTAGCGCAACGGATGCGCCGCCCGCTTCGCGCGCGGGGGGAGGAATCCGGCGCGCGCGGGGGGAGGAATCCGGCGCGCACGCGGGGTGGGAATCCGGCGCGAGGTCTCCCACTTTGCACGGGGGGGAGGGCGGCTTGCACGGCAAGCCTCCTTCGGTGCCGCTTCCCCGCTGGTTCCTTCGCCTGCGGAAGGAAGGAGGGGGGAAGCGGCAGCCTCCCGGACGAGCCTTCTTGCGCTTGCCGGCCTCCCCCGCTTGCGCTAGAAGCCTCAGTGCGGAAAGGGCCATAGACATGGAGTTAATATTTTAAACATTCAAAAAAAGTTAAAAAAAATGTTTTTCATGTGTTAAAAAGTCCTGACCAGAAGAATTCTGGACTGAGGAGAAGTTCTGCAGCTCAGTACTTACTCTGTACAAAATTCATGCATGTTTTTTCTGGGTAGAAAACAGCAGGGTTTTTTTTTGGTGCAGGAAGCAGAATTTTCTGCAAAGAAAATAATACTTCACAGAAATATTATTTTCTGCACAGAAAATGAAGTTCACTGTGTGCACAAAATGCTGTTTTCTGCACAAAACAACCACGTGCAAATTTTTGCACAGAATAAGCCCCCAAATTGCAAAAAGGCTTTGAAAACTGCGTGGTTTGCCAAGACTTTCTTGCAGTGGGAAGAAAATTACTAAAATTACTTATTCCTTCCTTTAAGAAGAAAATAAGAGAAGCATTGCATTCCTATTATCGGAGTATAGCACATACTAGTTTTCCCCTGAACTAGCACAACAATCTGTTTTCTGAAAAATTGATGTATGAATGGGAAACCTAACCCAGAAAAATCTATGGGGCAAACAAAAGACTACCAGTCAAATTGCCAAAGGTTACTCATCAAACTTTAAACTCCTGTGAATAATCAGTTCAAAACTGGCATGAGCCATCTTCAGACAGGCATCTTTTATACTGTCCAGTTTCAGTTCAGTCTGTTGAGACATTATTAAGTTCTAGAAATTACTCCTACCCAGAATTCTGGTTATAATAGCATACAATTAATCTGTCCCAAGCTTAATACAAAGCTATGACATCTTCCCATAATACCTCGTGATAGTGTATATGGTTGGAATTTCCTCCACAGGAATGCAATAATTTTCTTCTCAAAAGAAGGAAATAGTCCATATAAAACTATTTTGCAATTACTTGGGAGTACCACTGGAAAAAAAAATTAATATAGTAGAATGCCAGAGTACCAAATGAAGATAAATGAGGTGAACAATTAAAGTTAACAAGTCTTGACAATGTTTGTGAGATTGTACTTTGACATTATACCCATCCCAGCATTCTTTTTTTGCTACTCTTTTTTTTAAATCAAGCTCAGCATCCTTCTTTCAAACTTGCCTACTTTTCAGTTTTAAAAGAGATAAGGATGGTTCTCTGAGCAGAACAGTTGCAAAGAACTTACTATAAAAATAGTCATTAATCATGCAGCCACTCTGGTTGAAAATACTTGTTAAAGGCACAAGTGGTCTTTACTTGAAGCCAGGACTAGGAGAAAAATAAAAGAGGAAATAGAAACCATTAAGGGTGGCAAATGGATGCAATAATGCTAATCATTCTTCAAATAACAGAATCAAAGCCTGCACGCTTTTGCATCTCTATTCATGTTCTACTTCCAACTGAAAGGAACTGTGAGACAATTGTTTATTTTTTTTTTAAAAAAAAAACAGACTGAAGGATGATAACTGAAGCTGCTATGGAAATGAGCTATAGATGACAAAAATAAGGGATCATAAGAATTTGGAGTACTGTGTTAAAGAAGTTTGTATTAAAATCCTGATGTAAATGGCAAACCTGAAATGACTTATAATTATTTTAGTAATGGCATCTCTGCATCATTTTTTAAAAAATATTTGTTGTGTTGTTATGTGACTTCAAGTCACTTCCAACTTATGGTGACCCTAAGGTGACCCTATCATGGGGTTTTCTAAGGCTGAGAATGTGTGACATGTGCAAGGTCACCCAGTGAGTTTCTATGGTTGAGCAGAGAATCAAACCTTGGTATCCAGGCTCATAGTCCAATGCTCAAACCCTCCATTTCACTATACTTCAGCAGAGTGGCCTCAGTGGATGATCTTAAGGTACAGGCGGATATGGAAAAAGAGGCATTTCTTTAGGACATGCAGGAATGTATAGGTCACAATTGGGCTCAGCTGTGAATCACAAGCCAGTCCAGGAAAGAAATAACGGGGGTAATATATCCACAGCTCCTGGTCATGAGTAAAATTCTTAAACTCTAAACTACCCTCAAGGACAGCCCAAGTTCAGTGCAGTGCAATAATCCAATAAGAGGTTACCAGACCTAAAGCAAAGATATCCATATCCAGATAGAATCATAGCTGGATATAAATGTGCTAGATTAGTTGAAGCTGAGGCTACTTGCCTCTCTAATCGACATGATGGATACCAAGAGTATCTCAGATTACAAACCCTGTATTTTAGAGGGAGTGTAACCCTCTAGAACAGTTTGACTCTGGTTCAGTGGAATGGAAGCAACTTTTGTTCCTGTCCACTACCACTACCAGAGATTCGTCTGGTACTCTTGCTACCTTACATAAATTAGAGGAGCCCAGAAAAGATCCTGCAGCAGTATAACTAATAGGTTAATGGTAAGTCTTCCAGAATGCTTTGTTGTACTGCTTGGCAACTTCACAGCTTCCATAAGGGCAAAGTGGGCTCAAGTGAGTAAGCGTTCTTAATCAGTCACAGGAAGGCATAATGTCTACAGCTGTAATCACAGCAGCATTATTTATAGAACATGGATTTGGAGCTTGTTACCATCGCTTCAGTTGATGGAAGAAGGTCAGTATATAATTTTGGTTCCTGATTTTTTCACATGTATTATTTGCTGTCTGTTGCTACTCCTATAATCTTTTGTTAATTAGTATTTTAGGTTTTTCTAGTACTAGCATCTGTGCTTAATCAACACATTTCTTTTCTAACATTGGGCGATTAAGCTGGTGTTTGACCACAGAGTCATTCATGATTTTCTTTTAATGTGACTTCAGTAAGTCCAGGATAAGATGACAATCAGATAGCAGGTTAGCTCTATGGTTATGTGGAATTAATCAGAGGAGAATTCAGAGGAAAGATGAGAGGTTGTGAACAAGTGCTTGCCAATATGTGCTTCCTAACACCTTCAAGTCTGAAGTCTCCAAGGCTGCAAAATATTACATTTCACACAGCATGTGTCTTTGAAAAAAAATTGGCCTTTTTCTAAACAGCAGTTCTAATTTACCCTAGAAAAAAACTTAAATATTGTGTCCCTGTCATACATAGCGGAGCAGCAAATGGACAATAGGGGACTCTTCCTCCAGCAGCACATTACAGCAGAAATGTGGCAGAATTATTGAAGGAGAGCTGATAGATGAACATTACTGATTTGGGGCATTAAGGAGATATTGTAGATGTGCAGAAGCTAACTTTAAATTTATTGTTAAGGATGCCTGTTAGGATGTCATTGAGAAGGTCAGCTATGATGGCTTATTCATATTACAGTAGAGTCCTGGTTATCCGACCTAAACCGGTGGGCGCAGGGTGGGATAACTGAAATGTCGGACGACAGGGAGCCCCGTGGCGGCTGCCATTTTGGGGGGTGTCAGGGCATGTCTGGGGGCGCGGAAATGCCTGCAGCCACGCCCCCAGACAGCCGCGATGTCGGTTAATCCGGAGCGTTGGATAACCGCAGGTCGGATAACCGGGTCTCTACTGTATTCTGTTGGCATCACCCTTCCACCTTCTTAACTATGTATCATTGCTTTGTTGTAGGAAAAGCTGCCTGGTTGAGAGACTGAAGGCAGTTAGGAGCAAAGGGTTACCTGACTCTGTTGCAACTGAAATTAATGACTAAAGTATCATCTGCTTAAGAGGCTAAATCAGAGTTGTCCTCATGGGAATTCCAGAGGAATGCCAATGCCTTCCTGTATATTTTAGGATTCTATGATATAACATACCAATTGGCTAATCTGAAGCCTTGGTGGAAAATACTCTCCACTCTTGAAACATCTATATGTCAAACAGGTAGGTTAAAGTACCACTGGAGTATCTTTCTGTACTTTTCTGGTCCTAGGAACATCAACCTGTTTGTTCCATGGATGCCTAAGTTTTCTACTGCTAGAAAAGCCTCAATTTCATCATGAATTCATAAATCTAAAGAATCTGAAAAATTTCCTATTCTATCTTCAGACTACTGAATCCTTTGTTTCATTCCCTCTGGCATAAAACTGAATTTCTTGTCTCCTTCTAGCTTGAATTCTGTAACTGCCATGGAGCCTATTTCCTCTCTGAGAATTTTCTTTCTTTCTTTTCTTTTTTTGAAAAGAGCTCCCTTGGAATTCAGTGCATGCACTTAGTTTTAATTTATTTATATCCTCCTTTCTCCCAATTTGGGTACTTTCCCCCCAGAACTCTCCTAGGGTTTGTTTGACATTATGTCCATTCTCTGTGATTCACTCATACCACTACCCCCACATTTCTAGGCCCACAGATTCCCACCTTGTTTCAACTACCTTGGATATCTTGGTTTTTCTCCCATGAAGCAGCCACTGCTGCAATTAGATTGCATCCATTTGAGTGGTACTACCCAGTCACACCTGGAGCTGGGCCTACCCTGTAAAAGATCTTCATAATGCCTATGTGGCTGCAATATTGGAACCAACAATCTTTTATGTATCACTCCTGATCTAGGAAGTCCATGCCTCATGGTAAGATGCAGCAGCACAAATCCTTAAGGACTTTTTAAGGCTTTTAAGCTCAGTGGCTTCCCCTATCTGTGGCCAACTTAAGAACCCCCAGTGTTGTGCTAGAGTTTTTTTTCACTTAGCTAACTTTCCTTGCCTGTTTCCTTTCCTCTCTGAGTTTGTCATTTTCCTATAAGAGGCATTATTCTTCAAATTTGATTTCTAAACTGCATCCCACATTGTATCCAGCCAAGTGGTCCCAAATAATGGCTCAGCCTGCCATTTTTCTATTATTTTTGCTGATATCGGCCATGGTTTCTGTAAGACTGGAGACTACGGTGGGCACATTGGTCTTTGTGAGAGACTTCATTCACTCCGAGAAGTCTCAGTGATATCTGACTCTTGGTTTTCAAGTAACTGTGAGCAAACAGGAAATGGAGCTCCATCGTACCTAGCTTAACAGCTAAGGAAAGATCCTCCTTTCATCCCAACTGCCTCGGCTGTGGCCTCAGAGGGAGAGAGGGGCAGCCAGGCCCAGCTCCATTGTGCCTTGGCCCAGGACTGAGGCAAGAGCTTAGAGAGAGAGAAGACAGTATCTGCTGGACTTAATTCCTTCCACCCACTGCCATCCCCTTTTCCTTGTGTGTCATGACTTATTTAGATTGTAAGCCAAATGAACAATCTAGAAGCCGCTCTGGGAGTCTTTTTGGCTGGAGGGTGGGCTGTAAATACTACAAACAATGTGTTGCCTTCTTTCTGAAACAGGCACATATAACCACACTAACTTTCAATCTCTTTCTCCTATAGCACTTCATCCATTCAACTCCTCATATGGTCTTGCCATAGAAATACAAGGCATACCATTGTGCTTGGACCTGCAAGTGCAAGCTCATTATTTTCTTCATGTTCTTTCCACTCCTTATCATATGAATCCTAACTCCCACCTCTGTTGCCTCTCCTTTTATCACTGTTGTTAGAAATCACAAAAGATTACTCTGCCAATCCAATGGTAGGGATGTCAGCACTATACGAATCAATGTTTTTTTCCCTCTGTGAAAGCTTATTATACAATAAAATTTAGGTGCTTTAACCTGAATCTTTACTGGTGAGAACTACTTTTGTCACTTTGTATGACTATGCCCCTTCAAAACATCCCGGTACTTCAGTGATTGTGTACACCTGCATAAATGCAAGTTTGCATATATTTATTAATGAGAACACACAGTATCCTCAATATTTATTAGCAGTGATCACAACAGCTAAGCTTACGGTTTTGGAGAAAGCAGTAGTTTAATTTTCTACTCTGTTTTGCACCAATTCTTGGATTTCTTTCCCCAGTAATATTTTAGGAGGTGGAGATGCTGCACCAAGCTTTCAGATATTCAGACTACAGGAAACACAACAGACAAATAAACCAGAGAATGACTGCAGATGCCTTCCCCACGGGACTTAGCCCAGGCCATCCAGTGTCAAGGCTACTGGAAAGACTCTTGCCATTGCAATGTTTTCCTCAAGCACAGATCTTAATTTTTCCCCATAGGAGAGAACAACGGTTCAAGCATATGGGGGAAAATAAAGCAGCACCTTTGGGTCGGAGATCTAAGCGGTGCCTTTGGATCAGAGATGCTGCCTGTTGTTATTGTTAAATGCCTTTGAATTATGCCAACCTTACTGTAGGATTTTCTCAGCAGGTGTCATTCGGAGCGTATTTGTCATAGCCTTTCTCCATAGCTGAGAGAGTGTGACTTGCCCAGGGTCACCAAGTGGCTTTCCATGCCAGAGCAAGGACTCAAACTCTGGTCTCCTGCAGTCCTGGTCCAACACGCAAACCACTATACCAGGCTGGCTCTCAAGCATCGTGGCTAACCCTGTGCTCGAGATGAGGAGTTGACTTAGTCCATTTCCGCACTAGCCTTTCATATTACATTTCCGCACTAGCCTGTTATAGCGCGATGATTCCACTTTCAACATCCTCTGGCATCCTGGGGTTTGCAGTTTCGGGAGGGCCGTCCGGCCCCTCCCGAAACTGCAAACCCCAGGATGCCAGAGGATGTTGAAAGTGGAATCATCGCGCTATAACAGGCTAGTGCGGAAATGGTCATGGTGTTATTATTCCACTTTCGACATCCTATGGAATGCGGGGTTTGCAGTTTAAAAGCCCGGGATTCCATAGGATGTTGAAAGTGGAATAATAGCACTAAAACAGTCTAGTGCGGAAACGGCCTAGTCACAGACTGCAGACTACAGAACAAACGAACGGCCTGGCTTCCTCAAGCGACCACTCAGTTCCAACAGCTGCCAACCAGAAAGCCCCTCAGGAGGAGGGAGAAGGCACCGCTTGGGCAAGTGTGAGGGGTCGTTAGAGGGCCCTTTTCCCTCCATCCCCCGGTGAGCGTTGTCCCCTGTCGGCGGGACGTCTGTCGTCCTTGTCTTTCGACTCGGAGCCCGCATTGCCGCCCCCGCACCGCGGGCCTCGCCAGTGCCGCCGGGGAACCCTCTGCCGGACGACTAGCATTCCTCTTGCGCGCCCTTCTGCCCGCGCCGCCGCTGGCAGCAAGACCGCCGCCCCTCCCCCTCCCTCCCGCCCCTCTCCGGCGCGCGCGGGGGTGGGTGGTGTTCTCCCTCCTTCTCCCCTCCCTCTTTCTCTCTCTCGCGCTCACCTGAGCGCCAAAATCGAGCCGGCGCCTTGCGCGCGCCCTTCCCACCCCTCGCCCTCTCCATCTCCCCCCTCAGTCGCACCTTCTCTTCCTCAGAAGAACCGCCCGAAGCCCCCAGTTTCTCCTCACCCGCGCGCTCCCCCTCCCCACGCCGAGCCACAGCGGCGACGGTTTCCTCCCGCGTGGCGACCCCGAGAGCCAGAAGGGCCCCGGGCGGGCGGGAGAGCGGGGGGACGAGCCCGGCTGGCGGAGGGAGCCCCGCACCCTCCGTCGTCAGAGCGCCGCTCGGGTCAGGCGCCGCCTCCGCCTCCTCGTCCTCTCTCTCTCTCTCTCTCTCTCCAGGCAGGATGCAGCCGCCGCGGCGGCGGCAGTGGCGGGCAGCCGGGACGCTGTGGGGCGCGGCGCTCCGAGGCGGCGGCTGAGGCGGCGCCCTCCCTGCCTCCTACCGGCCGGTGCAGGTAAAAGGACGGGGGGTGGGGGGCGGCGCTGAGGCGGCTCTTTGGCGATGCGGTCCGTAGCAAACCGCAGTGGCTCAGTCCTTTGGATGCCGTGCCGGCTGCGGGGCTCTTCGAAGGCATACGGTAGCCTTGCGGTACCGAAGAGCGTTGTGTAACGCATCCTCTTTGCCAATGCGTCCCGGGCGAGGGCGTGTTGGGCGTTCTCTTGCCGCCTTTAGGTTTTTCTATGGCTGAAAAGCATGCTCGCTTAGGAAGTCCCGGTGAGCCGAGCGGGGCACCACCTCCTGACGAAACTCGCATCGGGCTGAAAGAAAGCAAGATCAATCTAACTGATTAGGCATAATATCGCTTTCTGTTCGTGTGGGCTTGGAGACATTTCCGCACTAGCCTGTTCTAGCGCGATGATTCCGCTTTCCACCTCCTCTGGAATCCTGGGGTTTGCAGTTTCGGGAGGGGCCGGCCGGCCCCTCCGAAACTGCAAACCCCAGGATTCCAGAGGAGGTGGAAAGCGGAATCATCGCGCTAGAACAGGCTAGTGCGGAAATGGCCCGAAACACCCAACGATCCCTGTTGCATGCCTGCTTATCAAAGGTCCTATTTCCTTGCAGAGGCTGGTTTTAAATGTCCCCGTGCCTCTTTGCCTAGCATCGCCTCGTACAACTTCTCCCTTTTTCTGTCCGCTCCGCCACCACCTGCTCTCTCCTTTCTTCTTTTGGACTGAAATGTCTCCACGTAGGATGCAGCACTCCTCCCACCATTGAGCGATGTAGCTGTTCTGTATTCTGCAAAAGATCTTAAAATAGCTCCGATCTTTGGAGAGACGTGTGTGTGTGGGGGGGTGGAACTCGTGCCTGATGGCTGGCTGGTTCTTGAAGCTCTGTAGCATCTTCCTGGCTAGAGACTGTCACTGTTCTGATGCTTGCCTTGGTCTGCTGGGCTGGCTTGGGAAAAGTTTAATTCGGTGCCTGGCAGATCTCCAGATTCCTTCCACTCTTTTGCTGTTTCTTGTGTTTGAGCTCCGGTACTGGGCTGCGTGCATAGGGGTATGTAGTGTAGATACTTCTGCATGGGAAAAATAGGCACACCATCATGTATAATGAAGAGATGTGACTAAATTAACGGGCACATCAACCTGGGAATGGTGGCCCCATGCTTTCTGTCCCATACAAATGGGATCATTGTACAGGAAAATCAATATGGTGGCACAGATGTATCAGAGGAACATAAATCTCATGCACCTGGAATAACCACGTAGAATAATTTTACCATAAATATTCCCCTCCATAGGTGGGATTCAGTTTCTGGACAGTAATGTGATAGTAACCATGTGTGTGTGCTGTTCGGATTGCCAGATTGTGACAGGTGTCCAGGCGTTGTTTCCCCTTCTGTTGCTAGTCTCCACCTTGTGTTTGCATAGCTGTGCACCAACTACATTTTCTTTCCATTCAACATCGCAACCATATGCTACCCTCTTGAACTGTATCTGTTTATCCGTTTTCTCCATAGCTCTGTGTTTTTCATACTGTTTCTTTTTTCTTGTTTCTAAAGTTTGCTTTATGGTGTTTTTGTTTAAGAAATCCTCAGGGGAAAGAGAGCTCCCTAAAGCTTATTAGGTGTGGCAAGGGATTATCAGGGGTGTGAAAACAAATGTATTAATGCAGCACAATAAACCTGAAGCAGTACTTGAAACAATGCACAGTTACATAATGCAAGTATGTGCAACAGAACGGCAGCATTCAATTACACCTTAACATTAAAGTTCAGAATTATGGTAACTTTAACATCAGGGTTAAAACTCATTGAATCTTAATGGACTTTTAAGTGCTTAATCATATTTACTAATAATGCCACTGAAATTAGTGCTATAGCATTTTTAAAAAAATAGTTTTCACAGACCTCAATAAGAGCTGCATCTAGTATATAACAGTGTAACAACCCTGAGCAAATACATTCCCTGCATCTTATTATAATATGTTATACAAGTATTTTTTTAATAATATTTTTTAAATAATATTTTTAATAATATTTTTTAAAATATTTTTAATAATATTTTTTAAAAATACAAGTATTTTTTTAATAGACAAAGCCCCTTTCTTTTATTTTGCAAATGGATGCAGCTCCCTCCCCTCCCAATCCTGGTAAACTCAAGTAAAAACTAACTGTAATTTCTTACAGTCTTTTCTTGTGAATGTAATATTTCACTTTTTCTGATGTGCCTTCTCTTTCTTTACCATCTTACATTGTATATTTATAGGTTTAGTTTACATGTTTTATAAAAATTTCATATGTTTCATAGCTTTATATTGTTATACATAAAATATATGTTTTATATTTATATGTATAGTTTTATGTAGTTTTCTTCCTTGTTCCTGTACATTTTCTGAACGTCTTGTTCTGTAGATCCAAAAAGTATGATTACAAGGATTAGAGCTAATTCATTCGTAGTACCTGCTGGTGAAAATTTCTTCCTAGAGATGCTTGGGAAGTATGTGTGCTATTGGGGCTGGGAAAGGTCTGCCTGTTTGGGAGAGCCTTTGGGCAATGGGCATAACTCATTGTTTGGATTCATAGTAGACTTTTAGTGACTAGCTGTTAACTGTTCACTGAATTTGTACAGCTCTTTTTTATTTTAATGGGAAGGGCCCTGAAGGTTGATCACAGGAGAGAATATAAATTCAGACAATATAATAATTATGGACAATATAATAATTACCTAATCCATAAATGCAACAAACATGCTTATGTTGTTGCCAACATCTTCTTTACATTTCTAGCCTGGATTTTTTTTTTAAAAAAAATGAGTTCTTTGTCCTCTCCCAGTGTATTGGATATACACAGAAAATGGTGTAGGCAGATTTCTCTGCAGGAGCTAAAAAATAAGTCCGTTCCTTTCTTCTAATGTTTTGCCTGGCTAGTGTTATTTGGGCACTGGGCATTTGCCTTTCTGCTTGATTGACTTTATGTACTTACTTTTAAGCCTGTTAGACCCTTATGCTTAGGTTTTTGCTGTTTTGCACTAATGTGCCATGCCTTCTTATAAAACACACTTAACCTTTTCCACTGCTGTATATGGCATGCATGTGTTCCCCTTGTCCAATTATCTTCTATCTCTACTTGCTTTTGAGATTATGTAATAGAAATGTATAAGCCAACTGAATGCAAAAAGGCTTTTTTCACTCTGCAGAAAGTCTTTATATAGCTTAACAAATTAGGTCATTCATTCTTTTCCAGCTTGGTTAAAGAACGAGGTAAGCAGAATAATTTCAGTATTGCTGCTAGGGTTGAGAAGGCACAGAGGAAAAAATCCACCTGACTCATCCTTATTTCACCTTTGCCTGGTAGCAATGTGAACTATGCATGTGACTGTGACTTGGAATGCAGGAAGCAAGATTCCAAAATAGTGTGTGTTGGTGGGGGGTGTGATCTGGTTTTGCAAAATCTTTTGAAAGCCCAGAATGAAAATCATCAACACTTCCTTATACAGTAATTGCTTCTGTTCTATGCAGAGAACACATCTCAAAGGAAAAGTTGATTATTTGCACTGAAACTATTTCCAAATGCTGAGCCTTTGTATGAATATTTACTGTAATAAAATCTGTCTCCAACACATGCAGAACTAATATTGGTGATTGTTCAGCAGTGGGCTCTATAGGGGGAGTTGCTAAAAAATAAGTATCCTCTGATCACCTTTTTTGTGATGAGGACCTCATTATACAAATGGTGACACACCAACATAGTTTAGTAAAGTTGTTGCATATTAGCTAAATGCAAGAAAGCATTATTGTAGGATTTTTTTAAAAAGTAATTTCTTAACCAAGGGGAAAAAATAAATAAAACTGACATAGGATTAGGACTATATAAATCAAATCAGTGATGTCAACCTTCCAGATTTGTGGGTTTCACTGTCATGGATTTGATTATTCACAAATTTCCCCAGTCCCTCCTCTCCACCTCAAGTGCTTCTTTCTCAGGGGGAACATTCCCTCTTAGTAGTTCTGATCAGGCAGCTCAACTGTTTGAAAACCTGCCTCTGGTCCTCTTCCTCCTCCAACAGTCGCTGCCTGTCCGTCTGAGGATGGGTCACAGCCCAATTCCCCAGCACCACAAACACTCTCCCGATGTCCCCCCAACACCCAAGGAACAAGATGGGCAAGAAAGAGGAAGTACAGGGCCACTGTACCAACTCACCCCTTCCCCTCTTCTTTCTTCTTTCTTTTTTTGAATTTTTTAAATTAAAGTTTATAGTTGAAAATAAAAAATCCCCCCTCCCCACTTCCAAGCTTATTTTCCATTTGAATCTTCTTGTTTTCTTGCCATTCATACATAGTTACTACATATTCAAAGGAAAAGATGATCTTACATTATTTCATCTTACATTATTTCATTGTTGCATTATTACATTACCTTATTACCTTATTATTACATTGTTGCATTACATTACATACCATCTTACTTTATTACTTTTTCTTTCTTATATTATGTCTTTATCCAGATTAAAAATTCTCTCCATTCCCTTTCAAAGTTCTGGATAGGTTTATTTTTCAAAGAAAATGTTAACTTTTCTGCCTCCACCATATCCAGGACTTTAAATTTCCATTCTTCTATATCAACATATTTCTTTTCTTTCCAGTATTGTGCATATATCAATCTTGCAGCAGTTATCCAGTATAACAATGTCTTCTGGTGATTCCTTATTTCTCTTTGTTGCCTTAGTACGTCTAACAGATAAAACTCTGGCTTTATTTCAAAATTTAAATTATAAATTCTCTGAATTTCATCATGTATTTCCTTCCAAAATTCCCTTGCTATCTTACAGGTCCACCACATATGATAAAATGACCCCACCTTTTCATCACATTTCCAACATCTTGTATTTTCATTTTTAGTTATTTTTGCACTCTTTCTGATGTCATATACCATCTATGTAACATTTTATAAAAGTTTTCTCTTAAATTTAAACTTGATGTAAATTTTATATCTGTTTTCCAAGCCCTCATCCATGTGTCCAATTCAATTGAGTGTCCAATATTTTGTGCCTTCTCCTCTTCTTTCCCTGACCTGGTTTGGACCCTAGGTGCCTACTCCCCACCATGCTTCATCCCCCTCCCCCTCCACATTTTGATATTTGCAGTTTTCCCACTTTTGCAGGGGGCCTGTGCCTATAACCCTAGTGAATGTGTAGGGCCAACTGTATTTTGGATAGGATTTTGAAACATACTACAAAATCCTCTAAGCTTTAGAGGCCAAGTCTGATTTACCTATTATCCCACTATTGTGGCATGCAATAATAGCCATTGGTGAGCCAACCCCGTGACCTCTCTGAGGACATGGTTTTCTAGCCCTTAGTATGGGTTAATAGTTAGTGTGTTTAGGTCACACTGGGATACCAATGGGATGAATAAGGCTCCTTGCTAATCCTTAGTCAAAATCCCTTTCTTCTTTAACTCTTGCCCACTAAATGACTTAAATGATCCTGTGCTTATAAGCTGGGCTTGTCTACATTTCATTTTGAACTGAGTGCCCCTTTGTGGAGAACTGGGGGGACGTATTAAATAAGGGGGCTGTACAACTCTGTGTTTATCTTCTCTCCCTCCATTTTACTGCACGAGCATACCTTCATATTTAATGTCCAGTGCAATTTCTGGCCATGGCCGTCTATTTTTTTTCCAAAGATAACTTGTGGATTGGAAGGGAGACCAAGGATGTAGTTGCAGAATCCTTACTACTATGGATGTGGAAGCACTTTTATATAGAAATCATAGAATCACAGAAATGTAGAGTTGGAAGAGACCACAGGGGCCATCCAGTCCAACCCCCTGCCATGCAGGAACACCCTCAAAGCACTCCCGACAGATGGTCATCTAGCATCTACTTAAAAACCTCCAAGGAAGGAGACTCCACTACACTCCGAGGCAGCATATTCCACTGCCAGACAGCCCTGACTGTTAGGAAGTTCTTCCTGAGGTTCAGGTGGAATCTCCTTTCCTGCAGCTTGAATCCATTGCTCCTTGTCCTAGTCTCTGGAGCAGCAGAAAACAAGCCCTCTCCTTCCTCTACATGGCATCCCTTCAAAATCAAATATCATCCCCAAAGATGGACTACAAGCTAATAGGAATGAAAACGCTGATGGGCTACAACAGGGGTGTCAAACTTGATTTCATCTTGGGCCGCATCGGCCCTCAAAGGGCCGGTTCTATCTGTAAGATTATATAAACGTATCTACTCTTTTATCATATTAAATAATTGCCTCTGCATTCGATTATTACTGGTTTTAGTAATAAGTTGTGCCTCTTTCTACCCCCAGACCCTCTCTGTGCCTCTTTCAGCTCCCCCGCTCCCCTATGCCCCTCTCTGTAGTTGGGGTGCCCAATTCCCACATTGCAGGCCACCCAGCTGCCTGTATTCTGAACAGAGATCCAGCAGCCAGCACTAGCGATCTACTTCTACTTCCGACTGCTCCTCTGTCCAACTTTTGCAAGCTATGTGGAACGTTGCCATGGTAACCCGCGGCAATACTCTGATGGCGAGACTTGGATAGAGGAGCAGTCAGAAGTAGACTGCGAGTGCTGGCTGCTGGCCTTCTTCAGAATACTGGCAGCCAGAAGCCCCCAATATGGGGATCAGGCTCACCAGGCAGGGGGAGTGCTGCAGCTGCAGGAGAGGTGTGAGGGCCACATGAAATGGCTTGGTGGGCCAGATTCAGCCCTTGGGCCTTGTGTTTGACACAGGGGTGCTACAATCAGCTATGCCTTAAACTGGCATTTTGTACTTACCCAGAATTATTTCACGTTTGGAGAAATATGCATCTTCATATCAGTGACACTACCATGTGTATTTGCTGGCTCTACAATATGCCACCTTCTCCAAGAATGGTTGGCCAGTGTTTTCACATTTCCTGTTGGCCCCCCCGCCCGACTCTCTTCTACTTGAGATACATTGGTGACATTCCTGTGATTTGTGTTCATGGATAAGAGACACTTGGAGTTCGACCAGTTTCTTTGTCAGCTTTAATCTCATTATAAAGTTGAACCTGGATCAGTTCTGACAAAGTGTTCATTTTTCTGTGCCACGACATAATAAACATGTAAACTTCATCTTGTATTTGAAACCTACTGACTAATAAACATGCTTGATTGCTTTGAGTTTCTGCCCAAAACACTCCAGAAATCGATTCACTGCAGTCTAACTGTACAATACAACTATCTGTTGAGACTTCTCAGTCAAAGTCAGGCAGTTAGTGACATGTGTGTCCTTCTTTGGACATGACATAGGGGGCATTCCTTTGCCCTTGTTCTCCATCCCAGAACCTTCTCCCCGGACAATTGTCAATTTTTGCTTCTTTTCACCAGTGGGAGGGTGAGGGGAGGGCAATTCAGATCATCAAGATCCATTTGTTCTGGGGTCCTGTGGGAAGGAAAAGGAGTGTGAATTTCATCCATGGATGTACCTTTGTTTCATAGAATCATAGAGTTGGAAAAGAAGCCAGGGGCCATAGAGTCCAACCCCCTGCTATGCAGGAACACCCATCAAAGCATTCCCAACAGTTTCTTCCATCCAGGGAGATAGTTGAGTCCTGTTGATAGTTGAAAACAGCTTGGTAAGCAACAGCAACCCGTCCTCATGTCTGAAAGCTGGTTTTGGGGGTGGGGAGAAAGGATTGGAACTGCACAGGTAGAGCCATGCTTCAATGCAGAATCTCAGCCAAAGACACACGACTTCAGGATTTACAATAAGCATTTCTTAGACAGCAGTAGTTTGTTGTGGGAAAGAACCAGAAGAGAAAATTGGAAAACACTATTTGTTGTTCCTATCTAAAACCATTCACGAGTGAACTAGAGCCCATTCCAAACAGTGATACTTCCCTCTTGCAGGCCCTTGCATGGTAGGCTCTTATGTGTTGCGGGTAGTCTCCTAACCTACAAGAGCCATTGGCCAGGCCCAACAAGCCACATAGCTAAGACACAAGGACTGGGCTGTGTGGAAGATAAAAATGCCAACATGTCTGCTCTGGCAACAGTGTTGTAGAACTTTATAATGCCACCAGTTGTACCAGGGATTCATACTCCGGCTCATCTTTTGAAGTTGCATATGCTGTCATCAGCCAGCAGTACCTTTCTGCATTCTCCATGGAATAGACAGGCTGGTGTCTGCACAAAAGTGTGGACTCTGTATCCCATTTGGGAGAAAGGTGGGATATAAATCCAATAAATGAGAATAAATACATTAACTGACACAAATCTGACATAAGAAATGACAATATTACAAAAGCAGTGGACAACATTACAGCCTCCCAGGGTAGTTTGTCACGAGGCTTGAAGTTGTTGTGAAGCAAAGAAATGTCAGATGAAATATGCAGCATGAATCTGCTGAATGGAAATTTTTTGAAGAGGTTCAGTTTTGTCATCTCTGGCTTAAATCAGGATGAAGGTTTCATCACACTACATGCTTAATTAGCTTCCAGTGGGAGTATGTCTCTGCTGTCATCAACGGCTTTTTGTGGATGACATCTATTAATAATACAATTCTTGCCCTTTGTACCTTCTACCTTTAATTTCCCTCTAACTTCCCTGTTTATAATTTCTTTTCTTCCCCCGTACACTCACTAACGGCATCTGAAGAAGTGGGGTTATATCCATGAGAGCTGATGCAAAAATAAAAAACAATTAATCCTCAAGATGCTGCCACGTTTCTTTTTTTTTCTTCCCCTTTTTATGCCGCAAGAGACTAAGGGCCTTTCTGCACTACACTGGCCATTTCCACCCAACACTGTTCTAGTGCTATTATTCTACTTTAACCATCCTGTGGAATTCTGGGGTTTGTAGTTTACTGAGGCTGAGATTCCATGGGACGTTGAAGTGGAATAATAGCACTAGAACAGTGTAGGGTGGAAAGGCCCTAATACAGCTACATCTTTGAAAACTCACTAATTGTGTAACTCAATTCAACATTTCACGCATCTGGTGGATTGCAGACTGTGAAAGCTTATATGATAATATCATCAGCCTATAAGATGTGACAAGACTCTCTTGTTTTAGGCATAATGTGGAATTTTCAGCCACAGTGACAAGGAAAAGGGCCATTCTAAAGTTATGTGCTTGAGCCAGGAAATGCAGCTGACCAATTCTCTTCCATTCTCCAGTTCAATCAGCCCTCAGTCCAAAACTGTATCCCAAACTTGGTAAGCATTGTTATTTATATACAGTGTACCAAGGAAATGTTGAATAATTAATTGATGATGAACCAACTTCAATGCTATTTTGTTAATATTTAATAGTGCTTCAGGAGGTTAGATAATAAAATCTAGTCTAAAACAGCAGAATAGCTTGGAAGTTGTGATGGATACTTCAACGCATGAATCATCTATAGGAGATAATATATTAATTCACATTAAAAAGTCAGTGGCAGCAAATACACTTTTAATTAGCTTGGCAACATCAAAGAATAATCACAGTACTTTTAATCTTGCTGTGAACAGAAAGGCTTTTTTTAAAAAAAATAAGCATCAGCTATAATTGTCATGCTATATGAAGTGGATCAATAATTCAGTTCATGCCATAGTTTTAAATTTTTTAGTACAGACAGATTTTCAGTTGTTAAGAGAATGATTGTAGTATTGCTTGTTGATAAAATTCATGTTGAAATTTCAGTTTTTATTTCAACTAGAAATCTTCCTCATTTGGATGGTTGGGGAAGGATTATCCTTCCTCCCAGCACAGGGCTCAGTTGCTTTGAAAGACTGAATAACGACTGGCAAGAATAAAGCAGTCCAAAGCATTTCTAGCATAATCGATGGCATGATGGGAAAAAAAAGGGTTTTTTTTTTTTTTTTAAATCTTTCTGTAAGATTTTTACGAACCTTTTAACAGAATTCTGTAGGGAAAGCCAGCAAGTCTTACAGCTGAAGCAAAGAGGAATGGAAGTAGGAATGCTGAGGTAATGTTTTGAGAAAGCTGTGAAATTCTGTGGACTGGCAGAAGAGTGTGAGATTGGGTCTGACGGCAGAAGTAGCTAGGATTCCCAGGGCAGTTCTATCCCAGGACCTGAGATTTCAAGCCCAAAACCTGAGATCTTGGGAGAACCCTTTGTAATGTTGGAGGCGGGGGCAGACCCTGGAGATACCATTCAGCATGATACCTTAAGCATCACCCATAGCTGCACAGAGCATACCATTCAAATAAAAAATACCACGTCTGGCAAAGGAAGAAAACATACGATCATATGCTCTACAAGACAGTGTTCTCAGCCTGAGATTCTTCCTCCTTTCTTCCTGAGGATCTAAGAAGAGAGATCATGCCCTGTGATCTGAGAATCTTACTGCTGTCTGAGCAATTAAGAAAGAGGAAAGACCTATGGGGGAAAAATACTAGTGTGGTCTTTGGACCTGTACACTTAGGCTATGTCTTCATTGCACACTTATAATAGTCTGATACCATCTTTACTTGTTGTGGCTTCATTCTGTGGATCTTGGGATTCATAATTTGGTGAAGTATTTAAAAATCTCCACTAAAGAACTCTAGTGGTGCAGTTCAAAGAGTCCACTGAAGTTCTCTAGCAGAGATTTTTGAATACCACACCAGTCTACAGGATTGTGGAGGTTGGAACCGTAATAGATGGTACTAGATTGCTACAACTACTTAGTTATAGTAAATACTGCTATGTACTGAGAACAGCTGACCATATAATGAGAGAATGTGATTTAGAGAATATGCCAGTCATTTAAAGAAAGAAAAATTGGCAATGTTTAATTTGCAAAAAAAGGGAATTGTTTTTATCATGTTTTTATCTTGAGGCTGCATAGTGAGTAATCGGAAGGTAAAACGCAGAATGGATTCAGTTGGAAGAAAGTGGCCTCTTTTTGAAGTACTGTTCTTCAATATAGTGTCTTTCCATACAATCCTCTAAATGTTAGCCTTCGTCAATCTGTTGTCTTTTAGAAGTATTGGATTACAATTTTTGGTCACTTTCATTTGTGAGCAACTGGTTTCCTTTGACTCAACCTACCCACCATTACACTGGACCTAAGTCTGAATGCCTCTCCTTTCTTGCTCACATCAGTTGCTTCAGTTGTAGATATTGCTTTCTACCCCTGGTGAATTAGCCTGTCTTATGCATTCTAAGACTGTATTATGCTTTATATTTGTTACTCTTGTGAACAAACAACTGATATATTTAATAGTTCTTACCATGGCATTTACTGTCTATGCTGGATGGACAAGAAATAATAAGGCAGAAGGGACAGGGGTCTTGTGTGAGGTGCCATGTAATTCAGTGGCATTATATAAATAGCTATAATTATCATTTCTGCTCAAGAACATGTATATTATTTATATATACGGAGAGAGAAGTGACATCTTTTATGCATAATCACAAATTAGGTTTCAACGGCATTGGGAAAAGGTTGGGGCCAGCTCTGCCATTAGTCAGAGTGAGATGATTGCCTCAGGCAGCAGATTTTGGTTGTCATGAAAGGACAGCAAATTGTTATTAATCTGAGTGACTGGGGTTATCATTTGCTGCTCTGCCTCAGGCAACAACATTTTGTGGGCTGGCACTGGGAGTGGCAAAATATTTTCCCCATAAAAAACTGATTTTTCAATATTCTTTTTAGAAACATAATGCTAATTTTTAAAGATACCCAAACCCACTCCCCCCTCAGTTCTGCAGGAAGACCTGATAAATAGCTAGACTTCAAGTAAACAAAGAAGAATGTGTTTGTGCTGAATGTTAAGGAATAATGACTCAGTTTCTCATAGAAAATGCTCACAAATGTTGCAGTGTTCATTCTGCCTCATATGTTCCCCTTTCACAGATAGGCTAAAAACCCTTTTCTATCTGATACAATGATGTTCAATAAACAAGAGAAGCATTGCCACATGGGAGAAATTCTAGCTGAATATTGTTTTTTTTAAAAAAAGTGCACTTAAGCAACACATTTCTGCCTGAATGAAATGGGCTGTTGACAATGAATTAATTTTTTTAAAACCTCTAAAACTGTCACCTGCAATATAAAAATTTGAAATAGGGTAAGCTTCACCCACAGTATGAAGATGCATTTGAAGTTTATCTGAATGGAATAAAAGAGGGGATGAATTGGTTATGATGTGTGAAAGAAGATTCAGGGAGTTTAAAAAACAAACAAACAGGCAAACAGATAAGCAATAATGATGGTCATCTTAGGTTTCATTGTGGCAATGTAACAGAAGCTGGAAAAGTATAGCTCGTGGGCCATTTTATGGCCACCTATAAACCCCCCTTTTTGCCCCCCAGAATCCCCATTTTGCTGCGTTTTTGCCCCCCTAGCCATTTAAAGGCCAGGAAAGGCCTTGTTTTTCCCCCCAAGAGGAAGTGACCTAGCATTTGACTTCCTGTTGGAGGAAAAAGCCCGTCCCAGTCTAAAATGTCTCAGAGGACTAACAATGTGGCAAAGTTTCCTTCTATAGTTCCTGGGGTGTTAGGGGCATTTTGAGCGCAGATTTTACAGTACTAAGGGGGTGGAGGTAGGATTGCCTCACCTCCAGGTGCCAACCAATGTCTGTGGGAACCCTGCCCTTGTTACTATGGTTATGATATGTCTGGTGAGAGCACTAGATATCCCTTTGATATCAAATAATTTGGCCTTTGCTTGACCTTTCTCTGCCACCCTACTCCATGTGTTTGCAGAGGTCCACCGGACAAGCACGTACTAGGTGCGGCCGTTAATGGTTGTACATTCCAAACCCCATTCAGGCAGGCAACTTAAGCCTCTCCGATGCTTCAGGGAAAAAGCCTCTTGCAAACCGGCCTTGCTCAGCATGAATCCCTACAAAGATGCACGGCCAAGGGCCGAGTCATTCCTTTATGGCAGGCCATTTGCATACTGGCCATACTATTGTCATCCAGCGCTAAGCTCATCATGTAAAACCTGACCTTTTCCAACTCCTTTGTCCAGCTCCAAGATTCCTTTGTTCTCACCGAGCATGGCATAGCCTGTAGGTAAAATCCACCCTATAAAAGGTCCCCATTTTCAAGGACTCCTTGGATCGCTCCTGAATTCCATCCAGCCTTGCTGCCGCTGTGTTTGGAGAGCTGTCCCCTCAGTTTCCAATAACTGAGGTCTGCCTCCCTCTTTGGAACACTTTGGATTGCTCCTGAGTTTCATCCAGCCTTGGTGTCGGTTTGTCCAGTGAGCTCCCTCAGCAAACCGTGCTGAGTTTTCTTTCTCTCAACCTCTGCTTCTCTCCAGGACTACGAGACCAGGTGTCGTATTACCCATTCTCTAAAGCTCTCTATTTCTATTTCTCCGTTAACTAGTGTATGTCTTGTCTTCTGTGTTGTTTGTCCACAATAAATATTATTTGTTACTTTAAAACCTGCCTGGCTACGCTCTCTGACCTGAAGTCGTAGACATGGGGTACAAGACCCTAGCTAAAGTTATCCTGCCTCTTGTTAGCTTAAGAGAGTGCTTGAGACTAATTTTCCCATCTTGTGCTGTTGTTTGGTTATTTGGGTGCCCCTTCTGGGACCCCCAGCATACAGGGTAACACCCCCAGGTAGTTCAAGAACCTCCAACCAGGTGAACTGTGCTTTGTGATTTACAGTACTCTGTGAGGTTGTGTGTGCCTGGAAGTGAGTTGCAGTGGAAGTGGCAGTCTGGCAGCTGAGAGCAGACAAGAGGGCTTGCGAGTAAGGTCCAGTGCATGTTTGTGTCTGCAAGCTGTTTCCTATGCTGTCACTATGCTTCTTCTCATGGAGGACTCAGTGATACTCCATTTGAGTCTGGACTAGAATTGGAAAGAAGGAGAGTGGTGGAGATGAGAGAGAGAGAGACAGAATGAGATTGAAAAAGAGAGAAAGAAAAGACTGGCTTAACTGGATTGTGGTGGATTGATTCTTCAATCTGAGCAGGGGGCAGTTAAAGAAGAAAATGGATAGGAAGTTGGGGGGTTGGGAATGATAAATGGTGAGTGCTTCTGCTTGCCTCTAGACCGGCTGACAGTGGTGGTGGGGAATAGGATGATGGTGGGAGAAAAGGAATCACCTTATGTTGGAGTTGGAGAGATCATTTGAAATCATAGAATCATAGAGTGAGAAGAGACCCCAGGGGCCATTGAGTCCAACCCTCTGCTATGCAGGAACACCCATCAAAGCATTCCCAAGAGATGGCCATCCAGCCTCTGCTTAAAAACCTCCAAAGAAGGAGACTCAACTACACTCAGAGGCAGCATATTCCACTGCCGGACAGCTGTGACCATCAGGAAGTTCTTCCTGAGGTTCAAGTGGAATCTCCTTTCCTGCAGCTTGAATCCATTCCTTCTTGTCCTAGTCTCTGGAGTGGTAGAGAACAAGCCCACTCCCTCCTCAACATGATACCCCAACATGACAACATAACATGACTATTACTTATGTTTTATTAAGTGGATTCATTTTTGTGGGAGAGAGAGAGAGGAGACTGGAGAGATGGAATATTTTTAATCCATGTCTGAATTCATGGTATAGGGACTGATACCATTAGCAAAGAGGAAAAAACATGGAAAATGTTGGTTGGAATGAGGTCTGAGTGGGGCTGGTGTGTCAGTTGTTGTGATAGAGATGGCAGGAGCTCAGGTGGTGGTGGAGGGAGGAGGACATTACTCTGGAGAGTGGAGAAAGACTATTGGAAATACGATTTTTTAAATGTATATAACAGATTGGAAATGCTCATTGCTTGGTTGATGTCTGACTTGGACTGGATAATAGCAACTTTGCCCATTATTTTGTTCTGGTTGGACTACAACTCCCCTCATACTCCAATCCTTTAATTTAGGGTTTGGGTGCATTCATATGAGCATAAAACAAAACTAGGGAGAGATTGCATGTTTTACATTTTGTTTTTTTTTTACATATATATATATATATATATATATATATATATATATTGAAGTTTATAATTAAAAAAAAACCCTCCTCACTTCCATGCTTATTTTCCAGTTAGATCTGCTTGTTTTCATTCCATTTATGCATAGTTACAGCTTACTCAAAGGAGAAGATGATCTTATATTGTTACATCTTATATTGTTACATTGTTGCTTTGTTATATTACCTTATTACATTGTTACATTATGCTAGTTACAATATTACTTTGTTCCTTATCCTTTCTTATTCTATATCTTTAACTAGTTTAAAACTTCTCTCCATTCCCTTTCAAAGTTCTGGATAGGTTTATTTTTCAAAGAAAATGTTGACTTTTCTGTCTGAATTGATTCTTGAGATTCCTCCAAAAATATGATTACATCATCAGCAAATGCTTTATATTTTATTTCCTTGCTCTTTATTCTCAAACCTCGTATCTGTAAGTCTTCATTTATTGCTATCAGTAATACTTCCAATACGGCTATAAATAATAGTGGTGATAAAGGGAACCCTTGCCGCATCACCCTTATTTGTAGCAAAGCTTGTCATTCTGTCTCCATTTATAATTAGCTTCACTGATTGATCCTGGTAAATCATTTCAATCCATTCACAATAGACTTCTCCCAGGTCGTATTCTTTTAAAACTCGGTGCAAAGATTCCCAGGAAACATTATCAAAAGCTTTTTCTGCATACAATAAAATAAAAACTATTTTCTTCCCTAGGTTTTTATCATAGTATTCAATCATATCCAAAAATGTTCTTATATTGTTCTTCATATATCTGCCTGGGAGAAAGCCTGTTTGACCTTTATGAACTTTGTCCTGTATTACATGTCTCAAACGTTTTGCCAATATTTTATAATCTGTATTCAGCAAAGAGATTGGTCTGTAGTTTTTAACTTCTCTTTTATCATTATCTTCTTTAGGCATCAAGACAATATTTGCTTCTCGCTAGGATTGTGGTTTCCCATAATTTTCTATTTCTTTCAAAGTTGCTTGATATAGATGAATTAATTCTTTTACAAATCTTTTATAATAAAATGCAGTAAAACCATCTGGTCCTGGTGCCTTATCCATTTTCAAATTCTTTATAGCCTCTTCTATTTCAATAAGTGTTATTGGCTTATTTAACTGTTCCTGTTTCTCCAACGATATTTTTGGAATCTTAACCTTGGAGAAAAGTTCTATCCAATTTTTCTCATTTTGATACAAAGGATTTTTTTCATAGAATAATTTTTCAAAGCATTCTTTGAACTTCTGCTTTATCTTTTCAGGTTGAGTAATCATCTTCTTCCTATTTTTCAGTTCAACTACTATATTCCTCTCTCTCTTCTTCTTAAGTTTGTACGCTAGCCATTTCCCAATTTTGTTAGCTTGTTCAAATTGCATTAATTTCATCTGTTTCATCTTTTTTTCTATTTCCTCCGATGTATTCAACATTATCTCTTTTTGTACTTTCATTATCTCCACTTGTAGTGATTTCTTCAATGGGTTTTCTTTAAATTCTTTTTCTTTCTCTTGAAGTTTAGTCATCAACTCTTGAAATTTCTCTCTCCTTTTCTTATTCTGAATTTGTCATTTTTGTATAACATGTTTTAAATTTTGGAAGCTGCCTTGAGTCCCAGTGCTGCTGTGAAGAAGATATAATGAAAAATATTGCTGACGCCGCCGCTACCACCTCCTCCTCCTCCTCCTCCTCCTCTTCCTTCTTCCACTGTCTACCAAGGTTTGCATGATCAGTGATTTGGATTCTATCCAAATATCTAGGTATCATTGAGGTATCATTGGATATTGTGACACATTTCAAGCACTGTTGCTTTTTGTGTTTGTGCTGTTGTGATCCTTTCTGTGCTGATTTCATTCAGATCAGTAAATTTGGAATTGCTCCCATCTACCTCTACTGGAACCACCGTTGTTTTCTTTTTCCACAGATGTGGAATTGTAATTTTTAGGTATTTCATAATCTTTGCTCTCTCTTTGTCTTCAGTTGTGCCATCTCCAGGGATTGCTACAACTATAATTGAAGCTTTCTTTTCCTCAACCACAGTTAGTTACGTCTGGCATGTTATGATCTTATTGTTTGTCAGTTTGAATGTTAAAGTTCCATGGGATTTTTATGTCATCATTTTTGACAACTTTTTCAGGCTTCCGTTCCCACTGCTTCTTTGTGGATGGTTTTTTTTTGGCATAGATTCCAGTGTATCATTGTGCCACTTTATCACAGCATTTCTTATATTTGGTTTGCATGTCTTTGCTGTTCAAACTAGTATGATGATTAACAGTTTCATATTTTTTTTACATGGAAAATATTTACTATCCATTCAATATTTGCCTTGATGCTATTTGTTTGAAGTGCTTGTTCATAAGCCACAAAATATAAGTCCTCAAGTCACTTTTTTTGGTGTCTCATTCTGTAACCATTTCCAGAAATTTCCCTTTTCAATTTTTCCTTCTGTGCTATGCTGGCTATGCAGTGTTGTTGTATTTTTGCGGGGCAGGGAGGCTTCTGGATTATTTTTCATGATTCTATTTATATACATTTCTTTTGTTTCTTCAGTGTTGAATATATTCTTCCTGTATACGTCAACCAGCATTTTTAAAAGGGGAGAAAAAAGAGACAACAACCAAGGGACCTCCTGGAGGGGGGTTCTGAGCCAGTAGAGTATTTATTACAGGCATGCAAATGAGCAAGGCAAATAACACACATGGGAAGGCTTCCCCCCTCCCAGGCACACTTAGTTACAAGTAGTTACAAAAGAACAGATATAAAAGCACATTCTTTAGATCAGCCAGCTCCAAAATAACAGAAAAGTCCCTAACGCAACTAGATAACTAGTTCTAGTACTCACAGATGTTCATAACTTAGATGTTCTACGAGGAAGAAACCAGGAGGCTAGGCCTACGGTCTGCAGCCTACTACTGACTCAGAACCCCCATCCAGGAGGTCCCTTGGTTGTTGTCTCTTTGCTCTCCCCTTTTTTTATCTCTCAACCACATGACCTCGCAAGAAGTTTTATAACTTCTCCTTGGAAGCATCTGGAAGCATCCTGAAGATGCTCAGTTATTACCTTTTGATTGGTCGGTTCTCACCCTGTGACCTGTGATGCTGACCCACATGACCTATGATGCTGACCCACATGACCTATGATGTAATCTAATCCCAACACCTCATTAACCCTTGGTTTACCTGAAGAGGGAAGTGTCCCCCTTTAGCTAAGTCTAGATAATGGAAAGCCCCATTATCACAATGTCACCAAAAGAAAATGTGTTATTACTGTTGTTGCTGTTTTTGTTCTTTGTGTGAATGTGTGTGTGTGTGTGCGTGCTTGAATTACATATTGTGAGCCCTCTGGCAAGATACACAAATCCCCTTCCCCAAGTTTGCAAAACACTGTAGAGAATTTCTTAGGGGGACAGCTCTCCATACACTCATACATCAGAAGCTTCTGCCTGTTCCAAACCCTCCATGCCCTCATGCAGAAGAGTGTGCTGTGTTCTCCAAGGAGGTATAGCATGACACAGAAGATTTGTTCTTTCATGTAGAGTACTTCAAGGAAGAATTCAGTAGTAAGGCAGTACTGTGTGTAGTATATACAATGATGTATAAGAATATTCCTTGAGAGAGAAGAATGTTGAGGAGAGTTCTTCTGGATCAAAACAAGAGCCTATCTGCTTCAGTATTGTCCTTCTGATGTTGTGTGCCTTCAAGTTGTTTCTGACCTATGACGACCCTAAGGTGAACCTGTCATGGGGTTTTCTGGGGGCTGAGTGTGTGTGGCATGCCCAGGGTCACCCAGTGGGTTTCCATGGCTGTCTCCAGGGCCTTAGTGCCAGTGCTCAAACCACTACACCACACTTCTACCAATGATTAATCAGATGCCTCTTGGATAAGAAGTACAGGATACTGACTGTCATCCCCAGTATCCACTAAATAGGATTGTTTGTTTGTTTGTTTGTTTGTTTAAAGCATTTATCTATAGCCTCTCAACCCACTGAGGTCCCCAAAGTGATGCACAACATGTAGTTTTGGAACATGAATGTCCCACTTAGCTATTGATACAACTATTCTAACAACTGAAAAAGAAATACTGAATCACTTGGGGGACAGGTGGGAGTTGGAGTAAAGTGAGAGGGAGGTCACTTTTCACTTCCAAAGCTTGGCCAACTAAATCTGACCATGGTGGGAGATGAGTGGGGTAGCTTTCTTGGACTTTTTAACCTATGTTATCTTTGTATATTGGAATTCCATCCTTTAAAGCCAGTGGGATTTGGAAGAGAAATTACTCATTAGCCAAGGAACTAGATCCCTCTCAGGGGAATGGAAGAACTTTTCACCAGTGGGTCCAAAGAAGTGTGTTTTCATTGATTTGTTCTTACTCTACTCAATATTGCTTATTGAATTCAAGTTTGTGTAAGCTGGATGTGTAGGAATTGTCTCTTTTTGTAGTCTCTCTTCTCAGAACATAACAGCATAGATCTCAGAGCTTTTCTTTTTCAACATTTATTTAAAAATTTGCTTTCAAATAAAGAGTTTACTATCTTCAAAAACACAATGAATGACTGTAATGTTGAAATAATGTTAGAGAAGTTTTGTATGTACATGAACAATTCACTTAAGCTGTCTTTTTCTTTGGCTTTGATTCTGGAGCACCAGGATGAGCTTTCTGTGATAGCTTAAAAAAACCAACAAAAAAACTGCATCAGTAAAGAAAAAAAAAAGCACTTATCAATGGTTGTAGAAAGAACATAGTCAGTGTGCTAAGTATGCAGCAGGCCTTTCTTCATTAACTTCATTTTTCAGTAAGGAGGTCCTAAGTAAGACTTTTGTTCCTGATGATCACTTGAGTTCATAGTTAGACATGTCTACAGTTGTAGCCACTGGTCAGTGGAAGAAATTTTATCATGCTTAGAGCCAGCTTTATAGATCTGCAAGCTGGGCAATCACCTTCGGCTGCATGGTGAAGAGGGTGCTGTGAGGAGCTTGGTACAGTAATCCTTCCTCATCTGTGGTCTCACTTTCTGCAGCTTCAATTACCCACAGTCCCAAAATATAAAATATTAAAATATTAAATGGAAACTATTTGTGTCCTGGTGACAGCACCCACATGGTCTGTACTGTCAGATAGTATGAAGCCTCTCTATAGGCCCTGTGAAGCTAGAGGGTGACTTTCAGTGATGCCAGAGCTGTTGGTAGCTTCACAGGGACCATAGAGAAGCTTCATAATATCTGGTAGTATGAAGCCTCTCTGTGGTCCCTTGCAAAGCTAGACAGTTACTTCAGGCAATGCCAGAGCCATTTCTAGTTTTGCAGAGACCATAGAGAAGCTTCTTGCTGTCTAGTAGTATGATGCCTCTCTATGGTCCCTGCAAAGCTAGAGGGTTGCATACTATCCACAGTTTCAAGTATGCACTAGCAGGTCTTGGAATGTATCTCCAATGGATAAGGGGGGTTACTGTAGTTCATTGTTGATTGCATTGTCTGCAGTGAGCTAGGGAAAACAGAAATAAAATAGTCTCTTTTATGTGATCCTTCTCCCTCACATCAAAGTTCTGCAAGTTGTTTGAGCATTAGCTACAAAACTGAAACTCTTGGCTTGAGAATGTCATTCTCTTTCTAGTCTAATGTCATCTGTTCTAGATAAAGCCCATCAGAAATTGAATCCCGTGCAACTGCTCTTAAAAGTACCATGAAGGAACATTCACACAAATATGTCACATGTTAAAATAATGTAGTAGGGGTTTTATATCTGTCTGGACTAGCCCTATCTGTTCCCTATTGCTGCAAAATAGCATAGTCACATACCCTTACAGCTAGGGTATACGACAATATGAGATTGATGCTGCTGTGCATCCAGCTACAGGAACAGAGTCAGATGCTTCACTTCTGCCCCTATTTTACATTGCCCAATAAATAACTGTGTTATTGCTTAAGGCTGCATTAGCTAAAAGATGGGCTTGGGGTGTGTGTGAGAAGGGAGACATGCTTTAATTCTGCCTGATGGAACTTTACAGTATTTCTTCCTGATTTGGGATCAATTAACTATTACGGCTAAGGATCCCTGGCCCACATTCAGTCTGGCTACCCATTTGGATGGCATTGCCTCTTCATGTGTACTGATGCGCCCTAGTGGAATCAGGGTTTCCTTTCATGCACAGGTACTGTACATTCATTCATGGCTTCAGATGGAGAGACTTTTCCTGTGGATGGCTTGAAAGTGCCAATGATGTCACAGCATGGAGCAGGGGATGTGGCCACAGGATGTGTTAGCAACAAGAGCAGGCCCAGGTTACATGGCCCTACAGTACCCTTCCCTGTTTGTTCATGTGAGCTAGTCCTACTCTTATTGCTGACACATCCTGTGCCTACACTCCCACATTTAATTCATCCTTGTTCTGAAAACTGAGTAGAAGCCTGTCTTCATTAGGAAAGTTGTTGATTTGGTGATTTTTTTTATGCAAAATGAAGTTGAGGTTGGTGTTATAATCTGTGCCTGAGGTTCTGAAATAATGTTAGATTCTCTTTCCAAAGCCTCATTAATTGCCCTTCACTGCATCCTTAAGGAACATACTACCCATCTATCCAGAATCTGCTTGGGCCAGCTTCAACAGGCTTACTGCACCCTGCCAGGAGATCAGACACTGTGCTTCAACAGGTCCTGGTTTACAATACTGGAACAACACTATGTTGACTTTCAGCCATACTTGAAGATTGATTTTGATCTACAGCCAAGATACAATAATGCATTGTTGGCATGAGCTGGCAATTGTGTAAAGTGGTTTGCACTTAGCGTAAGCAGCACTGTTCTTTCCATTTCTGTTCAAAACATTCAGGGATGGAAAGAGAGATTTCTGAATGAGTAGAAGGCTTTTGTCTTCAAACCACGTAAGATTGTTCTCACTGAGTTCAATGACACCAAGCTGGCTTAAGCAGAGAAAAAGCTTGTGTGGCATATGGCTTGCAGCGAACACTAAAACCAAGATAGTAGTGAGTTAAATATTCCTTAAGATGTCTGGATGATCCTTGATATTGTTGTTACCCGTCTTCAAGTCAATATGGACTTAGGGCAACCCCATCATATGCTTTTCGTGGTAAGATTTATTTTCCAGAGGTTTGCTATTGCCTTCTTTTCAGACAGAGAAAGTGTGACTTACCCAAGGTCACCCAATGGGCTTTCATGGCTGAGTGGGAATTTAAATCCTGGTCTCCCAGTGTTCTAGTCCAAACCTGACATCACTGCACCACTTACTTTGCCTGATCCTTAGATAATGCATGCTTCTATTGCTGGTGCCAGTTAACTGGTGCTATTCTATAAAAGGACCATAATTGCATCCGTGCAGATAGAATGGTTCCAGGAGTGAAACTGTGAAAATCAACAAATTAGATTTGTGTGCCAGTGTTTCTATATAGTCCTCAAGCGCTGTTCTTCCTTCTGTGTTCTTTTATGTATTGTTTGCTTCCTTGAAGATGATCAAATAAACAAGCTTTAGCCTGCTCTGGCTGATTTAGAGTAATGGCTTTTTCACCCTTCATCCTCCCCACACACATAAAGTGGTAAGTTCAGCATAGGCTTTCATCTGTTTGAAGAACTGCAGTAAGGTGTTTTTAGCCCTGGTACTTTGCAAGCTAATCTACTCAGACTCCGCAAAGTAAACAAAGTGTTTCTAGTTCATTCTCTGAAAAAAAGATAAAAAAGCTTAAATTGTAAATCAGGCAAGGGAAGCAGCTACTGTGTAAGCACTCCATACAGTCTGAGTGGCTCTTTCACCAGTGCCCATCTTCAGTTGGGGTGGCACTGGTGTGGATCTGATCATACAATGCAGGAGATGTGAATGCAGCTTATGTACCTAACAGTAGGTAGAGTCCTGATGACACAGAAGTTAAGAAGAGTAACTTTTGGACTACAACTCCCAGAATACTTAAATTAGCATGGCTGGATATTCTGGGAGTCATAGTTCAAAAGGCAGTGTTTCCAAACTCTGCAGAAATATTGGCATTAGTGCCTTGGTAAAATAAGCAAAATGGTAATAAACAGAGTCATAAGACTTTGCTTGTGGTGTTTAAGCCTGTGGGTACTGATCAGGTTGTGGCATCAGATTAGACTTTGCAACCAGAAGCAGCCAGAAAATGCAGTTGAAAAAGAAAAGGGAGAACTGCCATGAAAGTACATAATGAGCAATTGGCTTGTTTTGCAACATAAGAAAGCCTTGGAATGAAATGGAAATACTTTCCTGTATGCAGAAGGAGTTAAGCTGTGAAGTACACTGCAAGGAAAAGTTGTAACTTCTAAAAGAGGAACACTTGTCAGAGTCCAGACTACCGGTGTATGTGGGGAGGACTTCTCCCTTTTTGTATTTCTTGAATTTAACTTGAGCGTACACCATTCACACTGTTTGATGCACATCTGTTTCTTGCAGGATGGAATATGAGGCTTCTCAGCTAGAAAAGCAGCATGTACATAGTGTTTATGAAAGCACAGCCGTCTATTTCAATGACCTTCAGGGCAAAGCATGGCCTCGCGTTCGACAGTTTCTGCTGGACCAAAAACCTGGAAGCCTCATTGCAGATATAGGTAAGTAGTAGTAGTAGTATAGTAGTAGTGATTTAGCACAAAAAGAATCATTATAGCTGTGAGCCATTAATAACATAGACAAAAAGGTTTTTATGTCCACTGTGCCATGAGTTTCTATCCATTAAGTTCATATACGTTTATATATATATATGTATTAAGAGCACTCAGTCCTCCAAATGCTGGTGGTAGGATATGACAGGAACCTCTGGGCAATCCTCCATTTATCAATTTTATAGATGCCAAGAAGAAAGATGTACCACGTTGTGCTCCTAGAAGTCCTGCTAATCTGATCCAAGTGCTCTTACAAACAGGAAATAGACCTCTAATCCAGAGGCTCCTGAAATAGTTGCAATGGCTTTTGTGTTCTAGACCTTAACCACACAGAATCTAAGGTGCTGTCGGGTTTCACAGTGAGAGTGTGTTTACAGGAGACAGTGGAACTTGAGGTCCCTTATGCTGTCCTTTTATGTTACCTAACACAACTCCTACTGAAAAATGCAGAAAAATGATCTAGCATTTTGGATCAGTGATGGCCCCTCTGCCAGGCTGTGGGCTATTGGCAGATGCCAGACCATACCAACCCACAATGCCAAACCTGTTTAATGGATGTCTAAAATGGCTAAACTCACAGCCATGCTAGAATGAGCAGTGCTTACTGAGTCACAGCAGGTGAAAGGAACTGAGCCCATCTGTTTGTGGAGATGGGCATTAGATGCTCCAGAGGCATATGTGCAGAGCTGATTGAAGGACACAATTTAGTGTTTATTTTATCTTGTTATCTTAAAATTATCTTTATTGTGGGTCTTTTTTTTTTTTGTAGAAAAATGTTTAAGTTTGCTCTAGGAGTGATTCATACACATAATTTTACCTATGTCCGTATCTCTGAACAGCAGAGATATTTTTTAAATGTTTTATTTTTCTACTAGTATGACAAAGTCAGATACATGTGCATTTTACTTTGTTAAGGCTGTGGGACTGGAAAATATCTTGGCGTCAACAACCAGGTGTATAACCTTGGATGCGATTATTGTGGCCCTTTGGTCGAGATTGCGAGAAATAAAGGTTGTGAAGTGATGATCTGTGATAACCTCAATCTTCCTTTTCGGGGTCAATGCTTCAATGCAATCATCTCTGTGGGAGGTAAGAGAGCTTGATAGCTTGGTTGTCTGAAAAATACCATGTTGAAGTGATTGCCTAGTCTGTTATTGTATGTGTGCCAATCAATTAGAAGCAGCTTTCCAGAGTCTCAGGTAGAGGTATTTTATGTCACCCACTACTTAATCCTTTAAACTGGTGGTGGTGAGTTTGGATTGAGGATCTGGGGATCTGCAAGCAGAATAAACCATTCTTATTAGCATGTATATAGAATATTTGTCCCCTGCTGCTATCAGTGACAAGTTGAGGTACAGAACAGAATTTGTTTTATGCTGCAAAGCAGCAAAGAGGCTGTAGTATGCCGAGGATAGTGAGTGAAACTGCAGCCTGAAATGATAGTTGGACTAATTGGGATGTTGTTGTTTGTACAGGATAAGGAACATACATTGAGCCAGGATAATTAACTGAACTCAACTTTTGCAGTGGATTTCTTGTAGACTAACTCCCTGACAGATCACATTGTCCAACCTCCTTTTCTCTGTTGTATGAAGAGGCCCTGAAGCAGAAAATGCTATTGGCTGTCCAGATGTTTTGAACTGCAAGTCTTATATCCAGTTACTATTGTCCATGTTGTCTGATGGGAAGTGGAGGCTCAAAATATCTGATTCTCTCCTCTTCATTTGTAGGATAAGTTAAAAAAAGATACCCCCCTCCAAGTTTTCAGTAAAGCATCTTTCTTTTCTGTCTATCTACCTAGATCGGTGGTTCTCAACCTTCCTAATGCCGCAACCCTTTGATACAGTTCCTTATGTTGTGGTGACCTCCAACCATAAAATTATTTATTATTTACAATGCCTCCCCCCCACCAGAAAAGGCCGCCTCGCTGGCCAGGAATGAGGGAGGCGGGCAGGGAGGGAAAGAGGAGCTGCGCGTCTCCCCCGGGAAAAAACTCCGAGAACCCCCCTGGGCTCTGCTTCAGCTTCGCTCTCATTTCCACTGGGGGGAGCAGTGTGGGAAAAGTTTCCAGAGTGTCGATCCTGGCCGGGGGAGGAGGAATTCCAGCACCTTTGTCTTTTGCGCTGGATGCAGCTCGCCCCCCTGGAAAAGCACTGCCTTGTGGCCCCCCTGCCCTACCGGGTGCACTGCGGAAGGAAGGGGCGGGGCGGTCGCGTGACCAGGAAGCCAGCTGCGGGATGAAAGAGCAGCGAAGAGAGTGCCTCGCGCAAGAACCTGCTTGCATGAACAGCACCCCCCACCTCCGCGATAAGGTAACATGCGGAAAGGGCCCAGGAGTCGTGGTGCGCAAGCGCGAGCCACGCGCTCGCATCCTCCTGCCCCCTTTGGCTTGCGCACCACCACCGAGGAGGGGATGGAGCCTAAGACGATCGGAAATACATATTTTCCGATGGTCTTAGGCGACCCCTGTGAAAGGGTCATTCGACCCCCAAAGGGGTCGCAACCCACAGGTTGAGAACTGCTGACCTAGATAGACAGATATTACATTCCAATTATTTTTGTTCTGAATTAATATATGTTCCTTTCTGAAGAAAAAAAACACTCAGTATTTTACTATTCAAGAACTTCTGAATTTTAAAAATATTTTATTGATCACACTGAATAACTAGTTACAGGTTAGAGTCCTACAAAGAAATGAAAAAGCAAGACAGTGAAGAATGATGTTTTATCCATTTTAGGGAGTGTATAAAAGATTAGGGAAAAATGGTGATAATAGATCTGATGGCTTTTCTCTTTTAGGTTAGCCATGATCCAAATCCTGAGTGAGTTCTCTGTATTCTAGGACAGAAGAAAGAGAGCAGAGTACTCTAAATAGAGGAAGGCTTGTCAGTTCCTTAAATACTTAGTTGTCACTTGTCATGAATGATGTTGTAGGTGTTATCCATATGGGTGTGCTCAACCAACCATATCCCTGGGCCTTATTTGAATTCACAGTGGTCACACTAACAAAGAAGGAACTGCATTTTCTCACCAACAGTCTGCTGTATTTGGTCTGATGGAGTGTGCGTGGGGGGTATGATATTCCTGCAACAGCTACAAAATCCTTGAGGGAAGTTACTGGAATTTTGTGTAGCAATGGATGCTTGTTTTGTTATAAACTCATAAATCTGCAAAGCTCTAAGTACACACATGATAGCTGTGATGGAAAGCTAAAACTGCAATAACAGCGTTTGTTGACATTTCAGAGACCAAAATAATTGCTCAATTAAGTATTCCAGATGTCAAGTGGCAGAGATTTAGTGATCTATGTAGCATTTTGGTTCTCCTAAGACTAGCAAAACAAGATAAAAACAGGTAAAATGGTAAAATTGGAAATGAATTATTCAAAATAATAGAATTATTCACATTTGCCATATGTATACCGGTTGCAGAACTGAGCTTTTCTTGGTGCAGAATTTTAATATTATCATTGCAGAATCCACATATACTTGACCATACAACATCTTTTTGGTACTTTTACAGTGATTCACCATTTCTCCACGAAACAAAGACGAATCAAAGCAATAAAAGAAATGGCAAGGGTGCTGGTACCTGGAGGCCAGATGATGATTTATGTTTGGGCAATGGAACAAAAGAATCGGCACTTTGAGAAACAAGATGTGTTTGTTCCATGGAACAAAGCCTTGTGTTCCCGGCTGCTTTCTGAATCGAATAAGGCTGGGCATAGGACTGATATAACACGTACTGGGAATTCTCAGTCCATGCACTCTCATCAACTAATGGGTTCTAAATACAGCTACCCTACTACCCTTGATCACAAACATCTCCAGAAGACTGATGGCTGCTTAGCTGAATCCTGCTGTGTGAAAATTTCTGATGAGGTAGAAAACCGATTTTATAGTGCCCTTGGGAGATCTTTCCGTTCCTGGTTTTCATCGAGATCCCTAGATGAGGCAGCCTTGAGAAAACAAAATGAAAAGATGGAGTCTTTGAAGAACACTGTTGGATGGACAAACAGCACTGTGTCAGTTCAGCCATCAAGACACTGCAGCTTAGACTTAGGTTGCCATGGGTCACTGATGAAAGAGCCAGCAGACTATGATGAAGTGTTTGTGAAGCATATGGCTTGCAAAAAAATGGAATGGCTGACAGCCTCAAGGTCTCCAAGAGATATCAATGGTGAGCCTTCTGCATTAGTCCAAAGCCACAGTGGTGAAGCCTCATTTCTCAGTGGTCCCATTGAAAACATAAACAATGGCTATATCCATCATGGCAATACTCATTCCTTTCCAGGCAAACACATCAAAAGGACTTCTTCAGCCAGCTCCAGTGAGTCTATTGTAGATGCTGCGGTGGCTGTAGGAAACCAGGCTGCTTCGGAGGGGATACAAAAGCCTTCATGCGTTACTACCATGTATTTCGGGAAGGGGAATTATTTTCTTTGCTTGAAGAAAATGTGCCTGAGGTTCACATACTAAGTTCAAGCTATGATCATGGGAACTGGTGTATTATTGTGAAGAAGACAGATGAGCAACTGCAGAAATGAACTATGACAAATGCAGGTTTCACATGTTGCTTTCTATAGAATTTTAGAGACCTTTGTACCTTTTCTTATCACCATTCAGTGTGCATCAGTACACGTGCATAAAACATTCCATAGGAAGGAAGGGTACTTGGCATTTTGAGGAAACACAGTAGTGTTACAAATAATATTTGTCATAATTTTATATTGCTTTTAGGAAATCTGTTTTGTGTTTTAAAAACCTTTTTTTAAATAAATAAAAAAATACTTCTTGTATCATAAGGAGGGAGACTTCTTTTTCAAGTTATCTGATTGAAAATATCAGCCATGAGCAGAAATTAGCCAAGTTACTTTTTTGGGTTGCTGTTGTAGGCTGGTGGCCATCCCCTAGTCAGTGACCATCTCCAGTTGGCAGTGGCCATTTTGGCAAGGGGATTTGGGGAAATATAGTCCAAACATAACTTTGCTAATCTCCAACCCTGAGCAGAGAGGCACTAACATATGCACATGTCTTTTACTTGTTGAACTTTATTTATTCAGGAGTGTATATATTGCAGTGTAGGCCTTTACTTTTTAGAATGGCTCTTTAAAAAAACTTTGCTATCCAAATAAGCTCCAACTACGTAGGAGCATTTTGTACAACAAAAGCTTCTGGAAAATAAAATTTGATTTAGCTTCTTACGTAATGTTAGAGAAAAGGTAATGGTGGGAAATAGGAGGTGTTGGTCATCAAAGAACAGATTTTTGACTGAGGCAACAAGGGCATTCTGCGTTGAAAGAGGAGCTCAGAAAAGTTCCTGTTTTAGACCATATCTCATACAATCTTGCAGCATAGCTGTGCTGCACTGGCTGAGGGATTCTAGGAGTTATAGTCAAAAAAGGAACTTTTGCAAGCTCTGGAAAAGGGTCCAAGAGAAATGATTATTCTAGAAGAAGACGTATCCTTTGCTGCAGGCAAATTTTGCTATTTCTTAATGAAATACAATTTTGCTTTGGACTGTGATGGTTGGTAAAGCATTAGCAATGATGGTTGAAGTGGCCCAAAGCTGTAGTCCTTGTACAATTCCTTAGGAGCAAGCTTGATTGAATTCAGCATGATGTTTCTGATGAAGCTTGCACAGGACTGGCTCCACAGTTCAAAAAGACAAGTAGTTTTCTTTTTGACTGTTTAAATCAAGCCTCAAACTATTATTCATTAATTCCTCCTCTGAATTCCCTCTCCTCCTCACCAGTAGGAGGCAGCAGGATCTCATAGAGATTTAATTCCAAAGTATGTAAGGCATTTATGTAATTTGGTATTTGGATTTAATTCCAAAGTTTAGGTTATGCATTATGTGAATGAGCTTTGAGCTCATTAGCTTTTCCCTGCCCCCCTGTTCTTTGGTTGCATGCATGCTTTAAGAAAGAGATCAGGAGCTGCCCCACCCCAGCTGTATCCATTTATTATATGTGGAAATTTATTATTAGGTTATATAATAGTCCCAATGTAATTAAATTAATGCTACTACAGCTTACTGTATTTGTTGGCATATAAAACGAACACGTGTATAAGACACACCCCATTTATACACTGGCAATTAGTATTTGCTGAAATATAAGACACACCAGCGTATAAGACACACTCCATTTTCAAACAGTATTTTTTTGGGAAAAAATTGAGTCTTATATGCCAGCAAATACAGTACTTATTATTTCAGAACCTATACAACTTTTGTTCAGTCTTAACTATGGCTTAGTGAAAGAGGCCAGCTTTAAACCATGGTTTATGATTCTAAATCATGTTCTCAACCAAGTGTGGGCAATATTAGTAGGTCCGGGGCCAATTTTGTCCCTGGAAGTGGCTGTGTAGCTCATCCCCAATAAAAAATATGGTCCCCCCCCCAGAACTGGAAATGATTAGAAGGTGACTCCTGGTTTTCAAAACGTGAACAAGGAAGCACATTTTCACTCATGGAAGGGTATGCATGCCATTCTTGGAGCCTTCTTGTTCTTATTTTAAACAATGAAAAGATTTCTCTTCCCTTAGTGGTGTTGGGTGATGGCCTAATTTCTACAGAACATAGACCATCACCCAACACCACTAAGCTTGTTGCCTGTGACCTATGGGACAGCCCTGCCCTAAACCATAGTTGAAGTTAACTAGAATTGGGGATTCCAATAAAACAACAGATTGATTAACTGATAATAGAAGACAAGTTTCCACTCTCTGTACATCCACTCTAGAAGAGAAGAGGGATAATCAGATTCTGCGGGGTTTTTTTTAACAAATACAAAATGCTAACAATAGTTATGGTGTTACATTGAAATCAGGTCTCTGTTCTGAAGAGAGTTTTTTTCTGAAGAGAGTTTTTGACTCTTCTAGTTACAGATACAAAGAACAGGCACAATTGTTAAAATCCTTGATGAGGACGGGTATCTCAACAAATCAGGACTCTCCTTTGAAAAATTGTTAGCTGCTGTGTGATATGTCAGCATACACAAATGCAAAAAATTGTATTTTGCGTAAAACCCATTACATTTTGTGAGAAATAATTTTATTGGAAAAGAAGAATGCTTTAAGAAATTCTCAGAAAAAGATCCCAAACCCCTTATGCAAAAACTTTCATAATCTTGCCCTGTGGAGAGAAACATTTGAAATTTTTCATCCTCATGTGTGAGAACAAAATAAGCAAAGGGTTACATCCCTAGTTTAAGGCTGGCATCCTGTTAGTGAGAGGTGTGTGCCTTAGTATGGCATTGTGTGCATATGTCTCTTTTTAGATGGGGCATAGGAGGCTGTTACATAGGCCTTTTTTGCATGCAGTTTCTGTTGCGAGAGGGCCCCTTGAGTATCGCGTGAATGGGAACGTCAGTCTGTACGACGCACTCCCATTCACACGATGCTCAGAAGCCTAAAGCGGGACGCGCATGCATTTTATTATTTTATTATTTTCGGCTGGGAGCCGAAAATACTGTGTGGTCGCGCAATGCTCCCGGGGCCCTCACGAACTTACTTGCCATGCGGTGCATCAGATGAGCCGGTCATGCTTCCTCCCCCAGCGCAGCCTACAGCTCCCAGGCTGCACTGTGGAAGGAAGGGGTGGGGTGTTCGCGTGATGCTCACATGACCAGCAAACAGCTGCGGGAAGCAGAAGGGCTGCTGTGAGTGGCTCGCGCAAATGGCTGCTTGCGTGAGCGCAGCCCCCCCACCGCCGCGACAAAGGTAAGGTGCGAAAAGGGCCATAGTCTTTACACCCAGTCCAAAACTTTCCCTCAGCAGCTGCCAATTCATGGTGTTAGGTGTTACAACTGATACTTCTCAGTGGGGAGCAGAAGCAGTCCAAAGGATGTAATTGTGGCTGGTCAGGACTGTGAGGGGAACTGAAATGAGATTGTGCTCCACTTGGGAGCATACCTTTGTTTCTTTCCTCCTCAGAACTGAGCTAGGCCATTTCTTCTTCCTCTGAATTGTGTCTCCTCCCCAACAGTGGGAAGCAGCAGAATCCCACAGCCATTGACAGCTGCCCGGGTGGGGAAGGGACATGGAATAACACAGGCGAGGCAATATACTTTACCTGCTTGTTACAAGATCTTGGCCCTTATCATCATCAACGAGAACCTGTTGCTGCCCCTGTCCCTGTGCATTTAAAATGTGAAATATTTGCTGGTAAATCTGCTCATGTTCACACAATGAAAAGCATTATTGGCTTATTAAGCTTTTGTTAAATGGCAGAGAAGGAGGACAGACTTTCTTCTTCTGATCAGTTAGCAACAATAATGCAAGTCCAGATATCTTGGTTTAATTGTAATGGTTTGTATCCATTGCAAAAAGATTGTACCTTAAAATGCATCAGAAATGAAAGATACAGTCTTTTTTTTAGGTGGGCCCTTGTTTTACCTGACCATAGATGTCAAGTATTTCTCTAAAGCAAGGCAAATAGCACACCATCCAGGGATTCCTGGAATGTCAAGGGATCATGCTGTTGAGTTTCAATCTGAGAAAGACTTTTGCCAGTGACAACAGAAATGTGTTCAGTGTGACGCATGTGACATAGGTATAAATGCCACTATTATCGGTGACATTATTCCCTATAGAATATGTAGAATTGCTGTCTAAGTCAAATAAGTATTCCAACCCTTGTCCTAATTATTCCTAGTGAAAAATGTTTAAAAAACCAAGATGATTATTAGAGTTTTATTGGTTTGTGGCTTAAAGGCTATATAGGAATCTTTATCAAACATTCTGCAGCAAGATCAGTTAGGGGAAATGTTGATTTTGTAAGAATAGTCTATGTCAGTGATTCTCAAACTTTGACTCTTCAGATGTTTTGGACATCAGGAACGTAAATGCTTGAGCAGTAGAGCCGCAGGGCTACAGTCAATGTTAGGACAGCAGTGTCCTATTCATCCCTGATGTACATAATACTTTAGGGATGAACTTGTATGTGAATTTGCATGTGTCCCACAGCTTATCTATTCCTTTGTCAAATTCTTCTTTGGTGGGCTTCCTTTGGAACAACCAGTTGTATAACACGTAAGAATTTTTCCAGTTAAACTTTTGCTTTCACTGCATTTTGAAGCTGAGAAAACCTTCCAAATGGGTTGCAACACAATTTCATGGACTGCAATAGGGTTTCTGTTGTCTTGCATCCACTAAAAACACACCCATTTTCGTATGAATGAACTTAACATAGTTGTTTGAAGGCTAAAAATATAACAGCGGTCTAGAGTGTATAATTATAGCCAGCCATTGCAGCAACAAACAATAGGAATTCTCTTATAGTGCTGCCAGGAACCCTATGGCCCTGCCTCCAGATATTAACTCTGTTCAGGACAGTATGGTTTATACGCACTTTAACAGCCCATGCAATTGTTAAAGGCACAGGAGTCCTATGGAAACTGTTGCTGAGAGCTATGTCTTCTTTTTGTTTCCTTTCTCAAAATGGCCAGCTTCTGCAAAAGTTTCTCCGGACGATGATGGCCCACAGTTTCTTATTATTGTCTGATACTCTTTTATTGAAAATCATTTTATTCCCTCTGCTTTTTCAAAACAGGGATCACATTTGTATTTTGTAGAAGACCTTGAAGGCCACTGGCATGCTGCAATTGTATCTTAGATAATACCATCATCAGCAGTAGCAATATTTTGAACTGGCTCCAGATTTGAGGGCATGCAGCTGTGTGAGTGTCTTTTCCATCCTGCCTCTCCATGGCACCCCATCTTTGAAGTGCTGCACAAGGTTGGAGGACCCTGGAGGTTAGAGTGGATCATGGTACAGGGTAAAACAAGAGGCGGTCTGAAAACAGAGGCTTGTAGATGTTTTTGAGGGATCCCTATTCCACATGCTACCTGTTTCAGCTGCCTCTGAACGTTCTGGGTAGCATTTTGGGAGGGAGACATTTGGAGAGGTATTTGTGAACAAGTTGTGTGCAACTAAGTTTGGTCAGAATCTTTTATTAGCTTTTTTTAAGAGATGTATCCCAGGGATGGGAAAAGCAGAGCTCCCCAAATGTTATGGGACTGTGACTCACAGCATATCCAATGGTGATGAATACTAGGAGATTCCATTTCCTCCTCTGTTGTTCACCCTTACCTTTTGATCTGAAACTTACATTCCAAATGATCCTTAGGTGTGCTTAAACCAGATTATCCAGTTCACTACCAAGCTGTTAACACATGGGAGGGAGTGTTATGGGAGTGGGTGGAAAGGAATTATGTTATTCTGTCTCTCCAGCCCTCTAGTGTTCCTGCTGTCATCACTGTCATTTTTACAAAGCCCGTAGTAACACCAGGGAAATTGCCAGAAGTGTAGATGTCAGTCAGCAGCATGTACTAAAGCTGTTATTTAAATACTATGCACAGGAAGCAATGATTTAAATAAGAAATAATAAAATGCCATTCTCTGTATGTATTATATATGAAAGTTAGTATTAGTGGCTGGAACTCACCAAACCAGTTAGGAATGTATGATGTAGAATTATATATTTGTGACTGCTTTATATTCACAGTCCCTATGTATTCCCTAGTTTGGGGAGTACGTCAGGACTGTGAAATTCCCCTAGTCTCTGCTTACTGGGCATCAGCTGCTGTGTTTGGCAAGGGTCAAGTCCCGCATCAATTGGGAAGCAGTAGACATTGTCATACTGCTCCTGTGAAGAATCTCTGGCATGAGGGAGAATAGGGACAGGGATCCTACTTCTGCCTGTTGCAGTGGTGGGAATGTCAGCCTGCTGCTTCCTAATCAAGAAAGGAACAGACCTCCATCAACTGTAGTGGCAGTTGAGTAGCAAGTGGGAATTGGAGGGGACCAACCAGGAGTTGCCCTATAGCTATGTAACTGTGTAATTGGTTATACAGTTGTAACTGTGCAACTGAATTCTGGTCATCATTGTATTATTGCAAACAGTGATTGGCTTCAGGTCTCATGTTAAGCTAAGGCCTTGGACTTGTGCCTTCCTGTCCTCATCCAGTGTGGGCATAAGATCAGAAACTTTGGCTTCCATGGTTCAGCAGACCAAAACTGAGGTCGGTCTTAAATATGGTTTAGAACAGGAGTGGACACTGTTTGCCTACAGTTCTCATCAGCCCTAGCCAGGATAGCCAATGAGGAGAAATGCTGGGACTTATAGTCCAACAACATCTGAAGTACCACATTTGGTCCAACTCTTATTTAGAAAAAGAAGCCACTATCGGAAACCACCTTTTGAAATTGTCTTGTTTTCCTAAACTGTAGTTATGTCCCAATCCACCATTTGTTTAAAAGAGAAATGAAATGAAAACTTTCTGTTATTATGATGGCACTGAAGAATGAGGCTGACATTTTTAAGGCCTCTTCACATAATGCAAAACATATAGTATTGTGCCAGACAGCAACCAAAATATATATTAGAAAAACCAATTTGAGTAATAGCAGCAATAACAACAAGTGGATTTCCTATTCCTGAAGAAGCTGTCTTCCGTACTTTAAGTGAGAACCTTAAAACATTCATGCTTTGCAAATGGAGGTGTGATGAATCAATGTTTAGAAAATTAAAGACTAAATGTAGGATTTGACTTTCTGAATGTAGGATTTGACTTTCCTTCCTCCACCTACATCTTCACAAAATGCCAGTTAAACTTCTTGCTTCTATGTAGATAATATCTTCTCTCATCTCATGGTGTCTTACACTAGTAAAGAGCTTTTAGAAAAGTGCTTTAGAAAACTGAGATGGTTTAACAGCTTGTTTGTTGAGGCATCCTAAGCACACCTTTTGATTATACTCCTTGGGCACTAAATTGACAGCTAGCATCAGTGTGAGCAAACACTTGATGACAAGATTGGCCTTTTTCGCATGGCATTTTTGATGCGAAAGGGCCCCTTGAGCATCGCGCACATGTGAAGAGCGGCCCACACAACACACTCACATTTGTGTGACGGTCCAGTGCCCGACAGGACTCTCTCATGCATTTTTTTTTGTTTTCGGCTTGAAGCCGAAAATGCTGCGCGGTCGCATCTCTCTGGGGCCCCGCGCGCACTTACCTTGCATGCGGAGCCTCGGGAGCCGAGCTGGTCGCGCTTCCTGTCCAGTGCAGCCTAGGAAGGTCCCAGCCTGCACTGCTAAAGGAAGAGGTGGGGCTCACATGCGAGCAGGAAGCTCGTGTGGAGCCGAAGAAGCAGGGAAGCGAGAGCCTCTCTCCGGAGGCTGCTCACGTGAGCACCACACCCCAGCGCTGAAAATAGGTGAGTTACGGAAAGGGCCTGTCTTTGCTTCATATCATCTGGTTTCATTGTTCTATGATCTCTGTTCTTCTGAGGATGATCTAAGAGTCAAGATGTCAGATCCTGGCTTTGTATTCAAAATGAGAGCTGTAGCTGCTGTTGATCCCAATGACACTTGAGAATTTTGCAAGATTGAATGTTATGATTTCCGTATTATGTACAAATGGCCTTTTACTGCAATAGAAATGTCCTCTGATTGATATTCTGACAAATGGCTCCATTTTCTCAAATGGCTACCACTATAGATGCCAATATCTAGCATTTAGTGTCTTCCTGTACCATTAGCCATAGAATGCTCCCATAGTATTTACTTTTTGTGGCCTAGTCCTTCAGATTCACAGGCAATATCTATTCCATACACAGTGATGGCCTTGCTCTAGAGTGAGAACTACGCTGTTGAAAAAGAGACTTTGATTGGTCCTTCATAACTGTAGAGTGTGTGTGCATAGCCTCTAAAAAGTGTGAATAAGAACACAGCAAGAGGTACAGGAATTTCCTGGGCATTGTGTGGTGCGTTTGTGCATGGGCATGTTATATGAGCAATGCTTACAAAAATAGCACAGTTGTGGGGATGCACAACAGTAGGACTTATCTCTAGTGATTTCACATGCTCTGGCCAATAGAAAGCAGTGCTATTGTGGCACATGATGCTTGGAGTAACAATGGGTACACACTAGGATATAGCAAAGGTGTTAACGTTTTCTGTAGTAATAAAATATTTCTCTTTGCTTCAGTATAACACAGCCCCTTGCGTATCCCTCCTGGAAAGAACAGTATGTTTTTTATACTAGAGATGTGGGAGATAGAGGTAATCTGCTTAGCAAAAGTGAGGTGAGGTGAAACAGAACAACTAGACCTGTTTGGACAGAGATTTCTGATGTCCAGATAAATGGTGTTATGCCATGGGATGGTGAAGTCATGCATAAAAGTTCTTTGGTTTGTTTCCTTTTTGAAAATAAGAATGGTTCCCATTTTCAAAAAGATAAGTAGCAAAAATTGAGATAACATTCTTTCTACTTCTTACATTTCTGGGTAATTCTTGTTGTCAAAAATGCTACACATTTCTTTTGTACCTTGCTGTAAAGATATGAAACATATCCCATCTCATACCATCCCAGGTTGTTCTGAATCTCAAAAAGGAATAATAAAGACTTTTCCCTCACCTATAATTCAGGACTTGCATCTTGGTTCTTATCACTGGATCAGAAATAACCTTTCTTCATTATGATCATTCAGTGATCCACTGATCCATTCTCAATTATTCCACTATTCTCAGTCAACTGCTTTAATTTCTGTGTTTGTCTAACAAAGCCTGCTCTTTTCCAGAGGTATGCAGTAGGCAACAACAAATGCATTATGATCTATCCCTCACCATTAGGAGCAAATAAACATTTAACTACTTCCAGAAGATGTACAAATTCAGCCTTCAGTGGATCTCTGGAAGAAAACTCCAAAGCTAGTAAGGTATACTAGAACCCCTCTCTGCAAACCCTGTAGATCTGTGCTGGCATATTTTGGTATAGGGAATATTTCAGAAAGCATTCCTGGTTCATTTGAAAAAGTCATAGTGGGACTTGGCATGGATATCTTAGGTACTCTGGGCCAAGGGTTTTGTAGGTTTTGCAGGTTATCATCAGCACCTTGAATCAAGCTCAGAAGGAATTAGTAGCCAAAGCCATTTTCAGAACATTAGTCAGTCTAGTTTGATTCCAAGTTGCTTATGTTTCTGTACCCTGGAGTGCCACCTGCAATAAAAGCATTATTTGTTGGTGTGGAACAACCTTGCTTCTTTGAAATGTAAATATCAAGCCTTTCTCAAATGATGTTGCATTTTATGAAACTGTAGGTGTAAATATTTGTAATTTATTTATATCAGCTTTCTGCAGCATTCTATTAAATTGGTTTCCTCTGAGCTGAAGAGGGTGATGATCTTGAAAGCACAAATGGGCTGTCAAAGCTGTAATTGTTCCTTGTGCTCTGTGTTGACATTTGCTATTTATCATGCACTGCTTTGTAAGTCTTTTTGGTTGCAAGAGTACAGATGGTACTGATGAAGACTTGATTTTGTTTGCAGGGTTTGGTTTTACTCTTGCAACTGCATTTGCACTATTGAACCCATATTGGCATGAAACCCTATGGACCGTAACTCTGTACTGTTGTAAGGTACTGCTATGCATTCATTGTGGTTGGGAAGGGGGTCATATTTATTAGCATGTAGTTTAGTGCAACTGTGAACATTCACTCAGAACTTAATGGTTTCCAGCTAAAGGTCTGTTCATTACTTGTTGTCCTTTGCCTTGTTATTTGGTCTGGCAGCTACTCAGTATTGTAATTTCCAAGTTTATACCAGCTAGCATTACTGTAACTACTCACACAGATGTTATGTTATAATGCTAAGCATCATTTAACTTCAAAATGTTCGTGTTTTCAACTATTAATCAATTGATTAATAAAGATTATTTATGTTATCAAACAGAAAAGCCTACATTTGGGAAGGTAATGATTTTGTTATCTTATTCTCAGGACTTGATGTGTTTGGTCTTCATGAAGTTCCTCAACCAGTATTGGTTTCTAATCTTCAAAAAAGCTTGAAAACATTTAAGATTCTAGGTTTGAAAACAGAGCTTATTAAACATACGTATCTGAATCCCAGAGCCAAGCTCCAACACAGCATTTGTCCTGTGTTTCTGTTAGAGACTTCCTTCATGTTGAGCAGCTGGAACCAATCTCACTGTTTGTGACAATGTTCATGAAAAAGTGGGCTGCATATGCACAATAAACCAAGCTAATTGGCATAGGTGTGGCAGGAGATCTAATTAAATATGCAGCTGTTTGTGTAGCAGTATCATGTGTCTCCAGCATACCCCCTTCAGGATTTTTCCCAAGACTTATCCTGGCTTTAAGGAATTGTTTCTGATTTCGAAGACAGCATAGATGAGCAAGGAACACATCAAAATCACTGCTGTGTCCCTAGTTGTTCCTGTTCTTAAAGAAGGCTGACCCTGTTCATTGAAACTTACTAATCAGAAGACTGGAGCTTGGGTGAATACAATCCCTATATAGGAGAAGCAAGTATCTGATGTGCAACTATGGCAAAGTGGATTTATAATGCAGATGTTTCATATTAAGACAATAACATTTGTTTTTCTGCAAAGGCTGCGGTAAATTTTGTGCTACTGTAGCAGTCCAATTAATATGGACAGGACAGGGGGAAGACTGTTGAGATGTGTATAGAACTGTAAATATTGCCTTCAGTTCAGAGAAATACTTAATTTTGTTGAAATATTACGACCCTTTAAGCACTTGAAACCAGTTTGGAATGGCCATATGCTGTAATCCTCTCCTGGAGTAATCAGGCATGTTCACTAATCAGTATGTACTAACTGAATGCTTCAAGATATGTTTGTTCAGAATCCTATTTGCTCAGAATTTAACCCAGAAAAAACACAATGAAGCTTGAGTGATGATTACTTTCAACTGATGGTCAATAATAGAAAGACAGTAGATGAGAGTGTGGAAGAAAAGTTTATGTTTGCATATATAAATAAGAACTGCCTGAACCCATGGAACTGTTTTATGGCAAAGTACAGCCTGCATCAGCACATTCAGGGGTCAGTCTGTTATTTTTTCAGTGCACCATATCTGATAAGGCTAGGTTACTGACATTCTTGATTGGACAGGATTGATAGGAATGCTGCCATAAGTATCTTTTCAAGTGTCATGAGGCAGCATGATGCAGCTACTGACATGGGGATGGGTTTGATGATGGAGGCAGCAGTCCTTTGACTTTTTCTTCTGAGCCCTGGCCATTCCCTTCCTTCAGATGACAGGTGTTTGTATGCCCCACATCCTAACCTGTTCCTCCAAGTTGGCCTGCTGCCTTCTGGCCTGCTTTAGTGGATGATGCTATTCCCTAGCTGGTATTCAACCAGCAATCCACACAGCTGCTGGAGCAATAGAATGTCTTGAGCTAACCCTGATTTTTTCCCCTCCCTCTGTGTGTTAAGATTATGCCTTGAAAGCACCCATAACCCCAGGCAATTTATGGACACAAATAACAGGAGTACCAAATTATGTGTGCCTTAGGTCAGTTGCACACTGGAAACCCTTTGTATCAGTCACTGAATTCTTTGTAAAAACAGAATTGGCATCTGTCTTGACCTGAATGTTACTTTTTATTTTGGTTGATTGCCATACCTAGTAGCTGTAAAGATCACCCAAGTACATAAATAAATCTGGTCCAGTTCTTTGAGCATGTTGCAGACATGCATAATGTGTTCTTAAAAGAAAAAAAAAGTCTGTTTTGACTGTCTGCTCTGTTGGTGTAGATACTTTCCACTAATTAGAGGAACAGGAAGAGCAGGGACTTTAATATTTCAGGTTTAAAGAGCACATGTCCATGTGAACTTAGAACATCTGCTTGTTTGTGCACAAGCTGCTGGCTGGTGAAACATGAGACTACATTTGGTGTATGTGTGTGTGAGTGTGTGATGCATTATTACTATGTCGTGAGTGACTACATGATACATGCTGCACTGACGTCAGGGAGATGGCATTCTGTAATACAACACATCCAGGTGTAGCTCCTGTTTAGTTGGTATCATTCAGCAAAGGGAGCATTCAATTAAATGGGAGGTGGGTGACTGTGGGAAGTTGCCTCTGAGAAACTCTGAAGGTGAAAAGGACTTCTAAAAATGCTGAAACAAATGAACACAACTGAAGCAGAAACTTAATGGGTGAAGTCAATTTCTGATTTTTAAAAGATAAGTTTTCTTTGACATTAATTATTGTGCCAATTTAGACAGTGAGTTATGGGTGGCAAAAGGAGGGCTTTGGTCTCTCAATGGGAATGTTGTCCCCCAGTAAAATTTGCCTTCAGTCCTCAAATTTTCAGCACTGCAGAGAATGAGACATTGATAATCATAAACACCAAGAACTCTTACATTTGCAGTGTTCACATTCCCTTGAAAACTTTCCCTGCCTCTTTTCTTTGGGTGCCTAAAGGGTGGCTGGAATCCTGTATCAGTTTAAACTTAACTAGTAACTTCTTCTGGCCTGACCACTCCAAACCTATGGTTAATTATCTGTTTTGTTTTCACAATCTCTTCTTAGTCATAATTTTGACACTATTGCCATGACTGTAAAGCCATTTCCGCACCAGATTGTTATAGTGCTATTATTCTACTTTCAACATACTATGGAATCCTAGGGTTTGCAAACTGCAAATCTCAGACTTCCATAGGATGTTGAAAGTGGAATAATAGCACTATAACAGTCTAGTGTGGAAATGGCCCAAGTCATCCCCAATCTACTTTGCTGGGCATCAGCTGCATGGAAAGAAGAGGCCCTTTCTGCCAATGATCAGAGCATGGGTGAATGAAGTTTCCATCAGGTCTCAAGAGGCTGGGCCAGAATAAGACACTTAGGCCCTTTCCACACGGGGAAGTTAAGACAGGCCAAGGCGTCCTGTCACAGAGGTCATCCACAGCTTGGATTGGACTAGGTTCGGACTATTTACCTTAGTTCCACACCTAAATCCAATCCAAAATGCCCCCAAGTGGTCCTCCAGCATGCTGTGTGAAGACCGGAAAAAATCAGTCTTTCAGTTTTCCGGAGCGCACCATCAGTTGTGCAGATGCGCAGATTCTCACCAATGCGAGCCTGCGATCAGCAGAGGGCAGGCTGTGGGTGTGGCCAGCTTCAGCGGTTGGTCCGGACCCACAAACAACCGGAAGCTGCTTTTGTAAGCTTCACTAGTGCGGATCTGAAGACCTCGCACTGCTCCCTGGAACAAACAGAGGAGCCCTGCGGAAGGGCTTAAGGGAGAGTCCACGTTGCTTCGAGCCAAAAAGAAGCGGTGAGTAACAGCACGGAGCGATTCACTCACCACATGCAGAAAGGGCTATAGTATTTAGTTAAGTCTAAGTCAATACAGGATTCTGGCCATTGTTTGTAATTGCTCAGATGAAGTTTTAAGTAGCTCCAATGCTAGCAAATTGAAGACTGAAGGAAAATGTCATTTGTGAGAGAATTTTCTGGGGGGGATGCTATCATATTGCCCCCCTCCCCATCTACACTGATGAATTGACCACACCTGGAGACTTCCAGAAAAGGCCATTCACTCCTGCTTTTATTCATAGAAAGGGACAGTTCAGGGAACCTGAGGACAATAAAAACACATTTGGCCCTAGGCTGTCACTTTGTTCATCCCTGTGGTAAAATTTGCATTTGTTTTGGGCCATGCCTGCCAAGCAGGCAGAGGAGTGAAGCACAGAATGTCAAGCAGTTGCTTCCATGTCCCTCTTTTAAAACAAATGAAACACTTTTGGCCAAGATTCTTCTGCCGATGCCATGCCCTAAAACTCTACCTGTTAAACCAGGCAGCACCCCAGCTGAAGAGTTTCCAAAGCACTGCAGATCATGAGGACTCAACACTCCTTTGGTCATGGAGGATATTAAAATAGGAAGCTGGAGGTCCTGCCTCACTTGCTTGTCTCAGTATGACTGGGACAGCACTGCAGTTGTCATTTCCCAGCACCCCAGTTTAGAGAGCATTTGAAATCTTTTGTCAGGGGTGCTGCCCAGCTTAAGAGGTCAGGTTATTTTGGGTCATGTTAGGTCATTAATGACCTTAAACATGAATGCCAAAAGTTATGAGATTTTAAGTCTGGCCTCCAATCTTGTAAATATTGAACGGAATGCCAGCCCATTCTGTGTCCTCAGAGGTTCTCAGACATGACAGAAAGTTTGCAAAGATATTTTTGGAACCTTAAAAATGCAAATAGGAACAGGCAAGCAACTTAAGACAGGTTTGTTATGTGATGTGAATCAGAATGTGTCCTGTAAATCCTCTCCCCATCCCTGGCAGTAAAAATTACATCTCAGCAGTCAAATAAGTAAGAATTTGCTACCATTTTGTCATACTCAAAATCTGCTGCTTGAGGTGGCCATCTCATTCTCCTTAATGGGCTCTGCATGTGTTTTGTTGAGGAAAGTGGTAGCAATTCTATGGAATAGTCCTTTCTAGCTTTTATTTTAAACTGGTTGCTCAGCTCAGATGCCTCGTCCCCTAAAGCTTATTGGATAAGATGTTTGCTAGTCTATGAAGGGCTTCAGAAGACTGCTATCGAAACAAATTCGGGCAGTTGTACATTTGTTCCTTCACAAACAGTATGTTTTGGTGGAAATAACATTCTCACAGCCATCTGCTTGTGGATTTTATTCTCTCCTGCCATAATCTAGTGCTCAGTCATGGAGCTAACATTTCTTATGATGGTGCAAAGTGAAAATAAACCTTTTCCATCATGATAAGGGACTAGGTCACACATCCGTGGAAATAACTTGATTTTTCATCACTTTCCTAGTCAGCAGTTGATGACTCACAGCTGAAGAGATGAATAAACTCCACTGAAAAGCGTGTCTGTGAAGTGATCTGAAATGTTCCATCTGCAGCGTGCATGTATGGGTGTGTGTGATTGCTGATAGCTCATTTATAAATGCAAATTGCCAGGTGATGAATACTAGCTCATAGTACACACTTTTCCCTTGGACAATTGTAAGGGCAACAGTTAGCAGATCTTAGAACTACCTGTATTAGTTACAGTTGGACTCTTCCTTTGAATAGCCATAACAGGCTATTTCTCACTAGAGGGTGCTAAAACTATTCAGGAAATTTTATTACTGTGCTCTTCCCTAAAGGTTCTTTTACAGCATATGTACTCACACTTACATGAACAGAAAAGGTAAATTGCTATGGTTGCTGGTGCTTCAATGAATAACCTTCAGAAAACATTAACAGTCTAGTATCATGTATCTTGGCAGGAGCTGGCCCAACAGCAATATCTGTATTCCTATATCTCTTTATTTGTTGCATTCCGTCAAATTGTTTCTGACTTCCGGTAACCTTGTCATGGGGTTTTCTTGGCAAGATTTGTGTATGTGTGTGTGTGGTGGAATTGCCTGCGAACTCTGAGACTGAGAGAGTGTAGCTTGCCCAGGATTATCCAGTGGGCTTCCATGACTGAGTGGAGATGCAAACTCTGGTCTCCAGAACTGTAGTTCAACACTCAAACCACTACACTGTGCTGGCTGTAGATATAGATACTGTATAGAATTTATCAGTCTACTACAGAGTATCAGAGTATTGGTGCTCAGAATGACAGGGGTTTACTCTCCTTTCTTATTTTAGTTAACAGAATGTTAATAGTTTTTTTTCAGGCAAATACGAACAGTTTGTGGCAAAGCTTCCCACTATGAGCAGGGTAGAGGCTAAGATTTCTCTCTGGTGCTGCAGGGCATAAATAACTGCCAGGACAATTTTGTTCCACTTCAATTACATGACTCACAATGAATGAATGTTAAAAGCCAAAGTGCAGAGTTGTCATCATTTGCACACAACTCTTTGAACATCAGTATACAATGGTCCCACAAGCATAACCCGACTTCCACTGCCATCCACTGGATGCATCTGTTTTGCATTGTTTACAAGAAATGCCCTGCATGCACAGTGCAACTAAGCGTGCTTACGGCTGGTATTCTGCATTGCAGTTATAGATTTGTAACCTAGAGTTACAGATCCATAACTATTCTGTATTTAGGATATTTAGTCACACTTGTGGTGCCATTGCCACAATATAATTACGCCCCAGCCCACCTTAACACTCAGCAGCTGCATGAAGTGAAGTAAGTCAATTCAGCTGCAAGAATGGGATGAGGAATTTTGAAGGGGATCCTGCTTCAGACATTCACAGCCTCACTTGCAGGTGGGAGAGGGCTGGAAACATCCTTCCCTCCCCAAGCAGCAGCTGAACAGACTTTGTCCCATTGCAACTGCTGGCTGTTAAGGTGGACTTGAGGGGGGCTTGGGTTGGAAGCTATTCCTTAGATCAACATTCATAATCAAGTAGTTGATGTAGAATATCAGCACCTTTCACTAACAGAATGTCAGCCATTATCTTTTTAAAAAGCAAACAGAGCCAAATTGGGTAGTTTTACCTGGTGGATGGGGATGCAGTGAACCTGCACTGAAGGAAGATGATCAGCTGAAGCTGGGGCTTCCCTCTCAGAGTATATGTCCTCTCCAACTTCTGTGTCAGGGTAGGTAAAGGGTGGCCTGAATGTAGCCCCCAAGGCTGTTTTTTGTGTCTCTGGACTCTTCCAACCTTCCTGGCAAATTGACTGTCCTAGAAACTTCTAGGAGAGGAAATTTCCCTTTAAACAGGTTGCAGCCTGCTGAACCTCCAGCCACTTCCAGGTTTGGGGGGCATATGGGGCAGTTTGTGCAACCCTTGGAGTAACTTAGAGGTAAGAAAACCAGTTCCTGTACTTGCCAACACCTTCACAAGGGAGAGTTACCCAAGTTAGCTTCCATTGACTTTTTAAAGCTTAGTTCTTCAGCTGAGTACCTCACCGAACTACAAATTCCATGATCCCATAGCGTGCAGAATGGGAAATTAAAGTAGAATCATAGTGCTACAACTGAGTAGTGGGAAAGGACCCCTACAGCTTGAATTTCCCATCTTAACACTGTTGATATCTTTCTGGCCTGAACTACAACTTTGAAGAATAAGAGTTCAAATCCCTGCTTGGCCATGGAAACCCACTGGGTGACTTTAGGCAAATCATATTCTCTCAGCCTCAGAAGGAGGCAAGGGCAGACCTCCTCTGAACAAATCTTGCCAAGAAAACCCCATGATAGGGTCACCTTAGGGTTCCCATAAGTCAGAAACAACTTGAAGGCATACCCCAAATCAATCTATCTATCTATCTATCTATCTATCTATCTATCTATCTATCTATCTATCTATATCATCTCCAAATAACATAGTAACTTCTCTCCCTACCTTCATGTAGCCTCACTGTCATGACAGTGGAACCATAATAAATTCCTTCACACAAATGATGAAGTGTTTGGATAGCCCACACGTACGTGCGCGCGCGCACACACACACACACACACTTTAAAAAGAAAAAACTGCCATGTACCTCAACTAACACCATTTCTGCACTAGACTGTTATAGCGCTATTATTCCACTTTCAACATCCTATGGAATCCTGGGGTTTGCAGTTTTGGGAGGGGCCGGTTGGCCGCTCCCAAAACTGCAAACCCCAGGATCCATAGGATGTTGAAAGTGGAATAATAGTGCTATAACAGTCTAGTGCGGAAATGGCCTAATTGATGCAATGGGGCTGACTCAGACTTGCTTGAGATGTCAAATTCCATTGATAAAGTCTTTGGTAGATGCTCTTAGAATATAACTGAAGTTAGAGTACCACCGCTACCTTGAGGAATCCCTTAAATATTACTCTTCCTTCTCTTAGAACTGAAAGCTAATTCATCTTGCACATTAAAGTTTGAGAAATGTTTTCTTACTAAGAATTCTTTATTCCCTGTGGAGGTCTTCCAGGATTCATTGTGCACTAAAACAAAAGGAAGAGGATGGAGGAGTTTGCTAGGAAAACAAACACACACAGCTTTTGTGTTCCACTACCTTTTAAAGACAGTGAACCATTCTTTCCTGAGGCTACAGTGTGTGTCTTTGCTGCCTGCCTCCGATCTAAACAGAAGTCATGACAAAGGGAGGACAGAGGCTTTGTTTATTAGGAAACAAGCAAAGAATTTTCTCCTCAGCCTCATCTTTTGTGCTGTTTGAGGATGTTCTTAAATGTAGGGCGCAATAACAACTCAACATTCCCCTTTATTCTTGAATTGGCTTCTGTAAGGGCTTTTCCATACAAGGGCAATACATCGCACTGGCATTGTATTCTTGCTGTTACGAGTGCACATTAAACTGGTTAGTATTGATGTTTCCTCTGTGGATTCACATGGCTTGAGCTCTTAGTGCAATTACTATCAACGTAAAACCGATGTATCGCAAAACTGGAAAAACTCTGATGTAAAGCACAAAAACCAGTTTTCTGACAACATGTGGAAGGTGTACATGCAGAGGTGGTTCTCTGTGGGTGTTCTCTGTGGGTTTCCCCGGCGTCAGTCATTTCTGTCCGCTCCTTTCTCCGCCCCTCAAACGTAGGGTGGGTGCTATTGCGTTGCACAGACTGCTGGAATACAATAAAATACTTTGGGATCCTCAGGATGGTTGCTTTTCAATTTCTGACTATCTAGACCAGAGCTTTACAAACTTTTCATGTTGGTCAGACACTTTTTAGACATGCATCATTTTGTGACACAGTAATTTTACTAGCAGTTTTAGTAACAGTTTTACTGCAAACCGGAGGTTAAACTAACCCCTTATACGAGTATATACATATCCGGGTGTATACATAAATTGTAATAATGTTACGCAACATATCTCATAAAAACCTTTCATTTATATTTTTAAAAATATATGATTTATTTATAACATGTAATATACATTTCCAAGACTCTGGTGGGGGCTTGTCTTCTGTAAGAACGAACTAAAGTACCTCTGCTGATACGTAGCAATGGTTGTTTTTTTTAAATTGACCAATCAGAGGTGGTGGTGCGGAGCAAGGGAGGGAGTGGGGAGGAGGATGGGAGTTTCACGAGAATTGATGGAGCAGAAGCGGCAAACAATTTTCACTGCATTACTTCAACAGAAACTGGAGGGTGTGCGGATAGCAATCCAGTAAAATCAGAGTAAGTCGGGTTAAAAAAACACTGCTCACAACACATGGTGAAATTGTTACCCTGCTTGCTTGGGGGTCCCTTAGGGACACCTAAATGCACTCTCAATTATACAAGTTGGGGAAATTAGTCAAAGAGCACAAGCTAGCAATGCGAGAGGCAGGGCAACAGAGTGGAATATTTTACCCAATGTTTATGGGGTCAGACTCAGTCAAAAATCACACAACTTGTTCAAATTTAAGTATTTTATTGGCATAGATGTTAAAGTCTATACAATCATTCAGCTACACTCACTCCAAAAAGCATACAAGATTATAGAAAGTTAAAGTCCATACAATCACTCAGCTGCACTCACTCCAACAAGCATACAAGACTATAGAAAGTTAGAAAGGTGAAAATTAGGAGAAAGAGAGAGACATAAGAGTTTGATTTAATACTGTACCAATCCAGAAGTCTTCAGCTGGGAGAAAACGATCTCAGCCACACCTTTAGAGGCTGAGAGGAGCTTACCAGCTTCATGGTTTGCAGATCTGAGAGAACTCCTAACTCCAAACTCCCAAAACTCCAAGAACAAACTCTCCAAAACCAAACTCCAAACTCTCAAAAAGAATGAGAAAATGTGCCTAGTTATAAGCTGAACCATGTCCTGGAAAACCAGATGGCTGCAGTTTTTATTAAGATGGATCTCAGCTTTTGTAGTTCAAAGAAAATACAGCCAAGCATCCTTGTAGTTTCCTGGAAGATGAGTATCTCTCCGGAGATGCATACCTCAAAGTGTCAAATTCCAGGCATTGTTTATTTGTTCTCAGAGAGTTATTGTCTCCTGATCCCGCTGAAACTCCATTCCAATGGCTTGTGAGCCATTTACAAGATTACCCAGGATGTGTGACAGAAAACCAGCTACTCTTTTGATCTACTGCCTACATGTCCGTCCAGTATGTCTCTATAGCTCACTATGTTAGATATAAAATAATTAGGATCCTCAGGACATAGTTTTTAGGTGTGTTAGGGGGCTTACAAAATGCTCCTTCACTCTGGTGTGGAAATAGCCTAAGTTACAAGGAACATATAATTCCTGTGCTAAAACATCATCCCCTGCTACTGATTTGTTTCCAGGCACAACTCAAAATTATGGGTTATGAACTATAAAGCCCTGTATGGTTTAGGTCCAGACTATCTTGAGAATTGTATTTCCCAATACAAAACTGTCAGAGTCTTAACATCCTCAGGGAGGGCTTTCTCTTGGGTCCACAGGCCTGTCTATTGAGAACATGAGAGTCTTCTAGGTGGCCCAGGTTGGGGAATTCTCTTCCATGAGAGGCTAGGCTGGCCCCTTCCCTGCTGTCCTTTTGCCAGGAGGCAAAGACCTTTCTATTCAAACAGGCATTTAGTGATTAATTGGTTGCAGGGAGTCATTTTTCATGGGGTATGAATGCTGTATTTCTAATTTTATTGTTATGCTATTCTTTCCCCTTTTCTGTTTTGCCATTCATGCATGTTAGTAAGCAACTTGGGAGATAGCTGCTATTTATCTTGCCTGTTGTAAGCAGGCATACCCAGCTGCAGTAAGGTCAGCTAGAGCAGAATCCCACCATTTGCCAGCTCAAGCTTTTATTGTGTTGTTTTCTGCAGATAAGCTGCTGCAGCCTGTTACCAAAACTCTATGTTTTTCTGGTCCTCTTTTGCTGTCTCCCAAAGCCAATGCTGGGGAAAAAAAAGATAGCCGACGTGCTCTGTGGTCTTAACATATGTGTAAGCCCACATGCTGGGCAGAAGCCCAATGGAGACCAATAGAGTATGTTTCCTTGTCACTAGGGCAGCAGGTGGCTGCTGTTTTTGCCCCATCCCATGAGTGACCCCTATTGTGACAAGCAAAAACAGGGTCCTTTTCAGAAATTCCCCTTGCACCCGAGATTGCTTGTGCAAGGGGGCCAGGAATGGCAGTCAGCTGCTTCCTGATCAACAGGAAAACAGACCTCCATCAAGTGCAGTGGATGCTGCCCAGGAGGTTGAGATTGGGAGACTTCCATGGTCTCTAGGTAGCTCCTAAACTAGAGCTTATGTAGGGACCGTGGATACTGTGATACAGGATTCTGGTCATCCATCTAGACAGAGGAGAAGGAGGAAATGGGGGACTGGGTGTGTGAAAAGACTTTGTAAAAAGGAGCTTCTGTATTAAAATTTCAGTAAGAACAGCAAGGCAACTCTCAGTGCTATTAATTATGAATTAACGTACACTTGTAATTAACTGAAGGGGAAGAGTCAGAAAGTGACCAGAAGGCCTAAATGGGGTAGAACCCTGTTGAAGAAAAACAGTTTGCTTAGACATAGAAAAAGTTGTTGTTCCTAGAGATTTCATGTACAAAACCATGTTCCAAAACATCTTGAAATGTTCTGCTGATAAAGTAACAGCCAGAATGCTGGAATAATATATAAAGAATTAAGTGTGATGTACCTGTTTTGGAAATAATGCTTGCTTCTTGTTGGTGTTTGTGTGTATGCCATCGTCTTTCATTGCTCGGTTACTACTGCAACATGTTTTTCTAAGAATTCTATGTAAACTTAGGCCATTTCCACACTAGCCTGTTATAGCGCTATGATTCCACTTCCAACATCCTATGAAATCCTGGGGTTTGCAGTTTGGGGAGGGGCCGTCTGGCCGTAGTTTAATTGCTTGTTCAGTGTGGAACCCTGGTCAACCAAGTCAGATTTCACTTGGCAGTGTGTCATTAAATGAGCTGCTGAGTTCAAGCTGCTATCAGATTCTGCTAACGAACCTTAAATGTTTGGTTTTTTTAATCCCTTTCGTAACCAACCTATCTAGTCACTTATGGTTTCTGTGCGTGATACAGGTGAAATAAGGAGGAGAATGCCCTTGATTTCAAATTTGACATCAGCTAGAAGTTCACTAAGCAGTAGCCAAGGTCACTTTCTCTTAATCTCCCCTCCTCACTTCTTCTGTGATCTTTATAAAGCTGAGAAAAGGAACATGAAGTGCTTTGAATACTTCTCTGCCCCAAACCCTCACAAAAGTGGAGCAGCCCCTGTACTAATAAAGAAACTGAAACTGTATTTTTTTTCCTTTACCCTTTGAGAGACTGTTTAAGAGGCCTGAATCTGCTTCGTGCCAGTGGAATTTTGCAAGCCCACTATTATGTGACTGAACATCTAAATATTTCTGCCCAGATTCAATTGCTAGTCCCAACCAGAGTAGATCCTTTGGGATTTATACAAATGTTAACTTGTCTTTCAGCAATTGAGTCAATGGTTCTATACCAGTTTGGACTAGCAACTGGATTTAGGCCTTCCTCTGACCATTTCCAATGCTTTAGACATGTCTGTTCCCCATGGAACATTTTTATATACACAAAGACATGTAATTTGCAGTGGTAATATTTTTTCTATAAAATAACACATATTGAAAAATGGGAATGGGCACATGGGACTGAAAAAGAAACCATGTGCTGATTTGGCAACCTCTGCTTTACAGAACATATAATAAACAAACCCATTTTATGGATGCATAAAAATGTTACTTTGGAATTGCTCCACAGACATAATTATTGTGCCGTGACCCAGTTGCTCAGGATGAAGTATACCCTTTCATTGCAATGGCATATTGCCATGAACATTGTGCAGGGGTAACAGAGAACTGACACTCTGCCTTTGCAAGCACCATCTGCCATTCCAAGCCAGTGTTTAGTACTGAGTTGCCAGGCACTTGGGAAACATTAGCTAGCATGAGGAATGCATGCTTAAGAAATTTGTGCTATTATCTATAAACACTGGTGAAGGGCTTGCATAGTCAGATGTAGCTACGATGATGGAGCTTCATTGCTGTACCTATTTTTTTTATTTGTTATTGTTGTGTGCCTTCAAGTCATTTCTGACTTATGGTGACCCCAAGGGGAACCTATCACGGGGTTTTTGGGGGCTGAGAATGTGCAGTACACGTAAGGTCAGCCAGTAGGTTTCCATGGCCAAGCAGGGAATGGAACCCTGGTCTCCAATATAGTCCAATACTCTCAAACTACTACATCACACTGGCTTTATTTTGGTCATTGCTACCCCTCAAAAACCTACTTCTTAAGCCAGGCAGCACCCCAGCCAGAGGGTTTTTTGGTGTCATGCCACAGCTGCTTGTCTCAGCATGCCCTGCAACCAGGAGAGTGTAGCAGTCATAATTTCCCAGTGTTGTCATCTACAGCACCTTGGAAACCCTTTAGATGGAGTGCTGCTTGGCTTGGGGGTCAAATTCAGTTATTAATGACTAGAAACATGAATCCCAAGGTCTGTAGGTCTACTTCACAATCGATGCTAGTCGTTGTGTCCTGAATCCAACATAAACCTAAACCTCAATATAGGTAAATCTTACAGGGTAGGTAAATCCTATTGGTGCAAGAAGTATAATTAGTTTTGATTACTGATGGGATTCAGTTGTAAGTGTCCAACAGGTAGAACAGCACCCCTATGGAAGAGCTTTACAGTACAAACCATTCAGCAGATTCCTCAAGATCGTTAATCTCGAAATAGCACTTTTCCTTGCCTAGCTCTGCTGAGCATTAGAGGAGAGAAAGATCGGATGGCTTTATAGTGTCAGGCCCTGTGGGTTCTACAGCTCTTTCCCAATGGAGTTTCTTCCACATCAGAAGGTAGTGGCTGTTCAGCTTGTCTGGAGTCTCCTAGACAATTCATCCATCACATGGACCTACAGGGCAAATATTTTCCTACCCTTACTAGCATAAAAGTTGTGAGTGTATGAACCATTTGAGTGGTAGATTATACTTGTGTTATCATCTATACATCTATATTTCTTTTCTTACTTATTTTATACCCCCCTTTCTCCCAAAACAGGACTCATGATAACTACTTAATCATAAGCATCTCCTGGGACCTGTGACATCACTGTAGTGGTCATCTTAATATAGGGTGCCACCATTTAGGGGAGCCTGTTGTCCTAACTCTATACTGAGAATTTTCTCTTCATTCCAAGACTGTGTGCTCCACATCTCTAACTCAGGAAAACAAACTCACCCAGTACTGGCAAAAAGGGCTCAAATGACTATTTCATTACTGCACATTGGGAAGCATCAAGTTTACCTCTTTCTTTCTTTCTGATTGCTCTTTACATTAAGCAAAGGTCTTTCATTATACAATAGAACCTCTGAAGCATGGAAATTAGTCCTAACAACTTATACAAATCTACAACACCTGTGGTGACTTTCCTTTTGTCTTTTTCTCCCACTCACCTCTGTTGGGAGGAGCTATCCCATTGAAAAGTTGGGAGGACTTTGACATTTCTATGGAGACGCAGCTGGGAAATAATCAGCAAAAAAGGGAGAGAAACGCTTTCATTGGCCCACAGCAGCAACTTGATTATTGATGTGGCATTCAGAGCACTGCTACAGGAGATGAAAATGGAATCCTTCTTTGCAAAGCACAAAGCAGTGTTATTTCAATTGACTTCGTTTCTTTCAAAATTCTGCAGCTGACTTTACTTGAGCTTTTAGCCTATTCAGAATGACAGATGAATCCCAGTGTTCCATTTTTGTGGGGGCTTCCTTCCTCTTTAGCACAAGCATTACACTTTCTCCAATTTATTGCCAGTTCTGTTCTTTTGTCCTTTTGTTTTGAAGGAACCTACAGATTTCCTGAAACTCTGTTTCCTTTCGGCTATGAAAACCTTTCAAAGAGCTCAACCAGTAAACAATGGGATTCATCAGAGAGACAATCCTCTTTTAGCTTGGCTGAATTTAGGCCTTTGCAGTGCTAAGTTTAGGCCCATATACTCTGAAGGTACTAGGTCTCATCTGATCTTGGAACTAAGCGGGCCTGGTTAGTACTTGGATAGGGGATCACCAAGGAATACCAGGTGCTGTAGGCTATATTTCAAAAGAAGCCAGTGGCAAAGTGCCAGCTTGAAGGTACATGTACATACACAGTGCTATGTTGACCTAGTTGGATAAGCTGAAATTTACAATCTGATTTGCAAATTGTGCTATGAAGGGCTTTCCTACACAAGTGCTACACATGTGTGGTCATCAGTTGAAAACCTCAGCACAGCATTATAAATAAATCGTATATTTCTTTAAGTATTTTGTGACTTATTTAACATCAGTAGAATGGCACATATGATGAAAGAAACAATGCAAAAGAATACACAACTGTGGATGAAAATCAAATTGGAGGCCAACAAGTAAAAAAACAAAAACAAAACAGGTGTGTCTTGAAAGCTTTCTTTGAAGACTTGCCCAGGGGATTATGACCCATCTCCCTGATAGAAGCCAGTTGCTGCAGTATAGAGCTACTGTCAAAATGGCCCTCTACCTTGTATATACAACCTAATTGCTCTTGATGCTGGGTAACTGAGAAAGTATTTTGTTGATGCAACAAGATAGTGCTATAATGGATGAGATGAAAAGGAGACCCAGTTAGTCTTACAAGGCCAAGACCAGCTATACACAGAAGAAATTATTTTCTGCCCACACAACTGGATAAATAGTTGTGGTTGGACATTGCCTGCAGGGTGGATTTGACCCATGGATGAAATCATTGCCTGTTGTTTCTTACTGAATTAGATACTGCAATCTGAGAGTGTTTGGGAAGCACAAGCTATATCAAATGGAGTAGAATTCAGACGTCTCACAAACACAAACATTTAATAGTGCATTTATTGATTATGTTCTGTACAGACATGTAATAACAAGTTATAAACCTTTTTTTTTCTTTTACTTAGACTTTAACTGTGTAGAACATATTTACATGGTGGGGGGAAGGATAGACAACTTGAGGTACAAATATCCTGCCTCCCCCGCCAAGAGTATTTGAGGTATAAATACAAGTATATTTTAAATAATTACTTTCATGCTTTATCTATGTTGGACAATAAAATGTGAACAAGTATACACGTTTACAACAGGATGGTATATACAACATACATTTTTTACACATTTAGACATGTAAAAAGTATACAAAGAATACACAAAGTTTCCCTATTGATGAGAAATACTATATGGTGCAATCTTTAACACAATTTGCCTGGTAGTGAGCTTCACAGCTACCAAAACAGATTTGCTGCCCAGTAAATGTTTTTAAGCTAATGTTGTAAGGATAGGATGTAGTACAATTTTGCCCCCAGGTCACATCTGAAACAGTCCTGATCCCTGGGTAATGTCTCTTGAAAAGGACTACACTTCTAGATTTATTACAGGGAAGCTAGGATCCTCAAAGAGGAGTTAAAGTGATGAAGAATGTTACCCCATGAAGTTCCTTACAGCAAGTGGACCCAGAGCTTGACAATGCTACTGTTTTCCCACTACCAATTCTATAATCCAGCCGTCAACATGGCACAAGGCATGCTGACAGGAAGATTTGGGGATCTGTAAGTCAAAAAATTAACTTGGCTAATCTGTGAGTAGATCAACATACAAGGAAGTGTCCTAGCCTGTCCTATGTTCCTCATTGCAAGTCTCCCTGTTCCTGAATCCTGAGCTGATCTGAGCAAGTATGTTGTGCTGTTAACACACAAAGAGAAGAAGATGAGCACCGAGGAACACATGAAAAGCAAGTGACAAAACACATGCTGACATTAAAAAAAAGCAGGGCAGGCAATAGTGCTATTGCTAGGAATTCTACATCATGTGTTAGAACACCACAATTCTTCATCACACAAACACTATATATACACTTAAGTAACACTGAAAATGGTAACAAAGGGCTGGTTCCAGCCATGCCTCCACCTTAGGATAAAGAAAGGTGGCAAAATTGAGGTCACACACTTCTTTGTGTGAGTGAATAAGGTGAAACTACTTGTCCAGCTTTTCTCACTATCTTTGGTACAAGATGGTCTCTCAGCAGTCATTTCTGGCTGGAGGGAGAAGAGCAGGGAGGACAACAAGGTAGGAAGTGAGGGTACAGGGTCCTCCTTAGCACAAATAACTCTATAGGGAAGTCTTTGCTTCACATAAATACACAAACAAACCACTGTCCATGTGACTTACATTCACACCTTACTCAGACTGGTTCAGTGCATCTCTACACTAATACTGCATCTTTACACCAAAGCACAATTCTTACACAGGAGTGCTATGTGAGGTTTTGGATATGGGGAGACAAGATTCACAGAAAGGGTCAAGGTCCTGCTTTTGGACAGATATTTCCCACTGAACTGCAAGAGGCCAGTGTTATTTTAAAACCAAGTGTTGTGCTTACTTTACCTTAGGATAACCAAATATGTAGGTGCTCCTGAAGAATAGTCTCAAATGCTCAGGAAGGAACCAGTGGGCCACCCCTTATTCCCACTTTGCACTTCTTTTTTAACAGTAAAATTCTGTGACCAAAACCATCATGTCTGCTACATGCCACCAAGGACCTTTGGATTCCTTACTAGTAGATGCTGTATATGATATTACATGGGAAATGTTTTGTTACATGCATTTTTTTTAAAAAAGTAACAATAATAATTTGTTTTTTTCTGAAAAGACTTGACAATCCATAGCTTTTAGAAAGACAAAACAACATCAACAACACAGTTCAATGAACATCTGCCAAGGTATCATTTCTTATTGCAAGCTTGATGGATGTAGCACATATTAAAAGTTTACAGGTCTGGGTTTTCCCTTAAAAACTACTGACTTCCACAATGGAATGCCCCCATCCTTTGAAGCCCCTGTTCAACCTTCACATTGTTCCACATAATCTGATGGCATACTTTTTTTTTCTCCCAAACCCACACTTCAGAATCTCTGAATATTTTGGAAGTTTCTATCCAAACCATGTGAATTAGTGAGGTTATATGGTTATAGTGGAGTATATGAATACCTTTGGACACCTAACAATACTCATTACATTTAATCTGTTTAGAACTTCGTAATCCTCCAGTTATGACTATCCAGTGCTGTGTTTTGAACTACTTAAAGCGATTTCACCTCTGCTCGTGTGTCACAGGTTTCCTGTTTATTCCTATGAGAGGCATTCAGAAAGAGGACTTTTAAGACTCTTGCTTGTTACTTTAGCAGCTGCTAAAGTATACAGTAAATAGTAGCTTTTTATAAGTCAGGCAAAAGAGAGGCAAGCATGAGGCACAATTTTAAAAAAGGCCCAATCCTTTTCAAAATATGCGTTTTATTCCTGCAAGGCCATAGTTCTGAGTCACTCTGAGACAACTCGAACTCTGGGTGCTGCCACTTCAGTCTTTGCGCATTCAGTCTTTTGAAGTGTACAGGCATACCTCAGTTAACAAGTCCTCTGAGAAAGAAGCTTCTTTTTATGAAGCTTCTTTTGGACACAGATGGAATGAAATGGATTCCTTCCCATTTAATGCAGGAGAGAAGCCTCCCACTGGCACCAGCCCAAGGGGTCCCAGCCATTAGACTTGGAAGTGTAGCTGTGAATCAGCTCCCTGTGTATAGGTATCAATCAGACAGGACACAAACTCTTGAGGATGCTAACAAAGGTTTACTGGAACAAAAACATATTTCTAGCATATAGCAGATTAATTCTGGCAGAAAGAGACTTGGGCCCTTTTCGCATGGCATTTGTCATGCAAAAGGGCCTCCAGAGCATCGTGTGATTGCAAGGAGGATTTCACATGACGTCCTTGCAATTGTGCGACGCTGCCAGGGCCAGCAGGTGCTGATGACGCAATATTTCATTTTCGGCTTTTGGCGAATTTTAATAATAGAATATTTAATAATAGAAATGATGCACGATTGTGTGTCACTCTGGGGCCCCACATGCACTTACCGTCCTTGTGGAGCTGCGGAGCTGCCGCCCTCATGCTTCCTCCCACAGCGCAGCCCTGGAAAATACCCGGCTGTGCTGCAGAAGGAAAAGGCGGAGCCCTCATGGAGATGGAGCAGAGGGGATGTGAGAGCCTTGTGGAAGAGGCTGCTTGCATGATCCCGGTGCAACCACGTCGAATGCAGGTAAGCTGCGGAAAGGGCCATAGAAACAGGAAGTGGCTATAGTGAATTCTGAAAAGCCCACTCCCAACTCAGTAATGTGTAAGATAACCCTTTGTGTTCAGTTTTTTAGTAACTCAGCCTGAGTCCTTCAACAGAAGTCTCAGAAATCTGTTCTCATTTAGATTGCTGCAGTGAGATGCTATGTGATAAAAGAAAAAAGGCAAGGCAGGTATCCTTGCACTTTGGAAAAAAAGCCTTCAACTGATCTCTTGGAGGTTCAAAATGTTTTGGTTACTTAGGCAAGGCTTACCTGTCCTGGTGGTTTTATTTCAATGTGCATATAAGTTAGTTTTGAACAAAATCTTTCCTTAAATATGTTGAATTGCTCTTTATTATTATTTTTTGTGTGTGATGTTAGTAACCAATCCCTATTTCTGTCTTCAGTACCAAATGTTTTGTTAAAGAAATAATGCTCAGGAACACACCTACTTCATTAACTGAGGTACACCTGTATGCAAAAATGTTTTAAGTGAACACTGAAAAACGTGAAGTCTGAGCATGGCAAATATGTATTTCATGGAAATGAACTCACGGAGAAGTTGTGAATGGTGTCAGTTTCCTGCTGTGGCAAGCTCAGATCTGTCTGGATATAATGCAATTCCTTGGAAAGCTTTCATATATGTACCTATAGAGAACTACTGCCATTGCAAAAGAAATATGTTGAAATGCATTGAGCATTTTAGAAATTACTTCAGTTAAAAGTGACACCTCAGCATCAGCATCAGCTTCAGGTGTTCTGCCTTTTGCCTTCTTTGCCATATCAGGGAAGCCTCCATTTTCCTCTTTTTTTTGAAACACATGAGAAAGATTGAACCTAACAAGGAAGATCTGAAGCTTGTGACAATCTGTTGGACAAGCGTTCTAAGCCAACATCTCCCTCACATGTTAAAATCTTTTCAATTGCTTCCAAGTGTGCCAGACATTCTGATACTTACTGCTCTATCTTTCAATACTCTGTTCAATAATTCATACCTCTGCCTCTGTGCAAACCTTCCTTCACTTACTTTAGCAAGAACCCAGTGAAGAGTGCCAACATATCCAGTGGATGAAACAGTCCCTCAAGAAATGGCACACAGACACACACACAAAGCTAACATTATATAGGAATGAATCGTTTCCGCTATATTCCAGAAATATATTTATGTCTTAGATCTTTGCTTCTCAGAAGCAATTCACACTGTTTAAGCAAACATATGTATAATATTAATTTTTTTTGTTGCACCATCCAATATATTCCAGTCAAGGCCTACACTATAGGCCTAACACCAACAGGAAGCAGCTTTAAAATGTATGGTATTGCCACAGACTTTTGAGTGAGAATGTCAGACCCATTCCAAACACTCTTTCTCCTGGACAAGACTTAACGGGCCACCCATTCTGGAACAAACAATCAACAGTTCCTGAAAGTATCTGTGTATGCCAATGAAATGTTGCTTTGCTTCAGTTGTCACCTGGATTTTGCTTCTTTAGTCTCAACAAGGTTGTGATTAATGAAAGAGTCTCTGATCTTAACCACTTCTGCTGCACACAAGTGTCCAAATGCCTTCGTGTACCAGTCAGGCTTATGTCCCCTGTTTAAAAGCAAGCAAGCAAATGAAGCTGTCAATAGTTGCTGTTATTTGGAGGGAGAAAAACGAAACAGACATTCCTAAAACAAGTATATATTTGGGAGGAAACATAGAATTCTGATAAGGAAATTGCATTTTTTAAAAGCAATGACTTGTACAAAACCCCATGGCACAGTGTATGTATGAGCAAAAAATATCCAGGGCAATTGGAAAATAGAAAACCTAGTAGTGCAGATGCTTCAGATCCAACAGGATAGATGGATTTTGATGGTAATCTATGCTGTTAATCCAATGAGGGAAAACAGACTTCAAGTATGAATGCCTGAAAATTTTCAATACTTCTGAAGAGTCCTTCTTGGGGAACATGAAGGAAATCTCATAGAAATCATAGGAAACAGGGTTTGTTAAGCAGTAAAAAAAAAAAAAAGATTCAGATCCATCACCACTCCTTAGTTATCCTTCTACAGCATACAGTACTGTGTGGTCCTTCAGATGTCATTGAACTGCAACTCTCTTTTCCTCACCACTGTTTATGCTCACAAGGGCTTCTGGAAGTTTTAAGTCAACAGCATCTGGGGGGCACACAACTCTCACTTCTGTTCTCCAATACACATAAGAGGAAGGGGGAGGACAACCAAGCTGATGCTGATCTGCATTGCAAATTATCATGTTGTAAGGCTGCAACTAGATAGGAGTGGAGAAGCACTCACACATAATGGAGGAAGGGAATAAATGATGGGGAAAAAAGAGCTTACCTTAAATCAATTCTGCACATATAGGTGAGTTTCGATTTCCCTGATCCACAGGGTTCAATGAGATACCTGGATAGGAGCACATTTACTCTGACACCAAGGACTGGAGCACGGTCATGGTCCACTGAGGAGCTTAAAAGTGCACAAGCTCCCTTAGGTAAATTTTTCCTCCAAGTCCTGTTGAAAACAAGCAGAGTTTTTTGTTTTCAGATATCTTTAGACATAATAAGCAGCAAATGAACATATTAAATAGACAAAATGTGGTTGCAGTCCTGTGTCTCCTCAGCATAGCGTAATATCTGCATGCAGAGATACCAGCACCAGATACCATGCATCAGCGCTTAGAACCCCTATGCAGAAAGGCAACACTGCACAACTCATGCAATGTCTAGGAGCCATTGTGCAAGGAGCAATGCACAACTGCAGTGTGCAGCCTGAATTCTCAGTGTGCAATGTTGCATGTATAACTCCTCTTCCACTACTATCAGCAGAACACATCTGCTGTGCCATGATGAATAACTGGCCATGCATGTGCAGACTTATGCACAACTATGTCAGTAACATGATGCTGGCCAATGAAAGATAGCAGGGATGTAGATATCAAACAGCTCAAGGGGAACAGAGTTACAAATATTAAAGAAAAGGATGACTCAATATATGTGCAAAGACTGTTATTTTCAGGCAGGCTTCTCCTTCTGTTCTATTGCAGGCAAAATCCACAGGTTTACCTTAGGACTACATAGTCTCTGGCAGGGTGTGGTGCCATGCTATTTTGCACATATTGGTAAACATCAGTTTGGCTGTCCAAAGTCTCAATCACTTTTGCATCTAAAAGATCTTCATCCCAGAGATGTTGTTCTTTAAGTATACGGCTTAAAATTTCTTCAGGAGTTGCAGGGATTTCAACAGTGGATTTCCATAACCGGAGAGGTGGACCCTCACAAACCTAAAAAACATTATTGCCATGGAAATCTGAGTTACACTGTGCTGTAGTTAATGATCCTGATCCAACTGCTCTTAGCTACAGTTCATCTTTAAAGGGCTACCTTCTGAACTGAGCCAAGTTGCAAACAAAATGAAGGCTTTAGCTATCATTGCTCCTCTACTCTTCCCAATAAAGTAGTGAAAGTCACAGGCTGGCAAGAAGGGTAGCAAGTATAATTCATAAAGTGACCCAACAGTGGCTGGATTAGAAAGGGTAGGATGCATGGTTAATACAGTGACGAATTCTCTCTGTGAATACAATAAAGAGGCTGATACACTATAAGCCTAAACTATCAGTTTAGTACCCTCAATATATATAGAGTAGGCAAGGTGTGGCTTTGGGACTGCATGTGACCTAAAGCATGTTTTTATGGCCCTCAGCACCTCCAGATCTTTTTCTGCCCCCTTCCACCCAAAAAAGGATGAACTGCTGCTCCTGGAAGCTTATAGGTCTTAACAATGCCACCTTTAAATAGATTGCAAGGCCTCCCTTATACAGTTTAATATCAAAAATACACACTTTTGAGAACCAGAAGTAGACTTATGTCACTTCTCTTTTACTTGTCTGGGATACATGCAGCCCCTGGAAGATCCTATGGTGTAAAAGTGGCCCCTGTGAGCCTGACACAGTTGTCTACCCCTGATTTATATCATAATTCAGAGGGTGGGCAATTCTCTTAGATTTGGGGACCATTCTGGGGCCCCCCATGGAGTACCAAAAATGTCAACAACTTCCGCCCCAACAGCCCTGAAAACTGAAAGTAGCTGAAAGATGAAAGTAGCTGAAAGTCCACTTCTTGTTTTGAATGAATGAATGAATGAATAAATGTAAAACGAGCTGGGGAGCTGCGGCTGCACCCCTAATTAGAAGTCAACTTTCCACTCTAGAGGCAACTCTCCTTCTTCTTTTTTTTTCCAAACCAGAAAAGGGGCAGTTTCGAGAATTTTTTTATGGGGGTCAAAAGGCACAAAAACAACCTGGAGAGGCTGCACGTAGTCCTAGAATTGTCCATGTCCACTCTATAGGTGTAGCTACAGGGGTTTCAAAGTGAGACACCCCCTCACCAAAACTTTCTTTCAGTGTTCAAATTTCTAGTATCACAGTAACTTGAAAGTAACTTGAAAGTTTGGTTGAGCATTCAGAAATACAGTTTAGGTATCCAAAGAAAAGAGACAGGCAAATTACAAAGGGAAGGTAATCACAGCGAATATAAGACTAATAGGTGTGAACAATTTTTAACGTCCCACTCTCTTCAGTGCTCAGAACTTGAGGACTGAAGGAAATATATTTTTGGAGGGACAGAATTTTCATTTGGAAGGGCATACCGACATCTATGTGCCTCCATCCTTAACTCATTCCTGTTTTTGTAATGAAGTAAAACAGAAAAATCTAAAATCAATGCAGGTGCTATGCATTGGTAGACACATACTGTGAAAAGTTCTCTGTACTGCAGAAACTCTAAGAAAAACCATGGATGGCACACAAGAGTTACTGTTTAAATGTATAAGCTATGGTTTCTGAATGACACTTGTGGAATAGCTTCAAAGCACTTATTCTGGAGAGGCCTACTGACTTCTCAGAGACTACAGTACTGTCCAAAGAGAGGATTCTGTTGGGTCGTTCTGTGAAGACAATAAGAATGAACCTTCACGTGACCAGAAGCACTTTTATGACTGTAGCAGCTATGACAGAGCCAGTGTGGTGTAATGCTTTAAGTGCTGGACTATGGCCATTTCCGCACTAGAGTGTTATACCGCTATTATTCCACTTTCAACATCCTATGGAATCCTGGGGTTTGCAGTTTCAGGAGGGGAAAGTGGAATCACAGCGCTGTAACTGTCTAGTGAGGAAATGGCCTATGACTCTGGAGACGAGGGTTCAATTCCCTGCTTAGCCATGGAAACCCACTGGGTGACCTTGGGCACATCACACACACTCATCCCTAGAAGATCCCATGATGCTTCACCTTAGGGTGGCCCTAATTTGGAAATGACTTGAAGGCACACAACAACAACAACAACAACAACAACAACAACAACAACAACAGCAGCAGCAGCAGCAGCAGCAGTTATAACATTTTACAACTTCCTCTCTCCTGCAGCTTCCTTTTTTTCAGAAGATTTGTATCTGGAAGAAGAAGGAAGATGCAGTAGTGGCAGCACAGGAACAAGGCTGGGAGTGTTTCTTTTTGTGTGCTGATTGGAGTTATCAGAATAGATAACTGTAACAATCATCTGAAAGCTCCTGACTATATGGAAGTTCACCCAAAGGCCCCAACATGAACAAGACTTCAATCTTCCATGCTGGTGAAACGTTTAAACTTCCTACTGACTTTCACACACCATTTTGACTCATGAACACTTTGGATGTGTTAAACATTGCCTCCAAGTTAAGTAACATTTTGCTAGTAACCAACTCAGCAAATATGATTCCATCTCAGTCCAGTGTATGCCATTTTTTTTTACTTTCTCACTGGGTAGAACTCTACATAGTCATTATTTACATCTAGTCATTTTTGAAAACTTAAGGCCATTACGGTTTTCCTTCTTCAAATGCATATTCAGTGTGGTTTCTCTTTCCACCCCCACCCCCACCCCGCCATTACAAAGTGCCTTAAAATCTAGGTATTTGCATTACTAATATCTAACAGCAATCTTGGAAATATGTCAGAATACCTTCTTGCAGGCAAGCTCAGCTTGCTCTGAGGTGGAACAGCTGACCCAGCCTTTAAACTTGTCTTTAATCTCCTTGAGCAAATCATCCATACAGTCCTGGATGTAAGAACGATAGTCTGCAGGCTCAGAGTTATGACCTCTCCCCAGTTCTTCTAAGCTCAGAGGCCTAAGATCTTGTTCTGTATAAGAATTACGACATCTGCTCATTTCTTCAGGGATCTAGGAGTTCCAGAGCAGGAGGGACATGAGGAAGAAAACAATCAGAGATTCACAACTGATGACATTATCCCAGACATTTTATAACATTTCATTTGTGTTGTTGGAGACTTTAAATAATACTACACTGTATTCACTGACAACTGCTGGACCAAATCTGCTGCCTGGGAAGTGTCTTATATGGCTGCCTAGTTGCCATTCCCAGAAGCAAAAAGTACCAGCTGCCAGAGTAAAAAAGATGAAAAGAGCTGGCACTAGATACTTTGCATGCCTGAAGTAAAGAGATGCCCCCAGGTCCACTTTACAGGACTTGAACTAAATTGATAATTGAATCTTCTTTGGACACTGAAGGAGCAATGTTTTCTCTAGAGGCAGTAAGATGGCTTAGGGCAGGGGCAGGTAAAGTGTGGCCTCAAGGCCAGTTTATGGGCTCATGGGCCCATCAGTGGTGTGGACGGTATTTCTACTATATCTGGAACCCCCTGGACCCTGCAGGGCTCAAAACAATTTTTAACCCCCCTCCAATTTTTTTGCCTAAAAATGACCCCAAATGCCCTCTAGAGGCCCAAGAAGGCCAAATAACACTGTGATAATGCTGCCATGTCCCCAAGAGGTTGTTTGGAGGTATTTGAGGACAAAAAATGATTATTTCTTTTCCAGCAGCAGATGTGGTGAGAAGTGTGGTTCTTCAAGGTCTCCGAGAAGGCCAGTGTGGCCCCCTAGACTTTCACAATTGTCCACCCCTGGCTTAAGGGGTTAAGAACAAGCTGCATGGAGCATGCTGCTTTGGTGAACAGCCAAATGGTTGCCAGTCCCACCCACCACCTACTGCCTGACTGAAGGAACTGCTTCCTTCTGCCTGGTGTCAGGACTGGCCCTGCCCTTTCAGTTCCTTTCAGAAGTGTCCGCTAACAAGACTAGCTGCCCAATATGGCACTACAATGTCAAGAAAACAAAAGTAAAGAGTTCAATGTATGATACTAATAGAAGGTCTTAGAAATAGATTTATATTGTAATATTCACCTGAAACAGCTTCTTGCACTCAGCAATCATGTGGCCCAGGCCTTGTGTGGCAGCCAAATTCTCATTTAAATCTTTCTGATCAGGTTTTCCTAGACTCTGTTTCCTCTGCATCACTCTGTTAAACCACAAATTTAATTAATGGTCAGTGGGAAGGCTGGCTACAATATATTGCCGGGCCAGGATATATGAATGGGGAAACTTCAAAAGACAGGAACTCCACCAACAGCTTGATTATAAGCCTTGCAACTTACATTTTACCTTTGGATACTGGTGGGCTAGAAAGGTGATATATAAATGCCTCAAATAAATAAATAAAAATGTTTAGCACTGTCTTTCATTTATAATGGAATGTCGAGACCAGGGGCCTATGATTTCTCACTACACAACCCATTAACATTATGATTTCACCTTAACTGCCATGGCTTCACCCTATGGAATCCTGGGATTTGAGATCAGGAAGGGGTATTTAGAACGCTCAGCCAGAGAGCAGTCGTGCTTCAGCAAATTCTGATGCCTCACCAAACTACAAACCCCAGGATTCCATAATATTCATGGCAGTTAAAAGTGGAAATCATATTTGTGTACTGTAAAAAAGATCCCCATAGCTTGGAACTGTTCCCTTTTGGACTACAATTCCCAGCTGTGTTAGCAGGAGGTGGACTGGGTTAGACAGTTGTAACCCCAAACTAATTTTTCTAAGACTTTTAAAGCTTTGGTATGAATGAACATAGAGCTTTCATACATGCATGTTTATCTCTTACCAAATCAATGATCTGAATGTCTGAATTATCATCATAATTATAATTACTAGTGTTTTATTATCCATAGTCCTGCTCAGTAGAGACCATTAATGCAAAAGGTAGAGTGATTTTTGTTCTGAAGGGGAATTCCAAACATTTAAATGGAAAGATTATTTTACGTGCTGCTATAGTAAGGCCACCAGGATGAGACTTGCCTTGGTGAAGAATTTTCCCTTTTCAGGGTGTTCAAGTGGAAAAGAGAAGGTGCTAAACACACAGCAAGATTTGTTGGTGTCATCTGATTTTCCTTCACAGCAGCCGTGACGTCACTCAAAAAATATAGAAGGATCTGTAGGACCTCTCTGTTCTCATCTGGTAGAAGCATAATGGCAGCCTTGATCGCCTGGAGTCGCTGGTCCTTTGGCACATCTGCACAAGATTAGCAATCGTCTCATCAAGTCATTGATTTTCCACACATATAGCATGAATACATCCCAAAGCAAACTCCAGTTTCAACTATTTTTGACTTCAGTCTGCAGTGATTTCCTTCAGCGCACTGCATACCATTCATGGCAAAGGAAAGTTTTTCAATTCTTTTTTTTTCTTGGTCAACAGCTTAACTGCCCTCAGGTATTTCCTGCCTAGCAAGAGACTCAACAAAGCTCTGAATATTCCAGAGTTAAATTTAGAATTTAATTTCAAGAGCCACACACTTCTGCAGACCTGCTAAAAAGGCCCATTAAATTAGATGGGGCTCCTCCATTTTATGAACATGGGTGGTGACGAATACACAAAGATTAAGCTCTGCCAATTTGGGCTTTAAAAAATTCATATACACCAGTGAGACACATTCCTCAATCAGGGAGGCAATTAAAATAAATAGCTCCTAAACTGTTCCCAACTTTGGCACCAAAAAATATCCAGACTGAATTTCAGTAAGCAGAGAGGATTGCTACAGTGGACAGTTTTTTAGGAAAAGAAGGTGGATATACATCACAGAACCCTGGGCTTGAAAAACAGAAGAGCGAGTGGTCATGACAAACTCATTTTTTTAAAAAAACAACAACCCTGCATTGTGAGAGAAAACTGTGAAAGAGGTTGATTCATTTTACTGCTAATTAACAGGCAGAATTGGCGATGTGACAAATACAAGGAAAAAACATTAAAAATAAATACAGAATTTAATAATATGGAAAGACAACACTGATAATGAAAATACCACAAAACCCCAATTATTACACACACAATCACAGCACTAACTTACATACACACACACACACACGTGCACATGCATGTACACCCCCCCTCAATTTCTTGGAGGCTCTTTAGGGATTATGTATAAATTACAAAGGTATGACTAAAATTGAAATAATTAAGCATGTGCATAAACATGTGCGTATATGTGTATATGTGTATGGAAAAAAATCACAAGAGGCATCCAAGGAACTAATTCATTGGTTTTCAAATTGTGTGGTAAGCTCCTCATGGAGGGAGGGGCATGGATGCCTAAAAGTAAGGCATAAGGCAATTCCTTCTTTCCTGAAACAGCCAAGACAAGACATGGGCAGGCTGTATGTCCCGTGGTAGAATATTCTTGCCAATTCACAGTAGACCTGTGGCTTATGCCTTTTCCGCAGCTTACCTTCGTCCAGCGTGGCCGCACGGGGATTGTGTGAGCAGCCTCTTCCGAGAGGCACTTCCACCCCCTCTGCTCTGTCTCCACAGTAGTTGCCTGCTGGCTGGCTGGCAACACGAGGGTCCGCCTCTTCCTTCCGCAGCGCAGCTGGGCATTTTCCCAGGCTGCACTGGGGGAGGAAGCGTGAGGGCTGCGGCTCCAGAGGCTCTGCATGGACAGTAAGTACATGTGGGGCCCCAAAGCGATGTGTGATCATGCATCATTTTCGGCCAAAAGCCGAAAATGAAATATTGCGCGATCAGTGCCTGCTGGCCCCGGCAGCGTCGCACGATTGCAGGGACATCATGTGAAATGCTCCTCGCAATCGCGCGACGCTCCACAGGTCCTTTCGCATGACAACTGCCATGCAAAAAGGGCCTAAGATAACTGCACCTCTTAATTGATCCTAACTTGGTCCAGCCTGACTCAGGAAAAATTGGCGCTGTGTTGTAATGGAGTCTCTCTCTCTTTGTATGTTGTGTGTGTGTGTGTGCGTGTGTAAGAGGGCTCAGAGGGGGCTTATTCTATTCTTTTTTCTAATATCAGTGTTGGTTTAGTGCCCCGATCCATATATATTTGCACACAGCACTGAGTTTCATGCGTCGGACTATATACAAGAATCTCTGTATCCTCTGCTAGATATATCAGGATGGCAGGCTTTAAACATTGTTGGACTGGTCCACATTCTGTCTCTCCTGATTATAAATATGTGCCTGGAAATTTATGTTTGTTGGAGGAGCCCTTCCTTTCTGTCCCATACATAGTAAAGAACAACAAAAACAACAACACTGCTATTACTACTACATCATCATCATCATTATTATCATTATTATTATACAGGAGAGGGCCTTCTTTGCTGTGACATCCTTCCCATGAAATACCTTCCCTAAGAGGCTCAACTGGAACCAACACTGGTGGTCATTCCAGTTCTGAGTCAATGCCTTTTTATTAATGTTGTTGGGGCCAAACTGATTCTATCCACTGGAGCAATACTATTTTATTATAAAAGTTGTTGGGGTGGTTGTGGTAGCGATGGCGGATTAACTGCCATCTCCACCCCCTTCCTCCACATCACAGCACTGATAGGACAGTGCACGTGTGCCTTCAGTACCTGCCTAGCAGTGTCTGCTTGAGGGCCAGAATAGGCACAATGCCATTCTCACAATTAGCAACTGCTTTATTGGCTTTTAGAAAATGTATTGCAAGTACAGGGATTTGATGTAGATCAGCATTCCTGGAGTGTTTATTGTGCTTGTAGGACTTCATCTCCCTCCACCCCTGCCTCCTAGTACAGTTGCAAGTGTCTGCTTTTTAGACTGCAGTATCTATTATCTGTTCATCTGTCTTGCATTCACTTCAGTGGGATCCACACTGTGAAAATCAGAGGGTTAAGCCCCATACACTAACATAGCAAAGGATGATTTTGAAGTTATGTCTCTCACCAGTCTTTCCAGATAGGGTCCTAAAACACAAGCAAAACTTGAAAGCTATTTGGACAAACATAGGCCCTTTTACACCACAGAATTATAATGCTATATTCCTTTAATTGCCACGGCAACATCCTATAAATCCTGAGATTTGCAATTTAGGTAGGGGTATTTAGAAGTCTTAGGCCCTTTCTGCACCTTACCTTTTTTTGGCTCTGGGGTGTGGGGATCACACAAGCAGCCTCCGGTGAGAGGCTCTCACGTTCCTGCTGCTTCAGCTCCACATGAGCTGCCTGCTTGCACGAGACCCCCGTCTCTTCCTTCTGCAGCGCAACCTGGGAGTTTCCCAGGCTGCGCTGGGGCAGGAAGTGTGACTGGCACAGCTCCGGAGGCTCCACATGCCAGATACGTGCGCACAGGCCCGGGAGCAATGCACGATTGTGCACCATTTTTGGCTTCCAGCCGAAAATGAAAAGGTGTGTGATCAGCGCCTGCTGGCCCCTGGAGCGTTGCACAATTGTGAGTGCATCATGCAGATCGCTCCTCAATCGTGCAACACTCCAGCCGCCCTTTCACATGGCAAATGCCATGCAAAAAGGGCCTTAGAGAGCTCTAGGGCCTGCCCAAATTACAACCCCACAAATTCCATAGGATTTAGCCATGGCAGTTAAAATGGAATCATAGTGCTACAACTGTATAATGTGAAAGGGCCCCAGATGCAGACCAAGACCAGTTCTTCTGCAAATGATCATTTACTTTTTGAAAAAAATCCAAAATGGTGCCAAGTTCAGTCATCTGGAGTTCTCACATTTCACTACTTTATGTTTAAAGTTGGGGTAAGCCTTTGCACTTTAGTAAGCAGTAAAGGAAATGTGAAAGGAAAGGAAAAGTGTTCAGGAAAATTCATTCAGTGTGCTCTTATGCCTCTTTAGGTAAAAGATCTGAGCCCTTTTCAGATGACCAGAACTGGATGAAACTGAATGTGTAAGAAAATGGAGCAGAGCACCTCTCCAGTTATTCTCTTCTATACAATCCAAAATCCATAGGAAAAAAAAAATAATGATCTCATGGAAAAGCTACATCTTCAGACAATTATGGATGGGGAAGAGTTTGCTTGCTACCCCTCTGAACATCTTGGAATCATAGAGCTGGAAGGGATCTGAGGGCCATCTATCCCGCCATGCTGGTGTAAAGCACTCCTCCTGAGAGACAGCCTTCCAACCTCTCCTTAAAAACCTTTCCTGAAACTGTAATAGTAGTTGTACTATTTGCCAGTCTATGCTACTGCCTCTATGACCATTTCCACCCTACACTGTTATAGTGCCATTATTCCACTTTCAACATCCTATGGCATCCTGGGGTTTGCAGCTTCGGGAGGGGCCCCAGGATTCCATAGGATGTTGAAAGTGGAATAATAGAGTTATAGCAGTCTAGTGTGGAAATGGCCTGCCAGTCTCATCAGGTGATGTGTACTGGTGTTCAGGCAAGGGTGAAGATACAAATGGAGGATACTGCATGCATTTGTACAAGGTCTATTTTAAACAGCTTCAGATTTAGATAACACCAAGCGGCATTTTGTTTTTGCATCCAGTTCTGAGAAACTATGTGTCTTACACTGGTAGATCTGTAAGAAAGTCTCTGAAAGTTTGTTGGTCATGAGTGGTTCTGGCAGATCACGGAAATACTGCTTCAGCATGTCAGCCACATCATATGCAGATTGCCCTTCGTAGCTGACTTTGCCTGTTGAGTTTTCATTCATTTGTCGTAACGCCTGGATCCGTGACTTGACCCCAGATTTTCGGAAAAGGCCGACCTGCATGACAAAATGCACGTGTTACACAGATTGAGGATCTGTCATATAGATTCTTTCATTTGCAATTAGAAAGCAGCAGTTCTAAAACCCAAGTTTCAAGGTGGCAGGGCAGTAAATTCAGTGGTAGGTTTTGTGAAGAAGTGGCATGTGGTTATAGTCTTCCCATCTTCTGTCATATCAGACTGACATAGTAGATTACAGTTTGAATGTTTCTCATGTTAAAAGTATCACGGAGGAAAGCTGTTTGTGTGGAGGAACATGTAGATGTGACTCCCTTTTCTCTCTCGGAACATCACTACATATCTTTCTTTGTCTGTTACACTGATATGGGAAGGACATGGACAAATTAACAGCTGTTGAAATAATTTTGAGTTTGAGGATTACAATTCTATTCCCAATGTTTTTCTTTGACTGTCAACACAATTCTCAAAAGCAAACTTCTAAATAAGAGCATTAGCAAAAAAATACACTTTTGGGATTCTGGAAGACAAGAGTGGAACAAGAATCCAACCTGATCCAGGCAGTGATTGCGAAGGTATCGCATGGCTTGTTGAATGCTCTGAGGAAGAGGCTGTCCTGTACGTTGGACATTAACTGTTAAGGGAACTCCAAACACATTTCGGTCTTTATAATCTGGGACTTTTATCCTTTTCATGAACTTTGGCACAGCCCTGCAGAGGAACAGAAATAAGTGTGATTAAGACTGATGAAGTTTCATGTGTCTTTTTATGTGCATGTGTTGTCTCTCTCATATACCCACTCTACATTTCTATTTCCATCTGTGGGCTGTGGAGGAAGAGTTATGCCAGAAAATATCTCACTTGACTGAGAATAGCAGTATGGAAAACCTGAATTCACAACATTCCACTATATTAAGAAAATGCTGTCAAAAAAGTCCCTAAAAAGTAAGCATAGTATTAAAGAGAACCATAAACAGATTTTAACTAGTAGCTGTACTAGTAACTACTAGTTGATTAGCCACATAAAAAAAAAGAATCTCTTTTTAAAATGTGACTTTTAATTTTGCATAGTTATCTGATAACTTACTTCCAGCATGGAATTTATTGAGGGATATACAAGCTTTTCAGGTGGTCTCTCACTAAGGCATTGACCAGATGAACTCTTTTTACTGCAAAACTAAGGCCCTTTCCGCACGAGGGAATTAGAATGTGCCAGTGTGTCCTATCACGGAGGTCGTCTGCACCTTGGAGCGAACTAGGTCCGGACTATTTATCTTAGTTCCGCACCTCAGTCCGCTCCGAAACGCCCCCAAGTGGTCCTCCAGCATGCTTTTTGAAGAACGGAATTATTTTTCGGAGCGTGCCATTGCATTCCTGCTTACTTGTGCAGATGCGCAGGTTCGCACCAATGTGAACCTGCGACCTGCGGTGGGTGGGCTGTAGGCGTGGCGAGCTTCAGTGGTTGGTCCGGACCCGGAAACAACTGGAAGCTGCCATTTTGTCAGCCAGAGCAGTGCGCATCTAAGACTTCGCACTGCTCCGATTCACTCTGGACCAAACGGGGGAGCCCTGCAGAAGGGCTTTAGGGAGAGTCTGCATTACTGCAGATCTAGAAGAAGCGGTAACTAACGACATGGAGCAATTCCCTTGCCTCGTGCGGAAATGGCCTAAGGCTATCACGCATGATAAAAGAAACGTTTCTTCTGTTTTTGTTCCCCTTTACAGTAAGGTAGCAAAAAAGCCTCAAAGATAAACATAAAATGATTTTTAATCTGAGCTTGGAAATGTTACCTTTTTCCCATGAATAATTTCTTGGGAATTACAGTCAAGAAAACTATTCTTTTTTCCAGGCTCTGCCTTTAACCTGGTGTGGCACCAGTGTGTAAACATTTTTTGATTAATCTTGCAAGTGGAAGTTGAATTCCTATATTTCTTCTGCCAAGCTGACTTGGTCTTGATTTTTAACTTATCTATGAAATGTAGAAATCAATTCTAGCCAAATCCTCATATCAACACAGGCAATATTTTAATGTGGTGTAATAAAGAATGAACAGAATAAAGTGTGTTCAAAAACTATCAAAAAATCACCACCAACAAGCAAAATTCTATGTAAGTAGGAGCTCCTACCTATTTCATGCCCCCCAGTAGAACATCTCATATACAGGGTGTGCCAAAAGTCATGCCTCACAGGCATTCTAAATGATTTAAAAGAGGCCATCACATTACAATTTGGGAACATCAGGAAAAATGCAATATTATTTAGGAAAGTTCAAAGGTCATGACCATCTAAGTGAGTGTTTAGAAGAAAATGGCAGCCAATTTGAATATAGAATATAGTTTATATAATAAATTGTGTCTAGGGCATGACTTTTGGTGCACCCTGTACAACAACTAAGTGATGAATCCTTGAGGATGGCCATGTCAAAACAATTATGATAGTCACATTAAATAATAAATAATAATAATAATAATAATAATAATAATAATAATAATAATATAATCTGCTAGAAAATCAATTTCTGCATTATATCACTTAATAGGCGGATCATTTCAATCTCCCAGTCTTGTAAGCCAGAATCCACCAGACCAAAAGGTACAAGACAGAATGAGGGTGGCCATGTCAAAACTTGTAAGAGTCAAAACACAAATCTAGCAGTCAATGACCCTTTATAAATTTGCTTTTTTAGGACTCTCAGGGAAGACAGACATGGGAACAATGAGCTTTTTGTATGTTAACCACTTGCTTTAAAAAGCTCTCAAACCCAGCCCACCACCCACCAGCCTGTGTCACAGCAGGAAACTGATGTAATACATTGGTGTTTGCCAGCAACAAGATTCAGTTCCACAAATTACCTTTTCAGAAGGTCCCTGTTTCTCCCTCCCACCCCACCCCTTCTTTCACTTACCCACTTTGGTTAAAGGCCTTTCCATTGGTTTCACCTACCGGGGAAAAACCTACCCTAAGAAATACCAGAGCCCTGGCATTTCACTTAATAAAATTGCTTTAGAATTTTACGTTGAGTGCAGCAAAGAAGCAATTTAATATGTGAAGCAGGATTAGGAATGACACAAACCAATAAAATGCTAAACTTACAGGATAGCTATATAAACAGTGTTTTAGGCTTATGAATGACTAATCTGCCATACAGCTGCCCCCTCATTTACGTTTCCACAAAACTTAACACAGAATATTATTGATATAAGTGTATGTATAATTCCCATTCTATCAAAACACACGGCACTGGAATGTAATGTTAAAAACAAACACACACGCACATCCACATACATTACGATGTCCACTGAGAATCTGAAGCACGCAAGGATAAACTGGGCAATACTTATTTCTGTCTGTCAGAACAAACAACTTCTGTATTTAGCACAGGATCCCATAATAACAGCTTTTGAACAGGAAGAGCTTTGATGCTGGATTTAAAATATTTTCAGCTAGTCCCAGGGAAACGAAGAAGACAGAGAAATAGTATTAGGGTAGACTACCCCTTGCTAAAATAATGACTTATACTGCACTTTTGGCTGCCATGTGTTCCTACAGAAACAGCAGTGTTTATCAGACAATAAAGATTGCTAGTTGTCACTTATCTAACAGAATATTTTTAGTAAAGCATGTAAGGCATGTGTACTACAATAGATCCTTATGAGTTTTTGCAGTCTACTATGTACCACTAAGTTAGGCACAGGAATAGATCTTGATTTAGGCACCTGCAACGGGGCAATATGGGAGGACAGTACATCTGTTTCTGCAGCAGTGGCAAATCCACTTTCAGTTTTGCTACTGTTCCATCCACAGATATTTCTGGTCATACAGACATTCCATGTGCACTGGATGCTGTCAAGAGGTTCAGCACTGGAGGAGCTCCCATATAAATTGGAGAAGCTGTGATGAGCAACCATAAAATTGAGAGTGGACTGACTGCCCCCATGGCAACAAATTCATTGGCTGCCTATGAATGGCATCCCCTCCAATCTCCTAAAAATGCTATCCATATGATTGGTGGAATCCCTGACGAAGGGGGTACATTGTGATGTGCAGAGATAAGGAATCTATCAAAATGGAGTAGAGGCATCTTCTGTTAATCAAATTCCACTGGATTTTCAGGTTACCCATGGCACCTCACATTAAGCAGGCTTCCCTAACTTACTGTTTACTTTTTGGGAGCTACCGGTACTAGACAGCAGCCTTGAGGTGGGAAGAACATGTTAATTTACCCCAGCTCTATTGCATGTGTTTAAATTTGCACCCAACCCAATCAACAACTGCCCCAAAACTGTGGACTATGTACACTCTTTAATTCTAGTTTTTGCATCATCCCATGTACATTTTTTTTAAAAAACAGAGTTTTACCATTTGTAGGTTCTGACTAGTCTGAGACTGGTCAAGGATGTGTGCAGCTACTTACCAGCTGAAGCCATGCTTATTAGAAGGTGTGTATTTCTCCAACAGTGCTGTTAACTTCAAAAGAGAATACTTCTGCAACAGGTTCATCTGTGCCACGGACTGACAGTCAATCTGCAGTGATGCTGAGCTTAAGCTTGGTCGATGGGAGCTCTGAAAGCTGTGCCACCTCATTCGGTGCCTTTTGGAAAGGAGAAAAGTCAGCAGAAGTTTAATGGTACAGACAGGTCAAAGCTGTACAGAAAAGTACCATATCACAACATGCCATAAAGGAGTGATGAGCCATACTGATCCAACACCTTGGCGATGTAAAGAGGAAACATTCTGAGAATTTCTGTAATACCTGCATCAACATACAGAGTATTTGATGGCTAAATCTGCCTAAATTCACTGCATTCAGATTTTTAATGGTAAGGGGTCTTCAAGGTCTTTATAAAACCTCCATCCGTACTCTCCCTGCTAGCATGAGCATAGGCAATTCAAATTTGATTGCTTAGCCACAACAAAAAGGCCTAGAAAGAAGACCCACAAACTGGATCAAAGGTATCTAAATTCTTTCATAATGAAGTCGAACAAATCAGAAGTAAAAATATATGGATTGGAGCACTGCGGTTTGGCAATGCACACTGAAAAGGGCCAATACCATTCAATCTTGTGGTGTGTGTTGAGTTTCTCATCAGATACCTACTGGAGCAAAAATCAGGAAGTTGTCACCCAATCAACATTCCAAACTCTTCTTCCTTCCTCAAAAGCTGAGAAAGTGTGAATTTGTCTGAAGTCACCCAATTGGTTTCCATTCAGCAACTAATCTCCTATCATCCTAGTCTAACAGTCAAACCACTACACTATGCTGACTTTTTATGTAACCTACATCATGCTTTTTACTTCTTGGAGTATATATTCCACATGAGAAGGCATGGCAAGAACAGGTGAGAAAGAGTAGTTTGAAAGTGCATCCACCACATAAGTACATTTCCTGCTCTTTTGCCCTGTTTCATCCTTTGGCTTGTCTCAAGCAAGATGCATGGCAAATATGAAAGTTTTAAGTATGCCAGTTACTATTTGTAGCATCTTGCAGCTGAATTAATTGTCTAGATGTGGCAAGATTCTTTTAGGTTACGCCAGCAATGTTAAAGGATACATGTATAATCTTCCATAAGCTTATGAGAGATCACAGAACATACCACATGCAATACATGAAAAACTTTGGAAAATCGAAGAGAAAATTCATAGCTTAAACACTCATAAGGATTACAGGGATTGTTTTTGTTAAACAGCAGCTCTAGGTATCTCTAATTATCTCAGATGCTTAGACACTTTAATTCTTTGTTCTGTATCTTAATTTAAAGATGATTTAAAGTTTTGTACCCAGTTTTGGAGGAGTATATGTTACCAGTTAATCTCTTGGTTGAGCAAAACCTGCTCCTTTAATCAGATTAATTTAAAAATAGGAAAAATGTTTTTGATCTGTTTGGAGGAGTTTATGGTGAATTCTGAGATGGCCCAAGTGCTCATATTCTGATTTTTCTTAAGGCAATCCAGAAACATATTCTTTCAATACATAAATATATCTAGCTTTTGTTCAGCCATGCCCTAGAGAGCTTATCATCCACTTTTAATAATATATTCACCTATTCATCATTTAAAGAAAAAATGCCTCTTGAACTCAGAATGCTTGGAAAAACATTTGACTAGTGGACATGTTATTTTAAAGAAGGAAGCTGGAATCCTGCATCAGAAGATATACATGTGACACATAATTATCATGTGTCTGTATCTGTGTCTCCTATGCCACTTGTAAAGCAGCTATTTCCATGATATCGGAGAGTGAGGGATCAGCAGAGATGCATCCAGACATTTTGCTGTGGTGGGATGTGCTGCAACAGGCAACCACTGGAACATCTGGGGACCCTTGGAAGCCTATACAGCACATGCAGCTCCAGGAAAACAGCTGGATGAATCTCTCTGATGCCCTGCTCTCCAACGACATGGGGATAGCCATAGTGCAGAGGCTGTGTGGCTTGAAAGGTGGGCTGTGGGGGAATTTTGGTCACTGCATGGTTGGTTAAGAATTCTGACCTCCACAATGATAAAAAAGTGGCTTTGATGCCTTAATTTTAACTTGTAATTCACCAACAGGATTTTAGCCATTATTAGCAGCTGTATCTCCTTACCTTTCTCAGCTCTAACATGGGCAGCAGTTGCAATCCAGACCCCTACTGTCTGCAAGTCCCTACTGTCTGCAATTTATACTAGCAAAGAGGGATTCGTTACAACAAATAAATCACCTTTGCACAATGCAAATTGAAGGTGTATGGTTTCTGACATGGATCAAGATCTCATCAAGGGCAATAAAAAGACAAGGCTGTTTTGTAAAACCTCACCCCATCCAGGATCCCAATCCAGATGACATTACCTGCACTTCATTTAGAGGATAACAGAAAAAAGACAAAGCTTCTAGCTACCTTTTTCAAAAATGCTAAATGATATTCTTTTATTTCCAAAGGCCTCAGAGATACTTTTATCCCCCAAGGCCTTTAGGAGCTGTTAAATGAATTTTGCTTATCCATTTTTTTTTCTCAGCAGATTTTATACTCTGAAGGGGAGCTTTTCTACCATTCTATTTCTTTTAAATGATTACTGCTATCTTGGTGGTATTGTGCCATTTTATAAAACCTGTTGTTTCAGATTTTCAGCTGAAATTTTCATGAGGAATATTTTAAGATATGAAAATCAGGCAGCTTTTCATTACTCATTCTTGACCTGATATTAAAACAACTGATTTACAGATCCATATTATCTACTTTTATTAGATGAGGGGTGAGCAACCCTGTGCCCAAGGGCCACATGTGGCCTCCTTCTTGGTTTTTTTTTGTAAGCTTCCATATTACTCCCACCATATATTTTGGTCTGAAAAAGAAGAATGGGAACTCTTGGAAGACTCTAGGAATGGAAATTCTCTTGTAAAACAAAGTGCAGAGGTCTCTTGCAGCTGTTTTGCTCCCACCCCCAGCATTTTTACAAAACCACAAGCAGCTTTCAAGCTACTTTTAGGCATATGTGACCCACGCCAGCTTCATCATGGGAAACCCAGGGCTGTGGAGATGGAGTCAGAATTGTAAAAGTGGAATTGGTGCAGTCAGAATTTTTAGAAATTTACTCTGACTTTGGTTTCAAAATAAAACCATTATAACAATATATGGTAAGTATATATTTTATACTTACATTTCATATTTAAGTGAAATAAACAGATTTTATGTTTTATCAATCTATGTAGCCTGACGAAATTCCTTGTGCTACCATTTGACCACAGTAAATTTGTTATTACTAATTAATATACATTTGTCATTTATGAAGGAGTGGAAATGACAGTTGGCCAGTACAAAAACAGAGGAGACAGAACTGAAGATTTGGTGTGCAGATTTCACAGCCCCAGGGAAAACTGCCCACTTGATCCTCTGAGCTTCCCTATCTGAGTGTTAGACCAAGGTCTATATTTACTGACCTGTTAGACCGCGTCAGCGATGCACCCACCCCAGAGTCCCTTCTTTCCTGAATCCCCGTTGGCTCTTCTGTATCATGCAGTGAATTCCCTGTGCTGTCCAGATCACTGGTTATTGTCCTATCATTGTCCACATCAAGAAGGATCTGCTTGGGAGATGAAGGGCATGGAGAAATTGAGTCTAGAGCCGAGTCGGAGTCTCCTTCATCTGAAAATTTCTCTGACCACTGGTTCACAATTTTCTGCATGCCCTTGACATGGTACAGGATGTCATCGAGTTCTGGGAAAAGGTCTTCATTCTCAAGATCAGCCAGGTCACCTGTGCTGGAATAGAGAATAGAGCCTGGCACGTTGTCGTAAATGCTGAGGCGACTGCACATGGAGCTGGAGGAATTGCGTCGCTTTCCAATACTCAGTTCTTTGGAGCTGTCAGAACTATTCTCCCTCCTGAGGGTGAGATGGCCATGTCCATGGAAGCTTCCTGTTCTCCAGTTCACAGATGTGCTATTCTCTGAGGGAGCAAAGTTACCATTGGAGAGAGCTTTGGGAAAAGTTCCAGGCTTGTGGTCTTCTGGAATGAAGAAAACGGTGTCCTCTGCAAAGCTCTCCCGGTTTTTAAAGTTCTGCTCCAGGACATCATTGAATGTTGACTGGTTGAAAGGATCAAAGCCTTCCAGGTACATCCCCACTCTTTTACTATAGGTGCTGAGGCTGCGTGTCCTTGTAATGGGGCTGGGGGTGCTGACAGCACTGCTTGTCTCTGACTGGCTGCTGCTACTGCTGGTCTGGGTAGAATTGGAGACGCTTCTTTTGCGTACCATAGGGACATTGATGTGATTGCCATTCAGGGTGGAGATCTCCACACAATTCAGTTGCTTTAATTTCTCTTCATCCACACCTTCTTGCAAGATGGGACCACTGATTATAAGGCCAAGCTTTGAGGGGGCTTTGTTTTTACCATGATGGGAGCCTTTTATTTTCAAACTCTCCATCCTCTTCAACAGGCTCCTTGTTTTGGACTTGGCATTCTTCTCATTAGCTTTCACACTAAAACTGAAGTTTGACAGCTCTTTGGGTGAGGGCAAGCTGCTGAAGGAGTCCTCATTTGCCACTAGGTTGCTTGATGAGCCAATGGTAATGACTGAATTGCTTCTAGGTGTGGCTGCCTCACTCTGGGAGGCAGTGGGATGACTGCTGTTACTGCTGACACTGTGGATGGAAACAACTTCCTGGTGTTCACTGGGGTCTGTCAGCATGCTTTCATGACTGGCTGCAGTGCTCAGAGGGGGCACCTCTGGGGTTGAGGGGCTCACATCCTGCTTTGGAGGGAAAACATTGAATTCCTCCAGCCGAGACCATCTCTTGCTGTCCCTCTGGAAAGTCCATTTGCCACTTATTGCACAAGGCTCATCCTCATCTGAATCTTCACTCTGCAATAGAACAGGGCATCCAGAATGAGAGCAAAAGAGAATGGTGAGATAGTTTATGATTCATCCCCTTGCACTTTGTCCAAAACTTCCTCTACAGGAAGTGGTTAAACCCTGGGAGAGCTGCCGCTTCTAAGAGGCAACTCAGAAAATGAACAAGTGGCTGATCTGGGCTGTGAGGAGAAGAGAAATATGGGCACAATTTATCTGGGAGAGCACCCTTATTTCTTTTTCCTGAGCAGCCAAGGCAATGACTCAGTAAAGACACTTTCCTATGTTCCTATAAAGTGACTCTATTCAATGAAGTTCAAAAAAGAGGGCATATGCACATACAATAATTGAACTTGTACACCAATACCACCACATCACATTGAAAACGCTTGAACTCGTCAACTGTTGGAAGCTAAGAAGGGTTTGGGCTGGTTAGTACTTGAATGGGATTCCCCTGTTGCCTATGTAGAATGTCCTGGTGGAGTTAAGAAAGAATCCTGCTGGAAACCCTGGAAAGTTTCTGCCAGTCAGAGTTGAAAATATTGGACCAAATGGACCAGCAATCTGGTTCAGTATAAGACAGTTCCTATGCTGGGCTTGGGGTGGGTGGGAAGGAATAGAATGGCCTGGAGGGGAGAAAGTGAATGTAGAGAAAGAAGCACGGCTTTTATTCCAGTGGTCTAAACTCTCCACAAGCCTATTTCTCTTTTGAAAACAAAATAATGGTGCTGGGAATCAACTTAATTGCCCTCATAACATTGGTTTGGAAAGGTGGCAGATGAAAACCATGCACTTAGTCTTCATTAGTTATCTATTTATTTATTTAATGTATATCTTGTTTTTCTCCGTATGGGACTCAAAGTGGCTTACACCATGAGACAGACAGACAGACAGACAGATGTAAAAACAGTATTAAGCTATCATCCTTTTAAAAAACTAATTTAGTACAGTTAAAAACATTAAAAGCTCTTACATATTGGGGAAAAAAACAGCACACTTGTTGCACTATCCTAACCAGTTAAAAGCCGATGCCCTGTTTAAACAGGAAGGTCTTTTACCTGTAGATAAAAAGAGATAGCAAGGGGTCCAAATGAGCCTCTTTTGGAAAAAGAAATCCATAGGCAAGGAGTAGCCACAGAGAAAGCTTTCTCTGACTTTTAAAATCATTTTTATTAGATAAAATCTACACAAGATAAAAATTGAGTAACACATATAACCCCCCCCCCACAAACTACAGAAAAACAATACACAAAACTTACCACCAACCCCCACACAAATCCCGAACACTATCTATCTATATAAACGACAACAAAGTAGAAAAAGAAAAAAGATGACTGGCAACTATTGTTTATCTTTTTGTATTTTAAAATAACTTTAATATTTTTACATTTTCTTAAAATCTACCTCTCTATATCTTATCTATAAGTTACCTTTCATCTATATATTTAACTCACATTATTCAAGAAAATTTACAACTACCAAATCACCCTTGCTATTTTTCAAAAAGTCAGTTGGGGGTTTCCAATCCTTCAAAAACATTATTAATGATTTTTCTTTAATCAAAATAGACAATTTATCCATTTCTGCTAAATCATTAAGCTTTAATAACCAATCTTCTTTAGGGGTACTAAATCATTCTTCCATTTCTGACCATATCCCCACAGCTGTTGTCATATACTGTAGGATCCCCTATCCATGGATTCATTATCTGCTGATTCAGGTATCTGTGGTTGGCCACCATCAGGCCAACCATGGATAACTAGGCTGGGGGCCCGGAGCCGGTGGTGGGAGGTGGCGATTGGCTCCTCACCAATCCTGCTGCCTGCCCTGGCCCCAATCCCAGCAGCAGGTGGCGGAAAAAGAACGAGAAGCACGGGATTGTGCCCTTTGCTAACTCCCGTCGCCCGCCCTGGCCCCAATCCTGGTGGCAGGCAGCGGGAAAAGAGCAAGGAGAGCGAGATTGCTTCCCTCTCCAGCTCCCACCACCCACACTGGCCCCAATCCCAGTGGCGGGGGGTGGGAAAGAGCAAGAAGCATGGGATTGTGCCCCTCACTGTTGCCCGCCCTGGCCTCAATCCCGGTGGCGGGCTGTGGGAAAAGAGCAAGAAATGTGGGATTGTGCCCCTCGCCAACTCCCGTCACCCACCCCGGCCCCGATCCTGTTGGCAGGGAGGGGGAAAAGAGGGAGGAGTGCAGGATTGCGCCCCTCGCCAACTCCTGCCACCTGCCCCATCCCCGATCCCAGTGGCAGGTGGCAGGAAAAGAGTGAGGAGCGTGGGATCATACTCCTTGCCAACTCCCACAGCCCACCCTGGCCCTGATCCCAGCAGTGGGCTGCAGGAAAAGAGCGAAGAGCATGGGATCGCTCCCCTCACCAACTCCCATCGCCTGCCCTGGCCCCGATCCTGGTGGCGGGTGGGGGGAAAAGAGCAAGGAGCATGAGATTGCACCCCTCTCCAACTCCCACCATCCACCCGGCTCCAATCCCGGAGGTGGGTGGCAGGAAAAGAGAGAGGAGCATGGGATCACACTCCTTGCCAACTCCAGGCGAGTTTCTTTATCAACTCCCATCACCCACCTGGGTGGATCTGCTCTTTTCTCTCCCACTGCCACTGCGATTGGGCTGGGGCTGGCAGCAGGACAGGGCATTCCCTACCACCTGCACATTTCAGTATCCACAGGGCCCCCCCCGGAACCAATCCCCCATGGATACAGGGGTTCTACTGTGCTGCAGTTTTCTTTCATGGCTCCTCTCTAGTTGATCATCCATCAGTCCCAAAAGAAAAAGTTCATGTTTTAATTAGATATTAATTTTAAAGATTTTTTAAAATCAAACTATGTATTTGACCCCCCACCCAATTTGAATCAATCAAAAAGCTGCATATAGGAAAACCATTGAAATGTCTCTCTCTCCTTCATTAGCTGCTCCTTCATTTTCATATTATATTGAAATATAATATGACAATGAGAATACTCTCTCCTGTGTCCTCATCAGACATACCTGTTGTGGTCATGGAACCAAGAGAAAGTCCTCCCCTAAAAGATTTTAGAACTGGGAAAGGCTCATTAAATAGGGAGATATGGACTTTCAAACACTTGTCTTAAACATTTCTTTCCTATGTTTGGGAGGAGGCAGAGTTGGCAAAAAAAAAAAAAGCTTACAAGGCCCACAGATTGATAATAATTGTGTTTTTTTTTATTTGATGACAATGCTATGAATTGCCATTAATTTCAAAAGCAAAAAGCCACATATTATTTCTATGATATCTATAGGTTTTTAAAATCATTTTAATAATAATAATAATAATAATAATAATAATAATAATAATAATAATAATAATAATAATAATATAAGACAGTTGTTTGAAACCTAAATAAAACTGTTTTCAAACTCTGGCAACTGATGCAGTGCATCCTTCACTGCGTCTACCCCAAGCATCTGTAGACATTCCATTATTCATAGTGGATCCTATTTAGATCAGTGAAAAACCATGGCATGCATAAAATATTTTACTGGAGCCAGTGAAGGCAGGACTCTGCAATCTTGGTCAATAGTGTTTCTCTGTTTATTTCCCTGGCTGCAATTAAGAGACATTCTGAACTCCTGAGTCAGTTTAAAGGGTCTTCTAAGTGTGACTAATGAGACCAGGGAGATTGCTACTGGTTGATGCCTCCAGGCCTTACCAGGTCTTGCTTTCTTCCCACAACTGGCAGCTGCCACTAAAACTGTATCTTGAGAAAAGGCCTTTTCAAAATTGGCTCTAGATCTCTTATAATATTTGACTGTGTGGATTTTAAGATGCAGAAGACAGCGGATAGATCATGCAAGTAAACTGCAAATTTACAAAGGTATCCCACCCCAATTCACTGACTACTTTCTTTATAAACAAGGCTCTTCAACACAACAATCTAGTTCAGGCAGTTAAACAGGAAGGCTAAGGTGTTAACACTGTAGCAGTGGCAGCCTTGCTTTCCATTTACACAGAAAAGCACTAAATGCAAGAAGAAGTACAGAGAATAACATATTCTCTGTTGACAATTTAACCCCAAAACAAAACCTATCAAAAACTATCTTTAACTGGCTTTTTTCTTTCAAAGCAAAGTGAAGGGACTGATGAAGGGCCTTGTTAACACAGAAGATAAACCCTCCAATCCCCTAATTACCTGGATAAATCTTTAATCCATTTCTCCCTCCAACTGAACAATGCTGAGTTTACTTAAGCTTTAGGATGATTTTTTTAAAATGAGTGAGAAGTAAACATTTCCACATATTTAGATACTTAATCAATTGAGCCAAATTCAATTGAGCCAAATTCAATTGAGCCAAAAAAATGAATACAATATTTTAAGACTCTCTTTGGTCACTTACTATGAAATAAGTTTCCTGTCTTGCCCAACCAGTCATCTTTCCCCTCCAACTACAAGCCTAAAATAGATAGATGTATTTATTTAAAGCAGGAGTCACCAAACAGAAAAGTTGACATTGGTGAAATCTACCAAAAATCTAGCTAGATGAAACATTATCTTTGAAGAATTGTGTATGTTTCCTTTGTCTGGATGTCAGGAGATATGGGAACCAAGGAAACAAAAAATACAAAATGTTTGCTCTAAGTCAAGGAGATACAAACTATTAGAAGTCCATGCTACAGGATTCCTTTTCTCAACTGCTAACCTTGTGACTGTGATGGTGACTTCAAGGTTTCAAGGCCTTTTCACACTGCACAATTACAGTGCTATGATTCTATTTTAACTGTCATAGTTCCACAGAATCCTAGGATTTGAAGTTTGGTGAGGCACTAGAACTTTTTGGTGGAGAATTCCAAGTTCCTCTCTCTCTACTGCAAATCCTAAAATTCCATAGGACAGAAACACAACAGTTAATGTGAAATCAGGGTGCTGTGAATGAGCCCTCACTGTTTAGCAGCCTTTAGCAGCCACCCATCAGTAGGGTCATCTAGTGGGACAAGGTTATCATATCAGAAGGTAAACATTGCAAAGGAGAGGTGCACATGATACCAAATATACCATAGGTGCAAAGTTCCTTTACAGCTTCCTATTGCAGAGCAGGTCATCATGCACTATTAGATGTAGGAAGCACCACCACATCCAGCTATCTGAACAGGGCTGCTACTTCTGAAGCAGTTACAGTTCTTGTAAAATGCAGTAGAGCCTGCGTTTAACAAATGGGTACTGTCAATTTTGAACAAGATACTTCCCCATTAATAGCAGGCAAAACCCCTAGCACTAAGTGCCTTTAAGGGAAGATATGTTATTTGATCCTGGAAGTTAAGCAGAGTCAGGCCTGGTAAGAAACAGGAAGAGAAACCTCCAGAGAATACTAGGTGCTGTTGGCTATATTAAGAGGAAGGGAATGGGAAGCTGCCTCTAACTATTTCTTGCCTATGAAAACCCTACAAAATTGATGGGGTCATCATTAGTTGACAGAAAAATTAAAGTCACATACTACTACAGAGCCTCCTCCACTTTCATGAGGGTTTGGGGTGCAGAACCATCATGAAAGTGGAAAAATCGCAAATAACTCCCTCCCCGCTCCCCCTCCTGTTCCCTTCCAGAACTCCCCCCTTCCCATTCCCATGCAAAATGGTAAGGAAAGGGGGTGGGGGAAAGGGCCCCTTGGGCCTGCCTTTCCCCCCTTCGAAGCTCTCCCTCCCTTTCCTATGCATTTTGCTCTGGTGCGGGGAGCTTACATGAGCCTTCCCCTACCCCCCATTCCCTTCCATTTTGCATGGGAAGCAGAAGGATGGAGCTATGGAGGAGGAAAAGAAGGCTTGCAAAAGACTCCCCCCACTCCCCTCCATTTTGCCTCAGTGCGAGTTCTCTGCACCAGGGCAAAATGCATGGGAATGGGAGGAGGAGAATATGCTTGCAAATAACTAAATTCATAGAAGTCAAATCCGCAAATGTGGAGGGAGGATTGTAATACTACTTCTGAGGAGGAAAAAACCCAGTATTCATTAGTAACATGGTCTGTAAGTACCTGGTTAAAGTACAAGGGTTGATTCCATTTGTGCAACTTTAAAAAGTTACTGCCAGTTATAATATTAACAAGCATACTAATAAACTACAAAAATATTGAATTCTAGCAAGAACTGAATCCTTAATTGATGAACTTCAACACTTCAGAGGGAAAAGTTAAGAATGGCTTCCACCAAGGTCTATGGTTTATACTCTGCAAAACTTCAAGGGATTTCCCAGTTTTGTGACAAATGCCTACTTAGGCAATGATCAGAATTTTGGATTAGAATAAATGAACATTGATAAATATAAATGGCCCTCAAACACATAGCCCACATGCACTCTCCATTCAGTGTACAGACAATACAATGTGGAACACCGAAGCATCTTTGATACAATCCAGGCCCATTGAAATAAATGGTTCTTTTGCCATAGACTCCAACAAGTAAAGCATACCCTTTATTCTGTGGAACCTGATCAATGATTGCCAGATACCTCAAAGGGAGAGAGACAAAACATCACCCAGCTTTGAAGCATTTAGATTTTGATAAGTAGGCAGTACTAAGTTGTTTAATGTATACTTGGATTCCATGCATGTCTTGAGGAAGGTAAACATGATTTTGTTCAGTGGCACTTAACTGTCAAATAAGAAGGCATAGGACTTTTATCTTATTCAATAACTAACACCATTCAGGAGATGAAGAGTAGTTGTACAAGATTTTATTTAGTGGGACTTGTTCAGGAACTTTACTCAGTCAACTGCATCTTCATTGTCCTAATATTTGACTGCTGCTAACATTTTTCACTTGGTCTACAGTGCAAAGGGGATACTCAGACTTTGCTTTAACTCACATCAGCAAATGAGGCCTTTTTTCTGTGCTATACTTTAAAAAGATTAGAATGTCAGATACCAAAACCAGAGTCTTTTTAGGATTGGCCTCTGTTGTGAAATTCTTTTCTGCATAAGACATGTCTAATTATATCTATTTTGACATTTCAGTTGCAAGATAAGGCCTTTTTATTCCTTTTTACCTTTGAGAATTGAAGAATGGTGCAGGGATATTTAGTTATTCCTGCTGACATTTAAGATTTCGTAGACTTTTTTTTTACTGTTTTAAATGAAAAAATAATTGTAACCATATTAGTTTATGTTAATTTGAAAATATATCTGTTATATTTTGGCTCGACACCATACTTTTAAAAAAATATACAGAATATTATTTATGACAAATAGTAAAATGAAGTATGTTTTTTAAAAAATATGTTGGAGCCAGAATTAATCTGATATGGGACATATTGATAAAAACTTATTTCTACCAGGTTCCTTTTGACTTGGAACAGTTTACTTTATGGTCCTTAGTTCCCAGACTGTCCCCAGTCAGCAACACCATTTTGATTCTCAGAAAAGCAGTCTAAAATATAACCATTGCAAGGATCATCAATGTGGCCCCGCTTTAAGCCAAACAGCCCAGCAATGTACCACATATACTCTATCACTGTGAAGGTGACTGAAAAACAAGAGGTCCATTTCATGGAATCTTGTGATGTAAGTACCATCATGCAATGCAAGGTTCCAGAGAGGCAGGTTTAATCCCACCACTGTCACTTCCATTAAAACCTACAAAAATATTTAAATTAATCCTTTAAATAAAATACTTAAAGCAGTGGTTGTTAGCCTTTTCTTTACCAGGGACCCCTGGCAAATACAATCTTTTGCTGGGGACCCCCAAACCACATTCTCTCATTCTCAAAGGAAGGCAAAGCAAACCCCTCTGAACAAATTTTGCCCAAAAAAATCCTGTTTACTTTAGAGTTGCCGTGAGTCACTTGAAGGCATATAACAACAAAGTGCTGTTGAAAGGGGGAGGTTCTTTCTAGCCATCATGTCTCTCTCCTTTGAAAACTGACTTAGGCAACCCTAAGGCGAACCTAGCATGCGGGTTTTCTTGGCAAGATTTGCTGCCTTTGCCTTTCTCTGAGGCTGAGAGAAAGTGACTTGCCTGAGGTAATCCAGTGGGTTTCCACACCGGGGATTCAAACCCTGGTCTCCAGAGTCATAGTTTGCAAACAAGGGAGCAGTTTCAGCACCAGCAAACCCCTCAGTCCCGCTGCCACATCCCTGTTGCTAGTGCCACTGCTGTTGGTGTCCAGCAGTAGGATTTTGAAGAGCTGCTGTTAGGGCTCCACAGACCTCCAGGGATTCCCAGACTGAACGTTAAGAATAACTGTTGTAAAGGATACCTTTTTTTCTGGACATAAAACCATTTTGTTAAAAGAAAATTAAGATCGAAGCTAGTAAAATGTGGGCTAGACAGGGCTACTGTTAATTGGATATGTAATTGGTTGACCGACCGAACCCAACGGGTGATCACGGATGGCTGCTTTTCATCCTGGAGAGAAGTGACTAGTGGGGTGCCACAAGGTTCTGTCCTGGGCCCAGTGCTGTTCAATATTTTTATCAATGACTTAGATGAAGGAATAGAGGGCATGCTCATCAAATTTGCAGATGACACCAAATTGGGAGGGGTTGCTAATATGCCAGAGGACAGGATCAAAATTCAAAATGACCTGGATAGATTGGAGAGCTGGGCCAGGGCGAACAAAATGAAATTCAACAGAGAGAAATGTAAGGTCCTACACTTAGGCAGAAATAATGGAATACAGAAATATAGGATGGGGGACACGTGGCTGGATAGCAGTACGTGTGAAAGGGATCTAGGAGTCTTCATAGACCACAAGCTGAACATGAGTCAGCAGTGTGATGCGGCAGCCAAGAAAGCCAATGCAATTCTCGGCTGCATCAACAGGAGTATGGTGTCTAGATCGAGGGAGGTACTGGTACCACTCTACTCTGCTTTGGTTAGACCCCATCTTGAATACTGTGTCCAGTTCTGGGCACCCCAATTCAAGAAGGATATTGACAAGCTGGAGCAAGTCCAGAGGAGGGTGACCAAAATGGTGAGAGGCCTGGAAAACATGCCCTATGAGGATAGACTGAGAGAGCTGGGTATGTTTAGTCTGCAGAAAAGGAGGTTAAGAGGGGACATGATAGCCATGTTTAAATATTTGAAGGGATGCCACGTAGAGGAAGGAGGGGGCTTGTTTTCTGCTGCTCCAGAAACCAGGACAAGGAGCAATGGATTCAAGCTGCAGGAAAGGAGATTCCACCTGAACCTCAGGAAGAACTTCCTGACAGTCAGGGCTGTCCGGCAGTGGAATCTGCTGCCTCGGAGAGTAGTGGAGTCTCCTACCTTGGAGGTTTTTAAGCAGAGGCTTGATGGCCATCTGTCGGGAGTGCTTTGAGGGTGTTCCTGCATGACAGGGAGTTGGACTGGATGGCCCGTGTGGTCTCTTCCAACTCTACATTTCTATGATTCTATGATCTTGTTCAACCTGGATCACTCTCTTGCAAGTGTGTTTAGGATTTTAGACTAAAGTTGAAGCCCTGTATATACCTGCTAGGAAGTAACTCCTATTAAGATCAGTAGGGGTTACTTCCAAGGAAGCAGGTACAGGCTCAGGCAGGAAGACATGTAATCAAAGCAATTCTTTCCATTTTTTTTCAGAAGCATGACAGATTTGTCAAAGACACTTACCCGTTTCCTGTGCGGACTGATCTCTAGCTTCATCAATGCACATTTGTTTAGTGTATTCAACCGTCTATGGAGGAAGAACCATACAAGATTAACAATAAACATGTCATTCTGTGATACTTATGACTTAAAGTAAAGGATTATTGCACAAGCTCTCACTAAGCGTATTTACATACAAATGACCAAATAAGAAGTCTCAAAAATAGCACTTATGTTTAATTAATAGCACATTATACCAGCTGGATACCAGATTTTGCAGATGCAGAAACATAAGAACAAGCCTCCCTAACCCAGTTTCTTATGAATTGGAACCATAAAAGAAAGTTTGTTCAACTGGAGACTAATTAGTTTTGGGTAACTGTTGTGTGGTTGTACAAGTTTCTTATTCTTCAAGTGGAAAACTACTAATGCCTTCCAGGGACTGAAATTTCTTGGAATGGTGCAACCTCTGTGTGAAATTAAGGGGTAAAATACTTTGGAATAAGCCATCTACATCTGACACAGTGTCCACATGTTACTTAGGAGAAGTCAAATATGAAAAGAAAAAAAACCAGTGAACTTACTCATTATTCTTTAATATCATGCCATTTCATGTATGTGTGTGTTATGTGTCTTCAAGTGACCTGTTGACTTATGGTGACCCCATTAATTTCACTGAGAGGTGGTTTTGCCAGTTCCTTCCTCTGAAATATAGCCTACAGCACCTGGTGTTCATTGACAGTCTCCGATCCAGTACTAACCAGAGCTGATTCTGCTTAGCTTCCAAGATCAGATGAAATCTGGATGCCTTCAGGGTAATTAGGCCCTCATTTCAGGTATGCTCTACAGACATAGGAACTGCTACTGTCCTCCTTTAATTATGTAAACAACAGTTAAGTTCAGTTTGTGGAAATTCATCCACATAGGATTTTTATTTATATGGAACTCCTATCTACCTTTTTTCAAAGTGTATCATATCAGCACTGTACATAGCTGATGATATACAGACACAATGCTTAAGGAGCAGTAGTAAAACTGATCTGTATTCCACATTTTTGAAGAATTTGACCCCTTGTTAATGTGTATCCAAAACATGTATACGCATATAGACAATTAAATGTCTGAACAATATAAGGTATGAACAGCCTTCTGGTCACATTGTATTGCGCTCTTAACCTAGCATAATCCAAGAACTGATATCAAATGAAGAGTGTTCACTTTTTATTATCTATAATCAGACAAGGACACCCAGATCTGGAATCTATGATCCTTTAATTAATATGATGACAAGGGGTATGGCTTCCAGGCACAGTCCTGTTTTTTCCTCCGTGATTATGGGTTTTCTTATGAACACTTTACTTAGCATCTCATTTTCTCCTTGGAATAGAGTCTTCACCCCTTTGTGGAAGAGTATTCCATCATATGAGCCCTAACCTACCTATTAAAATTGTACAGTCCTTCTATTACTTCATATGGTATTTGCAGAATCTAGACTGAAGTAAGATAGCACTGGTGTATAGTGGGCATTTGTCACTTTTTTACACTTGAAAACAACTTAACCTCAGCTTATGACAGGTGATCCAGTTCACAGAATTGCAGCATTGTTGTTATAGAACCTCCACCTCCTGCCCCAATAGCTCAGTGCCCAGGAATACTGACTGGGGTGGATAACGGAGAAAACCAAGGAGGAGAAGGAACTGAGTATTCTGGAAGAGACCACTTTACATTCTGGTAGAGGGCATAGCTGGCTGGTACCCTAAATAGGTAAACTCCAATACAACAACATTTTGTTGCAAGTCCTTCTTGCACCAATATAATTTCACCAGGGTGTTCATTGATTCTGAATGATCAGAAGGCTTTATTGACTGATGTCCTGATAATGAGCATTATCAGCAATGGTGGAAAAGACTATTCTGTGTGTGAGTGTGTGTATGTGATGAGAGTGCCATTCTTTCCTTGACCATATCAGAAAAGAAGGAAAATGCTTTCAATCTGAACTTGATGCTTTCTTTCATTTTTTCCAAGTCTACCAAGCTGAAACCTCAAAGAGGAAAACTAATTTCCCACACATTAGGTGCCCATACTGTTCTTTTCTGTGTGTAACATAATAATTTTCATTATAGCCCCAGGACAGCTCTGCTAATCTCTTCAAAAGAAAGAAAATAAAAATGCTCCCCTCCCAACCCACTTGTACAGTTTCTCTCAAGGTGTTCCTCTCATACTGTTATGTACCACATAAGAATTAAAATGGATTGGTGGATTTCAAAAAGGATGAGTGTTTTAATTAAAACAAGCTATCCACAGCATATATATTTTAACATGTAAGATGACTGTATGCTCTATGAATACCTGCCTAAATAACAATATCCTATGGCCACTGTAATGGAGGCCAAAGGGATCTTATAAATAATTTCCTGAGAGACAAAGCTTCAGGTTAGAATAGATAATTCCAACCTATCTCAGCTTCAGCATTATTCAGTACAGTACAGAAATTCTATCTTAGGCCCTTTCCACACCAGCCTATTAAAATGGTGCAGAGCGACCTCCAACGGAAGTCTTCTGCACAATGGAGTGGACTGGGGCGGACTACTTTTTGTAGTTCTGCACCTCAGTCCGCTCCGGAGCGACTGGAACTGGTCACGCAGCGTGCTTTTTAAAAACCTCTTTTAAGAATTTTTTAAAAAGTATGGAGTGCGCTACCCCGTGTCACTCCATCGCCATGCTCCAGTGCAGATTTGCAGGTGCACACTAGTGTGTGCCTGCAGATCTGCCAGGGGCGGGTTTTAGGCTGGCAAGCTTCTCCAGTTGGTGGAGAGCCTCCACCAACTGGAAGCCGCCATTTTGGACGCTGGAGCAGTGCGGAGCAACGAGCTTGCACTGCTCCTCATCCCGACGGACTTGCCCAGACCCACCAAAAAGCCGGTGAGTAGCGGCAGGGAATGTTTCCCTCACTGCGTGCGGAAAGGGCCTTACTTACCTCAGTCCAATATCATGCTTAGCTAATTTGGCTTAATTGTACCAGCAGAGATTGGAATTTTTATCTTTCATCACAGACTGCTTTTATATTTAACTGCACTTAGTTTTAACATCTGAATTCAGACAAACTGTAATGAGCTACAGTTTAATAAATGCTGTAGTTTAGGAAGCTAGGTTGTTTCTCCAAACTATGGTTAAAATCAGTCATAGTTTTGGTTATCTGCAGGCTGCTTTGGGTCTATAAGAATGGATGATGGTTAAGAAAAAAAGGCTTCCACTGTCTTCCTTGAGGCTGTAGAAGAAGGAAGGGAGCACCTGAGTCAATGGCTCATGATTATGACACTACACAGTTTGGTCTCAGCAAGGTTGAGAACTTGAACTAAATTACAGATGTACTATTTCCATTTTCACTTCAATGTAAGATGTGTCATTTGCCTTGCTTCTTTTAATGATAAGAAAATACTATCACACACACACACACACAGAGAGAGAGAGAGAGAGACAGAGTGGTTTTTTTAACGTACACAAAACCTCTCACATGGTTTCCATTTCCTGTTAAAACAGTGGTGATTCTCCTAACACATGGGCTGGGCCTTAGAAAGCCTTCACCAGACATTCTTTTTGGCAGCTACACACATGTATGCTTCTCTTATGACAGGGAGAAATGCAAAGAACTTGGAAAAGCTACTTTTTATGGATGGTAACTTGCAGAGCCAGTGTGGTATAGAGATTTAAGTATCAGACTACAAACCTGGAGACCAGGATTTGATTCCCACTTGGCCATGGAAACTCACTGGGTGACCTTGGGCACATCACACTCTCAGCCCCAGGAAATGCCTCAGAATCACCCAAAGTTGGAAACAACTTGATGGCACACAGCAAGAACAACAATTTACAGAATTCCCCCAGCCAGCACCATGGAATCTTCCAGCAAAAAGTAACTTTTCCATGCCCTGGAAATGAACCACTGAAATGTGAGACCTTGTATTATCTGAGTACAGGAGTCCAAGCTCACAGAAACCAAGGAGATCCTGCACACAAACCAACATAGCAACATTTGGTTCAGTCGTTTACTTCTTAAGTAGAAAGGAACAAAAGGGGCAGCACATTTCCCAGGGAAAATGTCTTCTGATAGTACAACTTGTTGTATTTACCCACCACTCTGATCTGTCACACAAAACACATTTCCACCCAGCTTGATAAGAATGCCTTTCATTTCACAAAGATTATCTGCAGGCTGCTTCCTTTAAAAAAGATTCCATTGCTATGGCAATCAGTTCTGATTGGCCAAATATGTTTCTGTAATTCACAAAACAGTGGTGGGAATCCTGTGGTTCTCCAGATGTTGGATTGCAATTCTCAGTATTTCTCACCACTGGCTAACCTGGACAGATTGGATGGGATTTGCAGTCCAATAACTAGAGGGCTGCATATTTCCCACCTCCAAATGAGAAAAAAAAAAGTCACAAGCTTCTTATATTGGGAGAAAAAACAACAACCTCACAGCAAATACTATATTGTGGATTAAATTTAAGTTACAGTTGAAAGATAATTAAGACTTGCACATTTTTCTTTTTAAAGAAATCTCACATCTTGAGATTTATAAACACTTTTAACACTGATCCTTCTATTCAGTTCTATCTAGTTTCAACCTGTGCATTTAACCAGCCCACCACTCTGATCTATCACAGAAAAACACATTGCCAGCCAGCCTGATAAGAACATCTTTGATTTCAAGAAGATTATCTATAGGCCCCTTCTTTGAAAAAAGACCCTTGGGCAGCTGAGGCAGATAAGGGTAGAGACTGTGAAAACAATTTTTCCACTGAGATATCTTTAAAAATAAAATTCGCATATTATCACACTTCACAGAAAGGCAAGACTTTTTTTCCTGTAGGACTAAACAAGAGAACCATTTAGAAGCAAAAAGAAATACAAACTATTACTGAAGACTTTTTCCTCTGCATAATTATTATGATATAGCAAATAGATACTAGTACAATCTTATGCATGTCTACTTAGAAGGAAACACTGCTGAAATAAATGGGATTTACTGTGATAACCTACTTCAAAGAGTCCTATTTCAGGGCTTTCTCTATACACACACACACACACACACATGCACATCTTATAAAGTCCTTAACTGAAGCTTCCATGTAGCTTGAGGAACGCATATACAGCAACAACTACTAGTGACATTCCTAGGTAGCAATGATACTGGAACTAATTGGAAAGACATGTGGTAACTAATTTTGCTAAAAAATTTTTTTAAGTAAATGAAAAAATTACTTCCCTGCAAGAGATGAAGGAGATGAAAAAGGAACTTGGACTTTGCTTAGGAGCTGATCACATTAAAGTGAGAATCTGGAGAGCCCTCCTGAAATAAATTCCCTGTTGTTGTGTACCTTCAAGTAATTTCCAGCCTACATCAACCCTAAGGTGAACCTACCCCAGGGTCTTCCAAAGCTGAGTGTGTGAGATACACCCAAGGTCACCCAATAGGCTTCCCTGGCTGAGCAGGGACTCAAATCCTGGCCTACAGGGCTATTGTCCAAATGCTCAAACCACTATTCCACACTGGCTTTCCTACTCTCAGATACATCCCACTAAATTCAATGGGGCTAATGTCCAAATAAGTGGATGTAAGACTGAATCCCTCAGAAATATTTTTTTTAAGTATGTGTGTTTGTTTAACTTACGTCCTTTGTACTGAGCACAAGAATTGCAAACTGATCCACTAAAACAGCGTGGTTTGACAATTATGAAAACCAGGTTCTTGACAGAAAAAGAAAAAAGAAAGCGTGGCTCTTGAAAAATTCCAACAGGAATCAATCTCTGGGCTGCTGACAGACTCAAATATTGGAAAGTTGCTTTTCAGAAGTCATTTGTTACTGTTATAGTCCCATCCTTGCCAGTGTTAATTTCCATTAGATTTTAAGTATAATTCTTTACTTCCCTGCTTCTCAATGAATTTTTTTCTTTATTCTCCAAATTTCTTGCATTGGAGAGACAAAGGCCCTTTCCACACGCGAGCAGAGAAACGGGGGAAGCCACGCTAAAACGGGGCTTACCTTAGTCCGTTGCCGTGTGGAGCAGTGCGTTTCGCTGTTCCACACTCGTCAGCGTCCCACGGCGTCTGCGGCGTCCAGCAGCGCCCAAAATGGTGGCTTTCAACTGACGGAAGCTCTCCACCAACCGGAGAAGCTCACCAGCTGGAAATCCCGCCCCCCGCCCGATCTGCAGGGACGCCTTTGCGTGCGCCCGCAAATCTATACCGGGCGCTGCGACGGGGCTGCACGGGGCTTCATGCCCCGTGCCTTTTAAAAGCCACATAAAAAGTGGTTTTTAAAAAGCACGCGGTGCCACCACTTCCGGGCGCCTGAGCGTGGATTGGGGTGTGGAATTACTCTAAAGTAATCCATCCTAATCCACTTTATGGTGTAGACAACCTCCGTTAGAGGTCGCGCTACACCGTTTTAACACCCCCGTGTGGAAAGGGCCAAATGAATATTGTTCACACCTAGAACCTGTGTTTGTGATGTCTTTATTCCCTTAGTAACTTTGCCTAGCCCTTCTCTTTGGATGCCTAACTGTATTTCTAAATGCTCAAATAATGTTTTACATGACTGCAGTGCTAGAAACTTGAGGACTGAAGGAAAATTTCATCTGTGGGGTGGCAACATTCTTATGGGGGAGCTTTTCTCACTTTGCCCTCCTCCACAGCTACTCCCCTACTCAACCATAATGGAAAGAGCTGATTCACAATCAGCCCCAATGAACAGTTTCTACTTGGTTTCACAACTGAAAAGTATGCACAGCAGCAGTGAATCAAATACTGGTTCAGCCCTCAGCTTGGTTCCTCCCCCTTCTGGCTCTGGAAAGTTACCTCACCCTGCAGCCTACTGCCTGGGGCAGACAGAGGATGTGCGGCTTCCTCCTCCGAAACCCTCTGTAAAGTCAGAGTATCAATTCACATAAAACTTCAAAGGAAATGAACTCCACCCATCTAAAAAATCAGGCTATGGAGTATTTTGCCCTCTTTCCCTAGGCAAAGTAGGAAATAGCAGCAGCAATAAGCAAGCAGGGGCAAAAATGAGAGCTGAACCAACCATCTCAGACAGGAATGTTTTTTTTTTAAGTTTACATTTGTCTTCATACTTCTAAGCACTTTCTATGTTTCTGTTAGGTATATAGAATATCATATATCCTCCATCTGTCCTGATTTGGCAGGGACTGTCCCAATTAATCCTTTGTCATCCCACTTTTTCAGCTGCTTTTAAAATGTCTCAGTTTCTCTCTCCCTCCCAATTTTCCCAGTTGTCCCTGGCTTCCTTTCATTGCTGCAAACTGACTTTAAAGTGCAAAAGCAGTTTCCACTCAATTAACTCAGCAGGGAGAGCAGAAGTGCAGCAGAATCCTACCCTTCCCTGTAGACCCAGGCAAAAGCAAACTGCTGCAGCCTTGTACAGCTTGTGTGTTCTTCCTGACTAATAACCTTTGCCAGGGATACATGTTTTGCCAGGCAACGGATGTCCTGGTTTACATCTGCAAAATGTGGGGAGTTTGCAATCTATACTAAAATCAGTGCTAAATTTAGGGCAAATTGTAGTGGATTTTCACTGCATTTCCACAGTGACTACATGTGTCCTGAAGCTAGTATACACCTTTGACGATAAAGTTTGTATTTCCTGTTGAGAGGTGCTTTCAAGCTATAAGCAACACTTTCTACATTAAGGTTCCTGAAACATATCTGGTTTAGGGTTTAAACCAGTTTAGGGTTTAAATCTTGTCACTTTTTGGCACCACTGCATTATATAGCTGGTTTCTAACTTTTCCTTAGTGTAAAATGGTAGTATTATTACTGGGATTTTTAAGTAGGTCGTATATAGACAGACTGCACTGAAGATATAAAGACCAAACTTTGCAGCCATTTGCAATTATGCAAAAGGGTAATCTGAATACCTGAATCCATTGTAGCATATTTTTAAGGCTAGAGGAATAGCAGAAATGGGAAATTCAGGGCTTTCCAGAAGTTACTTGGCATCAGCTACTCTGCATGCGGTCTGGTGCTCTTCACATATCCACCAACTCCAGTATCTGGTTGTATGTCAGATTTGTATCTATAGTATATCCATTAACCTCAAGAAATAGTCAAGACAGAGTGCTGAAAGCTAGTGCTCTCCGGATATTTGGGAATTCAGTTTTCCTAATACCAAGCTATCATAACCAATGATGAAGGTCTCCTGCGGATGAAGTCCAAAAAATCTGTAAAGCATCAGGGTGCCCGCCCTGACTTACCACCATTTTACCTACATCTTAGGCCCTTCATTGTCCTCTTCCCTCCTTTGCTCTACCTGCAAAAAAGAGACCTATGGCTTTTCTTTTCTTTTTCAATCAACTACAGTTTATTGTTTCACCATTTTCCTGAGCCTGAACTGTGATTAATCTTGTCATTGGCTTTTTTACATATCATAAACAGTTTGTCTTGGTTTGGATATAATGAAAAACCTTTACATCGCTGGTTTAAAGTAAGAGCAGAAGAAAAATAGGTATTTCTTCCTCATAGCCATGACACGATGGATGGGTCTAAGGCTCATTCGTATAATGATTGAACATAACACACAATGAATAATGAGATGGCATTTTTTTGTAGAACTAGTTTGTGTGAGGAATGATCAATATTTGGTTTGATTGACAAATGTGAAACACTTCATTAATCAAAGTAAATGATTTATTTTTTTTAAAAAAACAACCTTTAAGCCCATTAATGATGAACATTGACCACAAAATGTTAAAGTTGCACTGATTCAATCTTTAATTGGACACTTCCCTTTTCTTTGGTGAAAATGAATGTAGAATGTATCCTTGAGAGGGTCAGCTTAGTCCAAGATATTTTTGTCTGGCAAATCACCACAAAATGAAGTAAAGACAAACATTACTATCCTATGTATCACAGTGTTAAATACGTGACTGCCAGATCACCATTTTGACAACAGCAATCTCCTCAGAATAACATATAAGTTACATTTGGTAAACTACAGCAAAGTAAGTTACAACAGGAAACCAAGATGTATCTATAGTTAGTTTCACCAACTAAAGCACGTTTCCCAGATTTTGTTTCCTTGTTAGAGCCTTCCTTTCTTTAAAGAACTCTTGCCTAAAGAGACTATGCAATAGTCACATCTAAAAAAAGAAAAAGAAAACTGCATTGCTTTCCTTCACTGGGGTACATTCAACAACTTTACTCTTAGGGAAGCACAGTATCTAAAATCCATGTAAATATTATATTTAGGATAAATAGTTCAAGGCTTTGATGGAACACAGTACCAGCCTGGGAATGAAAGATTATGGTTAAAGCTTTAATTCAGGAACAAATACATCTTTCCATGTGCATTTGGTCTAAGGTGGGTCTCCACAATTGTTTGGGGGCTGGATTGTCACCTCCATAGCAGCCTTCCCCAGAGCCAATTTTGTAAATACAAATATTTTCTCAGTATCATTTGAAAAAGACCAACATTGGAATCAGTGGACCAGACAATAAGGAGACCAGCTGAAACCCTCCCTGTTATTCCACTTTTGTGTATCATTTTCCTGAACCAATACTTTCTTACATACCTGCACAAGGCTTCAATGGCATCTCTGTCCAAAAAGTCATGCTCTCTCTTGACTGAAGCAATGTCAATCGGAAATATAAGATCTGCAGGAATTGAGATGGATAGGCAATCAGAAAGAATGCTATTCCTAAAGACAACATACTTCAAAGCAACCATCTGTCTCCAAGAAATCAGATACAAGAACCAGCTTCTACAAGATAAATTTCCCTTCATACCACCTTGGATGTGTGACAGCAGCTTTGTTTCTCATAAGGAACCTTTCACATACAGGACTGGTGACTGAAATTTCCCATGTGTACCAGGAAGGAAAGGAGAATACAGAAGCCAGCTCCACACTAGCGTGAGTTGCGAAAAACTAATCTGACCTTTTTTTTATTTAAAGAACATTCATGTTTAGAGGACACTTTCCAAGAGCCTGAAGCACACTGCATTCAGGCTAAAGGTTAAACATGCAAGCAGTGCTGGAAAGCAACAAACTGGAGAAAGAAAACATCATTCATTGAAGAGCCCAAGAAATATTTTTACTAGGTGGATGCTGATGTCCTTTTAGGAACTATGAACTGAAGAGAAGATGACTGAATCTGCTAGGAAGGCTCCTGTTATTTCCATGGTGGGGATGGGGGAGGTGGAGAATAAGGGTTCCATACACACTGTGCAACTATAGTGCTATTATTCCACTTTAACTGCCATGGTTTCATTCCATGGAATCCTGGAATTAGCAGTTTAGGGAGGGGCATTTAGAATTCTCAGCCAGGACATTCCAGTGCTTCACCAAATTACAAGCTCCAGGATTCCACAGGATGGGACCATGGCAGTTAATATGGAATAAAAGTGCCATAATTAAGTACTGTGAATGGACCCAAGGTCAGGCCTACATACTGGTGTCCAGATCACAGGAATGTGACTTTTTGGACTTCTGGGAGGGGGTTCTGAGTGCTGCAATCCCAAAGGAGCTTTTTGAAGATCTGCTTGTGATCCACCAAGCTGGACATGGTAGATCTTGGTAGGCCTTGGTAGATCTTCTGCTTGTCCTGCCTGCCTTGTACTGCAAAAATTAGGCCCGACAAGCAGGTCACAGTACAAGACTGACAGGCTAGTTGTGTAGAGCTCTTAGTGAAAGACTTAGGGGAGAGCATGGTGGTGGCCAAAATTTGGAAATTTATAGTAGCTCTCCAACTGTAAGCAGAGAAATACAATTCACCACCCTCTACAGATCCCTAAACAGTAGATGAATCTTTGATTCTACATTTCTTGAACAATCAGCAAAGAGCTCTACATAGAAGATCATAGGAAAAAGTTTCTTCCTACATCCTTGGAAGTCTGTTAAAACTAGTTGATGAATAAAAGTACGGTTTGCAGGTTCTACCTACCAAGAATTGGCTTAATAAGGGGTTCTTCTCATCTCTTAAATTGATGGGCCCTTCTGCAATATGGGAAATAAAAAACCCACATCATAGAGGTTGGAAAAGTTATTATTTTGGACTAATACACTCAGAATTCACAGTTAGTAGAGCCAGTAGCCAAACTGGCTGGTGGATTCTAGGAGTAGGCTTCGCTGAGGCCCTTTCCACATGACAACGCTCTTCCATGTCTCTGCGCTGCAAATCCGATCTCGAAGGGAGCGCATGAGCAACACTCCCCTCTGTACCTGCTCACTCCCTGTGGAAGGGAGCAGGATAGCTCCGCCCCTTCCTTCCCCAGCACAGCTGGGCACTTGCTATTGCTGTGCTGGGGCAGGAAGCATCACAATTGTGTGACTGTGGCTTCCGCATGAGGGTAAGTATGGGAGCGCTGCACAGTGAGAGGTGTAAAATGGATTTTTCCATTTTTCAAATACCATGTGTGCATTTCGAACAGCGGACAAGATGCTGGTGGGAGTGCAATGATGTCGCGCAGAAGCACAACCTGCAGACAGCAGCCATTGTCTCCCAACTACTGGGCAGCCACGCCATGTGGAAAGGGCCTGAGTGTGTGTTCCGATGAACTTCACTAGAAGGTGTCATATTCACAATCCCATATGACCGGGATTGTCACATCTCAGGACCTGCCCATGATTTTCTAGTTTTCATGGGTTATATCTAGACTTGATTGATTTGTTGCTGCAAATTGCAAAGCCTCTCCAGGGGGCTTATGTATTTATATACAGTCAGCCTTCCACATTTGAGGATTTGAATTGCATGGATTTGATTATTTGTGGATTTCTCTAACCCCTGCCTCTCAATTCAGGTGCTTCTATTCTAGGGAACCTTCCCTCTTAGTGGCTCCAATCAGGCCATGCAGCCCTTTAAAAACCCGCCTTATCTCATCTCTCTAAGTACATGAGAAGGAATAATCCTCTGATTTTACCTTCATCTGGAAACAGTTCCTTTAGTTTAGAGTTCTGTCTTAATTTCCAAACAAGAAAATAAGTTCTCTCTCTCTCTGTCTTTGTGCTTAAACGACAAGCTGTCAGCAAATGTGGCTGGTAGTTTATACATATTGCTTAATGTCATCACCAGGGCTGTGCCTCAGTCTGAAGTTCTAGCCCTGAAATCTCAGGGGCTGCGACAATCTTGAACTGTTTGATCCTTGGGGTTCCTTCCAGCTCTACAAGTCTATGGCCATTTCCGCGCTAGCCAGCCAGCCCCTCTCAAAACTGCAAACCCCAGGATTCCATAGGATGTTGAAAGTGGAATAATAGCACTATAACAGGCTAGTGCGGAAATGGCCTATAAGTCTGTGTGAATACAGACACATACATTTAAATATGTAATTGTATCTCAACCTGGCATTAAGCTGCCTTGCATGCCAGCCTTCAGGGAAAGGCAACATAAACACACAGACACACACAGACACACAGACAGAGTTATATAACTATCCAGACAGCAAGTGTATCATCCCTCATTACTAAAGCCTCAACTCAGGTCTGTACAATCTGCTACTCATTGAAACTTCTTGTCTACACTGTCTTACTGGGACCACATTACCATGGGCCTAGGAAACCATAAATTCATGTTAATAGGCTATCTTTGCCTAGGTGAGTCATAAGCCATTTAGCTTTATCTTAAATTAGAAATAATTTGAATTACTGCTCTCTGAATCCAGAATTCAAACAATTATTATGATTGGGTCTATGGCAATGAGGGGAACTGTGTGTGTGCGTGTGCGTGCACATGCATATTTATAGAAAGGTTTAGTTTGTGTGTCCCTGTTTGCATTAAAGAAAAGCTTCCTAGAAATTCTGTATACTGGAAGAGCAACAGAAACCAAAGCGTACAGATATAGGGTTTTAAATAAAGTGAATGGACAATAGCTAGAGCTATCCTGGTGAGATGTTTGTTTTTTTAATTTATTTTCAAAAAGGACTTTTCTTGGCACTATGTCAGCCCCAAATGTGGAGAACATAATGGAAGGAAACTCAGTCCCTAAACAGCTAAACAGAAAAATTGCCAAGGTTGTCTTTCCGAGTGCTATTATTGTCTCCTGTTGCCAATGCAGCTGCAAATTAAAGTCCATCTCAGGCATTCATCAAAAACGCCTACTTAGCACTGCTGCAGCTCCCTGGCCCAAATAATGAACCATCTAATGCAGTTATAACCACTACTAGAAGTAGAGATGCTGTCCTTTCCTATTCAGCAGAGAAAAAGCTTCTGAGTTGTTCTGCATAGCTTTTACAGCTGACAACCCTACCAAATATCTTCTTAGGTTTTTTCTTAAAACACAGCATCACTATAAACTAATATCAGCCCATTTCTTTTAAGGAGAAGCATTTCATCCCTACAAATTCTTATATCATTTCAGTAAATAAAATCTAATTCTCATGTAGAAATAACATCCTAGGTTGGTAAAATATCAATGCAAAAGCCATTTCAAGATCCCATGTAATTATCAGATTAGATGCCAAAGGAAGACATTTTGACATACATATAGGACAGTGCAATTATGTCACAGAATCAAATCCTAGGCCCTTTTCGCATGGCATTTGCGCGTGATGCTCCAGGGTAGGGCAGGCGCTGCTCACACATTTTTTCAGTTTTAGCTTTCAGCCGAAAATGGTGCGCAATCGCGCATTGCTCTAGGGCCCTGCATGCACTTTCCATGTGTGCGGAGCCTCCGGAGCCGCAGTGGTTGTGCTTCCTACCCCAGCACAGCCTGGGAAACTCCCGGGCTGTGCTGCGGAAGGAAGAGGCAGGGCTCTCATGCTACCTGCTTGGGAGAAGGCAGCTTGTGCAGAGCTGAAGCAGCGGGGATGCAAGAGCCTCTCGCTGGAGGCTGCTCATACAATTCCCGCACCCCAGTGCCGAAAAAAGGTAAGGTGCGGAAAAGCCTCTAGAAATGCTTTTAGAGGGTGAGGCTTAAGGTGTGGTCAATATTAAATTAAAAATTAAATTCAGACTTAAAGAGAAAGGAAATTAGTATTATAGAAAAGTAGAAGTGCTGTAAGCTCTCTTCGCAGGCTTTGATCTCTACATTCAGCCTCAGTTCTGTCTTCTATATCTCCTTTCACTCATCTCTTTAGTTCTCTATTCAGTTCCTTTCTCTATCCAGCAAGCTACACTCCCAAAGGAATTATAAAGAAGGCAGAACAGCCAGTTGCTGAGAAGGCACTGTGCTGCAGTGGTTAGAGTGGTGGATAATGAACTGAGATTCTTGCCTTTATTTCATAGCCCCTTTTCGCACGGCATTTGCCATGCAAAAGGGCCTCTGGAGCATCACGCGATTGTGAGGAGCATTTCAGACAACATCCTTGCAATCGCGCTATGCTGCCAGGGCCGGCAGGCACTGATCACGCACTATTTCATTTTCGGCTCGTAGCTGAAAATGCTGTGTGATCGTGCATCGCTCCAAGGCCACACACACACTTACCGTGTGTGCGGAGCCTCTGGAGCTGCAGCGCTCGCGCTTCCTCCCCCAGCACAGCCTGGGAAAATGCCCAGCTGTGCTGCAGAAGGAAGAGGCGGAGCTCTCATGCTGCCTGCCACCTGGCAGGCAGCAGCTGTGGAGCTGAAGCAGTAGGGACGTGAGAGCCTCTTGCAAGAGGCTGCTTGCGTGATCCCCGCACCTCAGTGCCGAGAAAAGGTAAGTTGCGGAAAGGGCCTTAGACTAGACTGCAAAAATAATCCTTTTTGCCTGATCGTTCTACTCAGATTGCTCTGGCTGATCTTCAGAGAATCTCCAACCCACTCTGCCACAGGGAGAGGGTGGCATGAAATATCTGCTTTGCCCATTCTTGCCATAAACTAACAGAAGAAAAATGGTTGAATTGCATGGCAAAACTTCACCATAATTCCAGTGTCAAGAACTTGTCAAAAAGTGAGTGAGATCTAACATAATTCATTTTTTTTTGTCATGCATGTGGACATGACATAAGTGAATACCTGAGTTCACCTCTTATCTATAACTGTGATCCACCCTCTGCCAAATATGCTTGGCATATTGGTCTGAACTGAAGTGCTGGTAATGGCATTTAAAGCCCTAAACAGCTTCGGACCTTGATACTAGAGACACCACCTCTCCCTGCATATGCCTGCCTAAGATATCCAATCTGCCACTAGAGGGGCCCTCCACTGTGTCCCATCAGTCAGGGCAATATGCTGTTTCATGGGAAAGGGGCTTCCCTGCTATGGAATAGCCTCCTCTTAGAGCCCTGACTGGCACCCATTTTCTGTCATTAACTGAAAACATGGTTGTTTACAAAAGCCTTTGGGGCCTAAGTGCTTTCATACAGATCGACATATGTACATACTTTTGAACAGTTATAAAGTTTTTAAACTGTTTTGCATCTGTTTTCTTTTAATTTCTCAGATTATTTAATATGTTTTTAGCTTTTTAAAATCACTTCAGCTGTTTGTATTGACTTAAATTCATCATGTTGATGTTATCGTACACTATGCTGAGATCTTTAGATAGAAGGCAGGACATAAATACTTAAAGCACACACACACACACACACAGAGTGTATGTGTGTGAGTGTGTTAAGAAGCTACAATTAGACCAAACAACTCTTTTTTAAAAAAGGAAGAACACCGACAGCCTATTTGAGCATCAGTCTTGCTTACCCTCATAAAGTTGTGCATACTGTGGAAACCCAGCCGCCCGCAGCCAATCGCATGCCTCCTTGGCCTCGATCTCTGGAAGACAAAGAGTGGATAACCTACAGTTAGGGATTATTAAAACAACAGATGCGTTTTTCAACACACCTTTCACATCTGTTCTTGGAAATTATACTTCTACTCTTCAATCACCCTGGAGGAACAGACCTTATTTCTCATATACTGTTAATTCAGGATTTAATTTTAGCTCGCACTGTTACAGTTTTACGGAATTACTTAATTTCACTGCTCTAGAGACTATCACAGAGATATATTTCAGCAACACTTTTAAGAACCTGTTCACTGCTGCCAGCCAGAGCCCACACATTTATCCATACACAGTGCTTTTGCTGCAGGCAGTGGTTGATGGAGCACCACCATCACAAGAGGCTGTTCTTATTGCCTTTCAGGACATAAGGGAAGAGCCTGGCTCAGCACTGAACTGCTGGGTCATAGCTTCTTTTTGTAAAAAAATAATCCTTAGCAAACATGTAGGGTGCTTTTGTTAGATAATACAGGCTGAATTAATATCATTAAAAACTTCCAAAGAAAAGTAAGTGTTGCTCAGTAAACCATGTAGCTTTGGTGTGACTATTTTGCAGACTGAAAGACCTACTAAAGCTAATACTAAGCCTTTTTAGATCATGTAAATAATACTGTCAGACCTAAATCCAAAGAACAACTGACACATTGTGTTACATCTACCTGAGCCTGCATTTACTACCCAGGTTAAAAGTGGAACAGAACTACAGGTCTCCACGGTATTTATGAGTTACTCAGTTTACATATAGCTTATTTCTTCTGACCATACTTTTCTTGTGCTTCGCTCCTTCAAAATATACTATTTGGCAGAATCCAATCATTCACAAGTATGCACATGAGGCCAGGAGAAAGGGAATATGTGCAGATCTTTGAGTTACATGCACTGTTTTTGTATCAAGCGTGCCAACATGTCTAATTAATTTGGATTCTCGTTCCAGAATACGATCCAAGGTTGACAGGTAAATGAAAAACTTGGATTAGCTGAAGAAAATAAAATGCTCCAGTTGACCTCTTCCTGGAGTCTCCATTGTGTCACAGTTCTCATAAGGTCCCAAGCCAGAACTTAATGGAAATGTTAAGTTCAGTTCCAATAAAACAGTGGTGGACAAGTTTTAAAGAGCAATCTTTTGGCTTGTTTCAACTCTGAAACCATTTTTAGGGGTGGAAAGATACAGAGCTGACCCATGGAAGACAGTGCCTGATCGACCTGAGGAGACATCTTGTGGGGAATTTGCCTGTGTACCATATCCGTTTCTGGAGGAATTCTCAGGGACACCAATCACAGAAGCCAACAAAGCCTCCATGTACCAATAAAGCAAAGCTTATTTGCCTTATTTGCACATCAGGCAATACTCCCTTACATTTATGAGTTTTTGTTTTTGAATTGGGCTTGTCCACTGCTTCAAGGATTAAGCAAATGCATGAGCAATGAGTGGCCTGCATGTGGCCCTAGCATCCTTTTTCCCCCAGTCTGCCCTGGCACCACTGGTGCAGAAAATTTGGCAGAGGTGGCCACTGCTGCATACTTTTCATTTTGACAGGGTCAGTCCTGTTAATCCTCTGATGTCCCGTGTATATCATCTGCTTTTAAAATATACCAGCCTTTTACTCTTTCTCCTTTTGTCCTCAGCATACTTCAACCGCAGCAAAACGAGTTCAAAGTCCCAAAGCAGCCTGCCTTAATTAACTCATGGGATACGAGAGAGGAGAGGAAAGGGTGGAATCCTGCCCTTCCCAGTTGGCTCAGGCAAAAGCCAACCTCTAGCTTCTGTGTCCTTCCTCGTTACTAACTTCTGCCACCTTGACCACATTCCAATGTCGCTGAACCATACATGCCCCAGTTTTTACCAGTGAAATGTGCTTCAGTCAATATTCACACCAACCAAATGACACCTCTTTCCCTTCCCTTCCAGAAGGGAAGAAAACACTCTACCCTGCAGAATGGCATGAATCTATGCGGCAGGAGTTGTTAATGGATTCTGCTAGTGAGTGCTGTATTTTGGCAGCAAACTTGGAAGCAGTACAGCCCCTGGTGGGTTCTGGAGGGTCCAATGAAGCCCTTTGACCTTGTTTCCCACCCTGATCTAGGAGATCTGTTCTTGGACTATGACTTTTTCCTTACTCCCCTGATGTCAAAGAACTCAACCAAGGTCTTCCTGGTCCTGAGAATATGTTTGCAAATGAAGGAGTTAATTTAAATTACAGCAGTGCCAGGTAGGCGATATAGGTGAATCACTTCTGTACTTGTAGTTTCCCATCCAAAGCATTTTATCCTGAGGGTTCCTTACCTCCACTTGTACAATTAAGGAAAAAAAAAGGAACCAACAACCAAACAAAAAACATCTCCTCTTATGGAGGAACTGGCCTAAAAACAGTTTGGGGGAAAGAACGCATAGTTAATTTGGTGCCTCATTTTGGCCCCAAGTACAGTATTTAAATCTGATTGTGCCAATCTCCATTTAAGATCAGGTTTGCATACTAGAGAAAGTAAGTTTGAAAATGAAGTACAATCCTAGCTAGGAAACAGAACACAGGGAGTGATTCAAGGATCAAACTTTATGTCAGACCAGTGGTTCTCAACCTTTGGTTGTCCAGATGTTTTGGATCTGGCCTCCCAGAATCCCTGCCCATTAGCTATTTTGGCTCGGGCTTCTGGAAGGTGAAGTCCAAAACATTTGGAGAAACAAAGGTTGAGAACCACTGCGTTAAACACATAAAGATATCTACTGAAGGTTTAAGCCTCCTCCCAACCATGCATGCTGGCCCTGATCTTAATAGGAGCTGCACTTTCAACATCCTATGGAATCCTGGGGTTTGCAGTATAGGGAGGGGCATGTAGAATTCTCAGCCAGAGAGCTCTTTGGTCTCTATAAACTACAAACCCCAGAATTCCACAGGATGTTGAAGGTGGAATAATAGCAGTATAATAGCAATATAACATTCCAGGAACCCTCACAAAAAACAAAAAACTGTGAATGCTCCATTCCATTATCATTTCAATACTGTCAGCCAGCTCTGTGCAGTACTTTAATAGTGCTTGATAGCACCTCCTGTTGTCATGGATCCAGCAGTGGGCAGGGCGTGGGCATGCACAGATTGTTCCTCCTTCCCTGACTCCCATAGTGTGGTAACTTTGAAATCTATCACCTCTCGGGCCCTTTCCGCAACACACCTTTTTGTGCAGCTGGGGTGCAGGGATCGCGCGAGCAGCCTCTAGTGCGAGGTTTTCGCATCCCGGTTCTTTCAGCTCCACAGCTGCCGCTTGCTCATGTGAGAGCCCTGCGTCTTCCTCCTGCAGTGCAGCCTGGGACTTTCACATGAGCGCTGTGACTCTGGAGCTCCGCATGCATGGCAAATGTGTGCAGGGGTCCAGAGCGATGTGCAATGGCGCACCATTTTTGGCTCACAGCCGAAAATGGAAAAAGTGCGCGGTCGGTGCCTGCCAGCCCCTGGTGCACCATGCGATTGTGAGCACGTCATGTGGACCACTCCTCACGTTCGCGTGATGCTCGAGGGGTCCTTTCGCATGGCAAAATGCCATGCAAAAAGGGCATCTGTGTTTATGTTAAAAGTTTTTCTTTGTGTTACAACTTTAATTTTTTAAAATACATTTTTAAGCATTATAGCGTGAAAATGCAGCAGTGTATTGGCTTACAACTGTGTTGCGCTAGTACGGCTTCCAAAGAAAAGCAAGCAAGCAAACAAACAAAAAAACCCAACCAATTGGGGCTGTGAGGCAAGGTGAAGGTGGGGCCAGGGAGTGGCCCAGGCCTCTGTAATGCAAAAGGAACACTGGTGGCAATACCGCTACTCATCCATTGAAGGAGGAAGGGTGCAGAAAACAGCATTCCTAACCTGCTACTATTACATGAGTGGCAATGCCATGCCAGAGTTGTAACAGTACAACACGCTAATGGCGTCTAGAGTGGAAATGGCCAATGTCTCAAATGTGTCTTCTTTTGTGTGTCTGTGTACTTTTTTAAATGTAGGAAGCCATCTTTTCTAACAGAGCAAGATTGCATATCCTCCATATCCATCTTCTGATAAGTTAAATCTTTTACATCCTTCCAAATTTTTAGAAACCAGCACCCTTTAAGAACAACACAACATGCAATCTGATCTTAAATCAGATGAAAAGTTTCCCTAGGACCACAGTCTTTCTAGTTTCCTCCACACAACCACTACAAGAAAGGATTCTGATCAGAAACACCATGGGACTTTGGAGATGAAAACCCATGGCTTTTAAAAGTAAAGATCTGTAAACAAAAGCCAACCTATTATTCTATTCATGAGACTTTGCTGAAAAATTCCACATTGGCTTTCAATTATGATAACATTATCCACAAGAATCACTCCAATACCGTAATTGGGACTTGTTCCACTATTTTGAAAGAAATCCTAATTTACACTCGTAAAAACATATAAGCTAGACTCAGGAAAGAGATAAAATTGGGAAATAACTGTAGCCACCACCAGCTTGGATGTGATCTCCTCTGAAAATCAATGCAGGTAATTAGTAGGGTTTATACACTGTTGAAACTTTGTGAAGGGAATGGGAAACCATAAATGGTTCCCTAGTTAGAAAGTTAAAACTTCAAAATTCCAGCTGTCACTAGCAATTTACATGTTAGAGGTTTAAGGCCCTTTTAAAAATTACAATATTAAGGCTCCAATTATAGGTGCATTTACCTTGGAGTAAGCTCTACTGAATACAGCAGAATTTACATCTGGGTCACTACAGGGGGATGTGAGATGTAAGTATTTTGAAAAAATGGGCACAGAGACAAACAAACAAACCAAAAAATCAAATATTTGTTTGGCAGATAAAGTAAAACAGAACATTGTTTCTGTTACAAAGTACTCCAAGATCCAGCTCATATCCTCCAATATTTAGCTTTCCACAAAAACAGATGATATTGAAAGAAGCACTTGACTGCCAAGTATAAAATATCCCTTTACATGCCAGCCAATTGTCTCCTTTCTGTTCTTCTCAGAAATACTTAACATAAAAAAATGTGCCTGACATAAAGGTATGGAGTAATGTAAACAGTGGTAGCGAATCAATGAGAGCCAGTGTGGTGTAGTGGTTTGTCCACACTTCATTATCAAGAGCTATTAAAGTTAGCTTCCATTAAAGCAAGACTGGAAAACTTCAACTTCATCGTGGGCCACATCAGCATTATGGTTGCCCTCAAAGGGCTGGTTGTATCTGTAAGACTATATAAATGCATCTATTCTTTTATCACATTAAATACAGTAGGCCCTCCACATTCATGGGGGATACATGCAGAGAACCACCGCAAAAGTGAAATAATTGCAAATAACTTTTCCTCCAGAACTCCTCCTTCCCTGCACTCTGCTGCAGGCCTCTGCACATGTGCCCATCTGGCCATTGCCAGCAGCGGGCAGGAATTAGGAGGGAGAGAAAAAAAATCTTTCCTCTCTTTCGCCCTCCCCCGCTCCACAGTTGGGGAGATCGCACTGGAGCTGCAGGTGGAAACATGGTGAGCGGGACGGAAAGATCTTTTCCTCACTGCTTGCCACCTCCTCTCTGCTGCCATTTGGACAGTCACTTGGGGAGCTCTGGGCGGGCATATGGCGAGCAAGAGGAAAAGATCTTTCCTCCCTGCTCGCCATGTCCCCCCCACCCACTAATGCTCAGGTGATTGCTCGAGGAGCTGTGGGCGGGGACATGGCGAGTGAGAGGAAAAGATCTTTCTTCCTGCTTGCCATGTCCCCTTTGTCCCGCCGCTCGAGCGATTGCTTGGAGAGCTGTGGGCTGGGACATGGCGAGCGAGAGGAAAAGATCTTTCCTCCTCGCTAGCATGTCCCCCCTGCTGCCACTCAGGTGATTGCTTGGGGAGCTGTAGGGGGGGATATGGCAAGTGGGAGGAAAGATCTTTTCCTCAGAGGGGGGAAGGATCTTTTCCTCTCCACTCATCATGTTCCCCCCACCGCTGCTCAGGCGATTGCTCAGGGAACAGTGGGTGAGCACATGGCAAGTGGGAGGAAAGGATCTTTTCCTGTTGGTCCCCTACTTCCCCCTCCACCACTGCTTGGGCAATCACTCGGGGAGCTGCGGGTGAGGAGATGGCAAGCAGGAGGAAAGGATCTTTTCCTGCCGCTTGCCATTTTCCCCTCCCCCACTGCCACCCGCGCAGTCACTTGGGGAGCTGTGTGTGGGGAGATGGCGAGTGGGAGGAAATGATCTTTTCCTGCCACTTGCCATCTCCCTCCTCCTCCATCGCTTGGGCAGTCACTCAGGGACCAGCGAGTGGGGAGATGACAAGCTGGAGGAAAGGATTTGTCCTCCCCTTCACCCTTCCATCGATCCCCCGCTGGGGCAAACACACCCGCAGTGGTTGGCAGAGATCACAAGGGGGAGGAGACAGTCTTTCCTCCCTTTCACTCTTCCGTACCCCCCTGTACCCCTCTGCCAGGGAATGGGAGGGGGAGAATGGGGGGAGACAAGGCACCACGAATAAGCAAACCCACAAGAGTGAAACCAGCGAATGTGGAGGGAGAACTGTAATTGCCTCTGCATTCAATTACTACTGTTTTTTAAATTGCCTTCCCTCTGAATCAACTTTTCTTTTCTTGGACATTTTGGGGCTATTTGATTGTAGTTTATGGTCCCTGTACTTCTGTAAAGTGACATAGAATTGGTCAGTATATCCAAAGTGTGTCATTTTCTGCTACCCAGACCCTCTCTGTGCCTCTTTCTGCTCCCCCCTCTGGCTCTTTCTGCCCCACTGCCCCTCTCTGTAGCTGATGAACCCAGTCCCCACATGCAGGCCCCCAGCTGCCCATATTCTGAAAGGGGACCAGGAACCAGCACTCATAATCTACTTCTACTTTTGACTGCTCCTCTGTCCAACTCTTGTGAGCAACATGGAGCATTGCCATGGTAACCCACTGCAATGCTCTGATGGCAAGACTTGGGCAGAGGAGCGGTCAGAAGTAGAAGTACAGTGCTGGTTGCTGGGACCCTCTTCATAATACTGGCAGCCAGGGGCCTGCAATGTGGGGATTGGGTTCACTTAGTGGAGGGGGGGTCTCGCAGCTGCAGGAGGGGTGTGAGGACCACATGAAATGGCCTGGCAGGCTGTATTTGGCCTGTGGGTCTTGTGTTTGACACATGTGCATTAAAGGTTAACTCTCCACCTGAATACTTCACCAAACAACCAAATCCAAGATTCCATGGCATGTAGAATGGGAAATTAAAGTAGAATCATGGTGCTACAACTGAGTGGTGCAAAAGGACTCCTACAGCTTTCATTTCTTATCTTAACACTGCTAATTTCTTTCTATCTACTTATGTACCAATGGGGCCATTATTGAGCAGTGGAATACAACTTTGGAGAACAGGGTTTAAATTGGTGCTTAGCTACGGAAACCCACTGGGTGACCTTAGGCAAGTCATATTCTCTGAGGCAAAGGCAAACCCTCTCTGAACAAATCTTGTGAAGAAAGCTCCATGATAAAGTTGCCTTAGGATCACTGGAAACTGGAAACAACTTGAGGGCACACAACAACAGTTAATAAGCAAACTGTTTTCTCTTACTCTAATTTACCCTTAGCCCCATTTTATTTCTTCAATGCTTGGGGCAAAAAGATGTAAACATATATAATCAGACTGTTTCACAAGCTACAGGGGTCTAATACATTGACTTTCGCCTCAACACTTTTTCACGAAGATAAACCTGCTGACTGACACAGAAGTCCTAAGTTATTGGCTGCTAACCAATTGCCTGGTAAAGCCACTTGATATCACTGGTTGTACAATGTAGTACAATAGTTGTGCTGTTGAAAATCTTCTTAAAAACAGAGAATAGGAGGTAAGGCGGGAGTAAAGGTTAAATTTTGCTTGCCTTCTTCTTATACTTAAAATACCTGAGGCAGCCAGCAGTTTGGATCTTCAAGTCCACATAGGTTCAGATGCACCCAGGAATTTGACCAGTTGTGCCATTTAAATGTTTTATTGTATTTAATAGGCTGATTTTTTTAAAAAGGCAAAAAAGCACTAGCTGTGTAGTTTCTGTCTCGCTCTCTCTCTCTCATACTTTCTTTCTGTGATGTGGGGGGGGGGTCATCATCAGTTTCAAGGAGATATTGAGGGAGTATTTAACCCTGATTTCACTGCTATGAAAAATCACCCCCCCACACACATGCACACACTAAAAGTGCTGTGCTTGTTTTGGTGCAGGGGGTATTTCTTCTCAAAGCTATTGTCACTTTAGCAAAGACTTCCCTAAATGAAAATGGTTAAGGTTCCCTTCTACACAATTGTTGTGTGTCTTCAAGTCCTTTCCAACTTTTTTTTTTTTGAAAAATTTATTAAAGATTTTAATTAAAAAAAAAATCCCCCTCCCCACTTCTAGGCTTATTTTCCAGTTGAATCTGCTTGTTTACATTCCATTCATACATAGTTACTACTTGCTCAAAGAATTTGTTACATCTTTTATTATTACACAGTTCCTTTGTTACATTGCCTTGCTGCCTTGTTACATTACTTTGTTACATTATCTTACTACATTGTTACTTTAGATCACTTACAAATTTACTTTATTCTTTTTTCTTTTCTTGTACTATATCTTTATACAATCTAAAACTTCTCTCCATTCCCTTTCAAAATTCTGGATAGGTTTATTTCTCAAAGAAAATGTTAACTTTTCTGTGTCTACCATATCCAGGACTTTTGATTTCCATTCTTCTATATCAACATATTTCCTTTCTTTCCAATATTGCGCATATATCAACCTTGCAGCAGTTATCAAATATAACAGTGTCTTCTGATGAGATCTTATTTCTCTTTGTTGCCCAAGCATATTTAACAAATAAAATTCTGGCTTCATTTCAAAGTTCACATTATAAATTCTTTGAATTTCATCATGTATTCCCTTCCAGAATTTCCTTGCTATCTTACAACAGGTCCTTTCCAACTTATGGTGACCCTATCAAGACTTTTCTTGGCAAGATTTATTCAGAGGGGGTTTGCCTTTGCCTTCCTCTGAGGCTGAGAGTATGAAAGTTGCCCAGGGTCACCCAGTAGGTTTCCATGACTGAGCAGAGATTTGAACTCTGGTCACCAGAGTCATCATCCAACGCTTAAACCACTACACTGTGCTAGCTTACTTCATAATAATCCTGAACATTATTAACCCCACTTCCACACACTGAACCTCCAGTTTAAATGCAAAGATTCACCTGTAGTTTGGTTGCACAGCCACTTGCAAGTGATAGATAAAGAAGCTATAAGCAGTGAATTCTGAGTGCATATGGCTTGCAAGACCAGCAACAATCTTTCATTCTGGCTTATGATGCACACTGCTTGCATGCTCCCACAGCAAAGAGGAGGCAAGCCAGTGTGCTGTAATGTTGTTGTTGTTTTTTTACTTTTTTGCCAATTTTTTATTATTATTATTATAAGTATTGTTACACAATACACATAATATAATATACATTATGCATACGCTTACTTTATATATATACTTACATACAGATTTATATCATTTTATCTTCTTTAAACTGAACAGTTGAATAACTGCCAGAAATTGCTAGTGCTTCCTATATGATAACTGACGAAGGACCCCAAATGTTCTCCAAATAAGTGTGCTGTAGTGGTTTGAGCATTGGACTATGATCCCAAAGACCAGCGTTAAATGCCATGGTCAATCAGGGAAACCCACTGGGTGATCTTGGCCGCATCACACACTCTCAACCCCAGAAACCCCTGTGATAGGTTCACCTTAGGGTGGCCATAAATCAGAAATGACTTGAAAGCACACAACAACAACAAAGCTGCAGCAGAAACAACAGGATAATATGCATGAACATATTGACTCATTCCTGAGAAATCAGAATTATAAAGAATGATGGCTTATTGTTGCTTGTTAATGCAGTCAGTGTATTCTATTTATGCCCAGGTTTTGTACAGACTACTGTTTATCTAGGAGAAAACCCACTACCCAACCTACTACCCATTTTATAAGTTGTGCATGTGGCCAAAAAATATGAATTTGCAGAGGGACTTTATGCTGCTTTCTCCTAGAGCAATAAAAACTTTTAAAATAAGAACGAAATGGTTCTCATATCAGTAGCATATAAGAGAACTGGTTATAAATTAAAAATACAAAGGAAAAAACAATGAGCTCTTTCTTTTCTGTAAGCAAAAGAGCAGGCAAATTATTACAGAGGATTTTTTTTTTAAAAGATGAGCTGTCTAGTTGGATTTTCAAAAACTGGTCTTTATGACAAAATGAAGGCAAGCTTTTCTACATGGCTGGTAAAGGGTACCATTATATCTCCTATGTCAAAGGTCAATTTAAAGCAGTGTTAACATTAAAGGAATTCCTTACTGTCTCTCACTTTTGTTTCATATGATAATGACCCGGCTGCTTGAGATAACACCTATCAGTCTGAAAAACTAACCAAGGTCTCTCTGTTTCTAATTAAGAGTCTGTGTTACTGTAACACTATACAAACAATGACTGTATATTCAGAGTCCTGCTTATCTGAGCTGATTTAGATGTCTCAAAAATCTACATTTTTGTGGAACCCTGGATGGGCATCTACTGTTTTAGATTCAGGCAGCTAACCAATTCCTCCTCTACACAGCTGTCACCAGCACCACCTGCCATTTGTGACTGCTGCTTTAAACCAATATTGCTGACTAGCAAGGCCATCACAATGAATTTTTCTGCTTGAGGAAAAGGCCACCTTCCTTTCTCCATTCAACATTCTGCACTGTCAGTTGACTCTTAATTCAGTAATTCTGAGCAGCCAAGATTCGCAACCACACCCAATGGGAGCAGGTCAGTTTACAAGGTGAGGACAAGCTGCATGGGACACACAGCTCTGTCAAGAAAGTGGAATTGTCAGGAAGCTCCAAAGAACAGTCGGGATGGCTGCTGCCTTCCAGAATCTGCCACCTGAGGAAGTTGTTTCACTCTGCCTAATGGTGCGACAGGTCCTCGGTTCTGCACTTTGCACTGAGGTGACAGAAAGACAAAAAGGGAAATGGGCCTGGTTGGCCTTTGCATTCTTTAGGTAATGGTGACTGTTTTATATATTCTGAAAACCAAATGCTTACTAGTTAGAGAGAACTTCATTCCAGAATTTGAAGCCATAGTGCCTTCAAATAAATCACCTTTAGTTTTGGGATCCATCACTTAAACACACTCATGCTCCAAGATGTTTCTATTTGCCCAGCCAGCGTATTCTTCAGTTACCACATAAATCTTTGCTTATTTCAACAGCCACGTCAAACCAGTGAAGATGCTTCCACCAATCCCCTTCCCACTCCATCAAGTCGAACACCATTAGGTACATTCTTCCTTCTTTGAAGAGTTCCTCCCCACTTAATTAGCTGCCTGTATGTTTTTCCAAGAATCAAGTCTGCTTTCTAGCAAGAAAAGCCTGGATTGCAAGAATACTTCGCTCAAGTGTCTCATGATGCTATAACAATGTGACTGAAGAAGCAGCATGGCCAAGAATAGGAAAAGTTTTTACAGGCTGTGAAAGATTAGGAGTCACTAGCTAAATTAGATTGCTCTCATGTTTGAATGCTATTGTGTGCCCCAGAACCTCCACAGAACATACTTATTTTATTTTTTGCATTATGCTCTGCCTTGCAGCCACCAGGGCAGCTAAGAGCAGTTAAAAATAATTCTAAATTAACAAAAGTTTAATAGTTAGTTCAATAAATATTTTTTATTAAGGGGCATGAGAGTCAGCAAGGTGTAGTTGTTTGAGCCTCAAACTATGACTGGATTTTAGAGTTAGAATCCCTGTTCAGCCACAGAAACCGACTGGGTGACCTTGAGCAAGCCACACTCTCTCAGCTTCAGAGAAAGGCAAAGGCAAACCTCTGAACAAATCATGCTAAGAATAGGGTTGTCTTAGATCTCTGAAAGTCAGAAATGATGCCAGGGCAAGACATGAAACAACATTATGGAACATAATAGAGTAGCAGTTTTGAAATTTAAAGTATGTGAATCAAATTAGGATAGAAAGAATATGACTAGTCTGCTCTTATTTTGAGGCGGCAATATTACTACCTTAAATTCTTTTTTGACCTGCTTTGTTTCTAAGGGTTTGGAAACATTTTACATACCCCTACAGAATTCTGTTCTGAAGCTACTACCACAAGAAATTCTTGAATTACTTTCTACAAATTCTAGCATAAATTCAATTCTTCAAGTTGAGTGGAGGGAGAATCAATGCAAGCACTGTTCAAGGAGGCTTTTGGGTCAAGACTGAAGAGATGGTGCAGAGATTCTAACAGCTAGCAAACTATTGCAAGTAACAGGTGCTACCCACAAACACCAGTGTAAGAGCACTCCCCCCCCCAAAAAAAATAATGGAAGATGAAGTAGCTACTTCTATCAACAGAAATTTCCCTTGGTGCTGCAGACTTTGAAAACATTCTGATCAGCTGTTAGACAGCATAACATCCAGAGCTCTCAAGAGCAATCACCTACAATGCACAAAATATCTGAAGAGTGCAGTAATTCTTAACTTTAGTTTTCAAGATGTTTTAGCCTTCACCTTCCAGAAGTCCTAACCAGCATAGCAATATGGGCCATTTCCACTCAAGACTGTTTTAGCGCTATGATTCTACTTTCAACATCCTATGGAATCCTGGGATTTGCAGTTTAGGGAGGGGCTGGCTGGCTGCAAACCCCAGGATTCCATAGGATGTTGAAAGTGGAATCATAGTGCTATAACAATCTCGTACAGAAATGGTCATGATCAGGACTTGGAGGTGCAGGGTTTAAAGTACAAAACATCTAGAAGGCCAGAGGTTAAGCAAGGATGCCTGTACCAATGCTTACAGCTTGTCTTCACAATCATTTACCATCCTAAAGGTAGTGTTGTCTTAACTTATTTGGATTAATCTAAATAAGTTACAAAGCCGAGGTGATATTAAAATGTAAAAATAAATACAAAGAACAATTTAATCTATAATTCTATGCCAACAAATGCATTTCAGTTCTGAATTTGAGTCTCCTTTCATCCCCAATTAACCAGAGCAATATTCACAGGTTTATCCATTTTTATAATTACAGCAATAATAACAAAATTAAGTTAGGCTAAAACCCTCTGGTGAGGTTAATAGGATTTAGATTTAGACCCAGGTTTCCAGATATCAGGACCATCAGGTAGAATGAGGTTGCTGCCCCAGGCAGATGGTTTGGGGTGTCACAGAAAGAGAGCAATTTGTTACTTGATTTGTTATTCTTTTATTTTTGTTGAAATGGTGGACATTTCGTGGGATTCTGTGCCTCAGAGGTCTCAACAGCTTGGCCAGCCTGTGCTCTTTGACTTGGGAAGTGGGAATATCATTTGCTATTCTGCCTTGCACAGCAATATAGGGCAGCTCTGTTCCATAACAAAAGTCAGCAGCATAGCCAATACACCACACTGAATTATTATTTATGTAGTGTTATTCCCCTGTCCAGCACTTGAAGAGTAACATGATCAAAAAAATAGAGCTCTGCCTCAAAGAGCTTATAATCTAGGTTTTTCTTTTCCCCAGCTAGGAAGTCAACCGATGAAAGAAAAAACTTGAAGGGATAAATCTAAAGAAATACACTATTCTTCATTTTCAGCTTGAGAGGAGATAGGCTTAGTCAATAATCTTTCACAGAAGAGGAGAATTTTCAGAATGAATTCCAAGGACAGGTGGAACCACTCAGCAGAGGAAGTATTGGTGAGAGAGCTTTTTGGAGGGTGGAGGTTAGTAGAGTTGGAGGAATAAAAGAAGGAGGGAAGACAGGTCATTCAAATGGTTTGACAGGTCATTCCACATATTGGATGTGGAAGGGTCTGGGAAGTCAGTGTAAGGAATGAAGATGGCAATGCATTTCTGTGCTGTATATGGAGAGGGAAACATATTTGTGCATTTGATTACATGTCAGAGTCCCACCCGTTCCCATTCTTTCCTCAAGACCCAGAAGTGTAGGTTTTAGAATAAAAAGTCAGAGGTTTATTAGTTTTATTTCAACTGTGAATTAAAGGAATTTCTCCAGTTTTCTGTGTATCTTAATTTCTAATACATAATAATAAACTACCTCTGCCACAATTAGTAGAGTATTGAGATTGTGGACTTGATGCTGCTTGGTAAAACATGTGAGGACATTAAAGACTTGTATAAATTTTGTCTCTATATTGTGCCAAATCAAGAACTTTTGTAGTTGAAAAATATTTAAATATATTAATATGCTGGATGTTAAAACAGAAAAATGTTTTCAAGTGGCTGTCAGTTTTCCAAAAGTGTGAAGGATAGTTAGAGAAAACAAGCACAGTACGAAGAAACATATCCTTAAATCCTCTTTAATCAGTGGGATCTAAGCAATTATCAGCATCTGAAGCACTTCACTGGATTTTAACATGATTTTTAGGAAGGACATCTCCATTGTTCTGGATTATTTATAAAAATAGTTCTTTTGTCAATTTCTAAAGATAATCAAATTAGCATTGTCAAAACACAGAAGAACTTCCTCCAGTTTATTAAAGAAAACAGATTAGCAATGGAGTTTACATCCTTTGTAGTGATAAAAATGTGACTTATGACTTTCAAGAATTAAGTGCTGACTGGTCATGTACATAATGTTTGTTAAAAAAAAAGGAGAACAAACAAAAAAGAATAAATATGAAGCTGTCTTCTTTGTCTGATCTTCAGTCCAGCACTATCAGATTTATTAACAGTGAAACATTCTTAAGAGCCCATTAAGAAACAAACAGAACAGAACAGTTCAACACACAAAACAAACGAAGAACTTCCGTTACTTGCACTTCCTGCATGCTGGATGCACAAAGAACAATCTGCTCCTCAGTCCCTCTTCCCTAAAAAGGACTGGAAATAAGACTTAATAAAACAAAAATGTCAACATAGCTAGGGCAAAAATACTAGATGACCACCAGAGAATGGAAATGGAAATTCCTCAATGGTTAATTTGCAATTCAATTCATTAACTTCGGTTGGTTTAGTGAAAACTGGAAAATCACTTCATTCATTTAACAATATATTTATGCAACTATTTTTAGGTTTTTTAAAAAAGAAAAACTAAAATCAGAGAAAATGGCCCAAAGTGGCTCCCCTTAAAATACCCCCAGAAATAAGTGAAATAATGTAAACATTAACCATCTTTCAAACAATTAGCATCACTGTCATTTAATGATGTGATTTTTTTAAATGAATTGTTTAAGAAATCAATTAATTCAAAATTCTGGTATCAGCTAAGTATTAAATTACTTAAGGATTTGTATAACAACTGGTAAACTGCCAGTCTCCTATTCTGCCGACTGGTGAAAACAGGCTGGGATCTACTATGAGGCAGAGTGATACAGCTCACTGGGATCACTTCCTGGCATCATGAAAGGTCAGAAAATTGTTATTTATTATGTTATGTTATATTTATACTGGCAGAGATCGTTTTGGTAAGACTGCCTACTTCATGGGCTGAAATAACTTTGCTTGCTTTGGGTGCTATGAGGCTTCCTCTGGATGTTTGTTGGGGGGCCACTGGCTGTCTTGTCTCAAACACCAGAATATTCTGGCCCTGTGCTGGAAATGTTTTGATGAGAGGTATGGACCACTCCTTTGCTACTTGGAATTTCTCACCGGGTGCATCACATGCACCAAACTTCTCTTAACCACTTGTTAAGACATTAGAGAGATGACGCAGATGATGAAATTACTCTGGGATGTTCTCTTGAACTCAGTGGTAACTTTGACATCTGTATCATCTTGCCATATGGAACACAAAGCTGCATTGCAAAACCATCATTCAATGCTATATGCCATAAAGACACCATAGTACTAAGTTAAAACTTGGGCCCTTTCTGCACCTTACCTTCTTCCGGTGCTGGGGTGCGGGGATCATGCGAGCAGCCTGTGGCAAGAGGCTCTCGCATCTGGGGTCCTTCGGCTCTGCACAAACTGCCTGCTTGCATGAGAGTCCCACCTCTTCCTTCTGCAGTGCAGCCTGGGACCTTCCCAGGCTGCGCTGGGGCAGGAAGCACAACTGGCATGGCTCCGGAGGCTCTGCATGCCAGGTAAGTGCACGCGGGGCCCAGGAGCAATGCGCGATCACGCACCATTTTCAGCTTCTAGCCGAAAATGAAAAGGTGCATGATTGGTGCCTGCTGGTCCCTGGAGCGTCGCGTAATTGTGAGTGCATCACAATCACTCCTCACAATTGTGTGACGCTCCAGGCACCCTTTCGCATGGCAAATGCCGTGCGGAAAGGGCCTCTGTAATGATTATCTTCATTCCACCCTAAAGTATAGCTCAGCTTTTAAAACCCTAATGAATTTAATGAAGAGTTCTCATTATGCATTAGAATGGTACCCATGGGGACAAGAGAGCAAAGGTTTGCTAATATATGTTATCTGAAATTAAGATAAAAGGAGTCATGTTTTATTTTTACCACTTCCCCTTTCTGTCCCCTAATTTGCCTGCTAAAAATAATCTAGCCCTCTGTATACTTTCCAAGAAAATGCTAATGAGTACGAATAGCAGTTTCTGTCTCCAAACTTTTCAGGATCAACACACATACGAGGATTAGCCAAATGTCAAATAAGATCTTGTTCCACCAGCTGAGTTTCAACAAATCACACCAGAAGAAGGCAAGTATGGATAGGCTCCACAGACAAAGCTCAGAATGACCCTTCACTTAGAATGTATTTGAATAAATATTGTATTTATAGATACCACCACAAGCACCACTATAGTCCTACTTCCACTGAAGTCAAGGCTTTGAAGTGACTGAGATACATGACAAGCCATCTGCTTCTCAGTCAGCTGGGTGACTAAAAGAGACAATGTGTGATTAAAGAAATCATGTGGAAGGTTTTGCTTTTCCCAGTAAATACTTATATTTCCCTGCAGAACACAGATTCCAAGTTACTAGATGCTATCATATAATGTACACATTCTGTTTAGGTACAGACCTTCTATGCGGGGCTACTTTACTCTTAAGTGTATGCCTCATGGTTATAACATTAGGTTTATAGTTTAAATAAAAGATATTTGTATGACAGAAACAGCGCTAACCAATTAAAATTATCATTAGTATAGATGGCTTATGCAAAGCTGAGAAAGTGCTTAATTAGCTGAATCGTGCTACTACAGCCTGTGCATGTGTGTGCCCCCAAGTTCTCTGTTGATTTATGGGTGGCCCCATGCATTTCATAGGGTTTTCTTAGGCAAGAAATGCTCAGATAGTTTGTCATTACCTTCCTCTACACTATAGCCTATAGCACATGGTATTGTATGGCAGTTATACAAATACCAGCTAGGCCTGACTCTGCTTAGCTTCCAAGATCAGTCAGAATCTGATGTCTTCAGGGTACAGCTGTAGCAAGTCCAGATGACAATGCTATGTAGAATGGTTCCATATCATTTCCCCTTCCCTTCCTTTGCTTTACAGCAGCTGGAATGCCATGAATCTGCACAAGTGGGAAATATTATATCTAAGGTCAAATTCATATTAGTGAGAATTGCTGCTCACTCTTTATTCAAAGTCAGTTTTGTATGAGTCTCTGAATATACAAAAATTCTGAAAATGTGTAGCAAAATGAGTAACTGATTGAGATTTCTAGTAGTCAATTGCAAGGCTTACAAAAACTTAAAAAAGAAAAAAAAAGGAGGGGGGATAAATTCTGGAGAAGAAGACATGCCAGAGTAGTTTGTTGGTATACTTATACTCATATACTTATAATGCAGAATTATAATGCAGAATTGCAAAATTCAACTCTTTTTGATATAGAACTTGTATTACTATGGTACAAAATTTCTTTACTTTTTTAAAACAAATATTTTTACTAATTAGATTTATATCCACTAATTAGATTTATATCCCACCTTTCTTCCAATCAGTCTAAGGTAGATTGCAAAGTTCTCTTCCTTCTTTACTTCTTTACTTTATCCTTACAACTAGCCTGTAAAAGTAGGCCAAGCTAAGAGAGAATGAGTGGCCCATGGTCATCTAGGGAATTGTAAGGCTTAGTAGGCAGCCAAACCTGGGTCTCTCAAGCCCTTGTTCAGTGTTGTAACTAATAGGGTGACCTAGCTATAAATACATATAAACAACTGCACCTACAAGAAATCCAAGGGATTCAGTGTGGCATATTTGTACAGTCTAATTTCTGAAGACAGGAAAGCAAAATAATGCAGGATAGCAAGAAAATTCTCATATACAGGAATATGAATGGAATGGGTGCCTGAGATTCATAAAGGTACATTCATAAACTCATTCTTCCCTTTATATATAGAAAAAAAAATCTTTCCAGAGACACTCACTGCCCTATTCCAGGCACATTATTATTGGGAAGATGGTATTTGTTAGAGGAAGAACAAATCAAGAGATATGCTAGTAACCTTGGCCCGAATAGCATAACCCCATCCTGCTAATTTGCAGTCTCTCCGCTGGAAAAACAGCAGCCTTCACATTCCTTGATATTTATCAGCCAAAGAATCAAAAACAAACAACATGTCCCGAGGTTCTTCACCACACAGAATTATTTAAAAGTCACTTTGACCCTTGTAGCACAGGAATAAGGTAAGAAATGTAACTGGAATGGCTATACTCTGCTGGGCTTTCTTCTTTATTTATGGCCAGTTAATGGAGTCTACTCCTTAAAATGCTTAGTAAATCACAAACTTTCTGGTGAAGGCTATATGTATTTTTTTTAAAAAAAATATTTAAAATTGAGACTGGCACAAAGACATTCCATTGTTCGGGAATCCAGAAATTTAGAATGCCAGCTCAATCTCAACGTGGTATCCATGTGTCTTGGGACTGCATACACCACACTAAAGTGCCACCAACTGAGATACCAACTGGAGCCAGCATGTGCTGGAAGAATACCTTGGTCGACCTTCTCAGAAAGTTAAGGATTAAGAGCATACAATCAGCCTCCAACATGGCACTTGCAAGCACCACTATTGCCAAGGGCATTCCTCATGGTGCTTCCTTGGCTCCCCATTGCTCCTGACTCCCTTTTTTCTTTCTTTCTTTCTTTCTTTCTTTCTTTCTTTTTTTCTCTTTCTTTCTTTTAAATGAATTGGGACATTGTATTGTTGCTGTTAAACAATGTGCCATGCTCCAGTATCATGTTTATCTTTGAGAGGGTTTGTAGACCCTAAACACTTTCTTAGGAAATATAAAGGGCAGGAGGTGGCATCTTTGTGCTTCATTTTTAAGCAGGTCCACCCTCTATTAAGAAAAAGGAAGAAGGTAAGCTGAGATTGGTGGGAGCAACCTGTAGAACTGAGAGGTGGACAGGGGCCAGAGCCATGCCAAGGAGTGAAGTCTCTCTATTTTTTTTTTTTTTTACCCCTGATGTGTATTTTGGCTGATTGTATGTATTTTTCTAAGCAGTTTGCTTTCTGTGAAATGAGTATTTGTGCTTTGTAGGAGCAAATGCTTTGGCACTTAGTTTCTCAGCAAAGTTATTTGCTTCTGAAAATCATTTGCTCGCTCTTCTATGAAGTGGGCATTGGAATATAAAACTGTGGGTTCAAAAGAGTGGTTCTATGTTTCGAAAATAGGACTTCACCTCTATCTTCCATTAGATTCTTTAGCACATTGTTTTTTTAAAAAAAATCCCAGTCTCATTGATTTGCTTTCTAAAAGTCAGACCCCCTCCTCCATTTTCTCCAAGTGAAATTTCTTTCGAAGTTCCAGACATGCCCACCAGTTCATATTTCACAACAAGGCTGTGCGCAAAACCCCTGTTAATTCCAAAGTACACGGAATGGAAACAGGACTCAGGGAAAAGCTTGGTACCAAGTCTATCCATCAAGTTATGGGAAATGTATATATTTACAAATCTTGCCATAACACTTTTCATTTAAAAAAAAATCTCAAGAAGTTTACAATAAACAAATCTGAACACATTATTGGAAGTCACCTTGAGTCCCATTCTGGGAGACAAGGTGGCATAAAAATATAATAAATAAAATAAAAATAATAAATAAACATTTCTCCATGGGTCCAAGCTCAGACCTCTATTTAATACTCTCAAAAAAAGCCAGGACGAAGGTTGCATTTGTGTCTTATCAAATATAGAGCACAGTCATGTTTATGGCTCTTCAGATTTCTGTGCAAAGCTAAAATTCATAGATATAATCACTGTGAATGAGATCTATTTGTCTCACTTTGGACAGTGCAGGAGGAGCAAGAAAGTTCTTATTCTTATTGTTCTGGTTGTACACCATTGTTATTCTTTTCCTAAAACACTGTCCTGACACACCAACGGGGAGGCCTTAATATAGGACAGTTTGCATTGGATTTGGCTATATTTCTCTGATAAGCATAAAAAGGAAGGGGAAACATCTGAAGTTATTTTTATGTCTTTAGGTCTTTTGGCAACACAGTGAAAAATGTGGGGTGGGCCTGGTATTGTCTGGAGCCTGTCAGTTCTGCTGCATAGTCTCATTTCCTTCTTCCTGTTGCTAGTGAAGCATGAGAAACTTCTGTTTACAATATAGGACCATCCTGTTTGATATACACCTCCCCCCCCTTCATAGGCCAACAGACCACAGTTGTCTCCCAACACAGCATACAGAAAAACTCCACATACTTCTTCTGGCCCTGAGCAATCCAGATACTTTCTATTTTATCATCTATTTCTTACACTAGAAGGCATAAGGTGTGGAAGACCTTGTACAGCAGATCCCCCCTAGCAGCCCCACACATGCTTTGAACATGATGTTCCTTCACATGTGGGCTTTCCATGTGCAAATTTGACATAGGAGAGGATGAAGTGGCTTGAAATGCCTTACATCTTGCCTAGTTTTCTCTTAGTCTCATTTAATTGGGAAATCTATGGATTGAATCTAGAACTGCCTAAATACAAAAGTATTATATATTTCTACAAACTATAGATCTTGCCCCTCTGTCTAGAGCTGGCTTCCACATAGTCATGTTAACTGGAAAGTTTTTATGAATAGCAAGAAGAGCTGCTATTTATGAATCTATTGTAGCTCATAGTGCAAACATTTATATCAAGGGAACTGGGTACCACACATGTATCTTATCTTTCACCATGGTGAGTGAGTTATTAACTTCTGACAAGTCCAACTTTCCTCCCTACTGTAGAACTGCAGAAAGTGGTATCAATGAGGGGCCCAGGGCAAGTGCAGGTCCTGACAGTACAATTTTTAAGCCAAAACCTGTAAATGCCTGTGCACACAGATAGAACTGCTTTTAACTTTTAAAGTCAATGCTAATATTGTTTTGTCCACATGCCAATCTACACAGCTGCACTATGAAAAATCTGTGAGCTCTGATTTTATATGGAATTAGGCATCACATATTCAATACAGTGTGCCTAAAATGCAGATCATTCTGCAGAGGAGTAGGATGGAAGAGAAGAACTGTAGCACAGAAGTATGAATGGGCCATAGAAACAAGTTTGTAGCCAGTGCAACTATTGACAAGAGGTGAATCATGGTGGGTATATGTGGGTAGGAAAGAAAGAGTGGAGGGAGGGAAGAGAGGAAGGAAGGAAGGAAGGAAGGAAGGAAGGAAGGAAGGAAGGAAGGAAGGAAGGAAGGAAAAAAAGAAAGATAGAAATACAGAAATGCATATATGACCATAGTATCTATTTGGGTTCTTGGATGAAAGCCTGAATGTTCACCTATTCAAGAAGTGTTCTGCTCGGTCTATAATAGTTGAACTATTCTATAATTTTCTTCCTGATTCTTCACAACGTAAATGTTAGTTTTGCAGCTGCTCTGCACCATTAGCCATGAAAAGAAACTTTACATATTCCACAGATTCTCACAGACTTTGCATATTCCACAGTGTCACTCTCCAGCAAGAAATGAGAAAGTTAAAATTAGAAAGGACAATGTTTTAGTGGACTGGAGACAACGAAGTTTAATGATGGCTGTGATTACTCTCATAAAATTGAAGAGTGATACCAAAATATGACTGTGAAAAGAAACCAAGGGTCCATTAAACTGGCCCATTAAACTATGACTGCACACAGTAGTATCAACCAAAGACATTTTAGAAATAATCTTCAAGCGAAGGGACCACAGCCATCCTACCGTAATTCTTTTCTTCCTACAAAGTGTCTTACACAGGTCCCACTGTGCAAGCATTTGGAAAGAATAACACAATCCAGGATTATCAATAAAGTTTCCTTAGTCACTTATGATAACTGCTAATCATGTCTAGGGAAAGAGTTCTTTTTCATTCTTCCCTTTAGGCCATAAAAGGGCTACTGCAACTACATAATGGCAAGAAACTTTTGTAGCCTTTGTTTGCAGGCTGATAATCAGTCATAGAGTTTTCTCTCTGGTTTTGAATATGTGGGCTGGTGGATAAGTTATGCTCCCTCCATTTGACTGAACCAAAAAGACAACATGTAGATAAAGGGCAGCTAATTAAAACAGAGGCACCCAAAGTCTATTAGCTTAAATCAGAGGTACAGTCCTGCAAAGAGCTTGTAGTCCAGATGGATGCTAAATTAATCAAAATCTGAGCAGCCGATATATTTACATACCCATGAAAAAATCAACAACACTCCCCAATCTGCTAGGCTATTATCTTCTTTATAGTTCATTATAAATTGCATTGCAAATGTAACCAGAACCTCACTATCCAGACCACTGGGAGTTCCTTGCTCCATCTGAGAGTCCCAACAGCTCAAGAGAGAAAATGAATCTGTCACTGATGACTGTGATAATGTTACAGTTGCTCAAACCAAAAATTCTGCACTTTAAACAAAAAAGAGGAGGGAGAGAGAAAATCTGCTATTATTGTTAGATAAGGGGTAAGTCAAAACCTGGAGCATATTGTGAACAGGCAAAACATTCTGCCAGATCGCCTGAAATTTCATCTTCAGGGAGCAGGAGGTGGACTATTAGCTAGACAAGGTCATTTGTCTTGGGAGCTCTTTGCCTGCCTGGTGCCACTAGATCCAGATGCCCATATATTTCCGCTCACTCTCATTCATGTAGAGTAAAACAGTTGGGGGTAGCATTTCCCAGCTTCAGATTTATAGGGGTGCAGGCAGGCACTGGTGCCGTGTGCACAGATATCCAATGATCCCCTTTCAGAGATGGCAAATTGTTCTTTAAGCTACCTCAAGTTCAAACATTCAAGAGGAAAATCAAAGAGGGGCGAGGCATGCTGTTGGTGCTTTTCTCTTTTTCTCTCTGGGCATGTCCTCAGGATTCAAGAGCAAATCTGGACCTGAGTTTAGGTGTAAGAGGGTCATTTTCTTCAAAAGAAATAAGAAAACCAAATTAGGGATACTTTTTGAATGTAAAATGCATTCTGCCCTCTGAATTCTACCTCTCTCATGAAGTGATGTGTCTCCACGTACAGCCAGTATCTTCATGTGTTTTTGAACTGGTAAATTAGAAATGATTATGGAGGGCTTTTTCTTCAGAGCAAAAAACCTGAACGCTGCTGTGGGGATCTCACAGTTCAAGTGTGGAGCTTGTGGAACTTACTTTTGGTGACTACAACTCACAAATCACCCACTGATCATGCTGTTCAGGGGATTCTGGAACCTGTAGTCTGCTAAGTAAATTTTCCAGGCTATGTTCAAGCAGATCTTATAAAGCATGCAGTTAGTGACTGTGGGAATTGTAAAGCAAAACATTTAGAGAACTGTGTCTGTTGTTTTCCCATCCACCCCCATATAGAGATCTATCTGTGAGAGTGAGGGCTAAATGCCTACACTCTCCAGCTGAAGCTTATGGCTTAGGAAATGTTTGAAAAGGACTGAAGTTATGCTAAGAACAGATGCTTTGGATGCATAATATCTCAGTTTCAATTCCTGCCAAATCCAGATGGAAGAACCTCAGACTGCAGAAACAAGAAAAAAAGAACACTGCCTGAAACTTTGGGAAATCCACTGACAGTACGATGGGAAATCAGATGAGAGAAATGGACAGAGTATAAACATAATGGCTATCACCACTCCCAGAATCCACCAGCCAGTGGCCAAACTGGCCAAGGAATTCTTAAACTGTTAATCTAGAAGAAGTAAGTTTTCTAAGCATGAGTACTGAATCAGACTGAAGACCCATCTAGCCTAGGATTTTTTCCTCACAATGTTCAGTTAGATGCCCTAAAAGAAAACTATAAATAAGGACAAGCATCCAAGAATACACTCCCATTTCTATGTCTCAGCAATTGCTTCTAACCCTGGGGGTAATATATAGCATCTCTATATGTTGCAGTTGTCCTGTTTCCTAAAAGAGGATGGATGACACACTGAAAAAGTTGCATGCCTTCAAGCCATTTCTGACATACTACAACCCTATCATTTTTTAAAAAACAAGATTTGTTTACAGAAGGTTTGCCTTTACCCTCCTTTGAGGTTGAGAGACTGTGACTTGCCCAAATGGCTTTCCATTGTGGAGCAGAATTTGAACCAGAATCCTAAACCAACACCTACTACAGCATCCTCGTTTTCACTGAACACACCCTTGTGGAAAAAGACATACATATTATTTGGACAGAAGAACAAACCCAGTCTAGAATTGACTGGATGATGAGTGCTGACTGCAGATGCTTGTGGTGAATTCACTTTGGGTTTTAGTCTGAACTTCAAAGGAGCCACCCAAGATGCTGAATCTATTTTGGAGTCTGATTCAGCATCTCAGATAGCTCCTTTAATATCAAATACTTAATACTAAAACCGAAAGCAGATTCACCACCACACTGACACGGAGTATATCCACATTGCAAAATTATAGCCATTTGATGCTAGTTTAACTGCCATGGGTGCATCCAAAGGAACCCTGGGATCTGTAGTTTTGTTAGGTATTAGAATCCTCTGCCAGGGCTTCTCATGTGGGAGCTCACTATAGGGGAGCTCACTACAGAATTGTATGTATCTCACTCAACTACAAATACTAGAGTTCCAAAGGATGGAACCTTAGCAGTTAAGTGGTATCAAAACCGTTATAATTGTGCAGTGTGGACACAGTCAATCATGTCAATCATTCTTCTCTTGCTCTTTGCATTGTCATAATAGAAATGACACAGTATTAATGTACTATGAGTAAAGCAGTGTAATGCTATGTAAAAGTAAGTCCTTCTGAGCAATAATCTCTCTATCACATAACAGGATCACAGTCTTCATTTATAAACCTGTGTTCTGATTTCTTTTTCAAAGACTTTGAAGTTATCAAGTGTTATTTCTGAAAGCAAAATTACAAGGCTCCATAGGCCACTGGTGCCCCATTGAGAAATGTCATTTTCCTGTGCAGTCTCTTTCTCTCTCAAAAAAAGCAACAAGCATATGTTAGAGTCTTCACCTAAAATGTGTTACACCTCATTTACTGCTACTTAGGTATCGTTTTCATTAGCGTAACACAAATATTTTGTTCACAGTGATGCTCCAAGTATATCATTGGCAAGCTTTTGTGAGAAAGGGGAAGGGTGGGAGGCAGAAAGAGAGAGGGTGTGGCACCCAAGTTAGACCACAAAAAAGAATTGGTTTTCTGTTTGTGCTTTAAAAAAACAACAAGGCATTGTTTACAACTGGCAGGGGGTGTTGCTCCTTGGAAGGGATCAAAGGCTGCCAGCATGACAAAATGAACTCAGGCACCATGGCTGGGGGTGGGAGGTATTTGGCTCTCAGGAGCCACCAGACTAATTAGTGGGGGGGGATCTTCAAAAGGGGATTGTAAGTTTCCCTTCTTTTTACCTCCTGTCAACACCACACATCCCAAGTTAACTCCTTTCCTCGATTGCTCTCTTTGCACACTCCTACATACACAGTTCCAAGCAATTCACAAAATGATGGAAACCATTTTGGCTTGAAACTGTGGGAGAAAAAGTATGCACAGACACACACATACATCACTCCACTAATCTAAAACACATTTCCAGGAAAAAGCTGTCCCAGGGCTTCAACCGGTCAAGGATTTCTCCTCTTCCTGTTTCATTAGGAGCCCTAGGCTACGGTCCTAAACACACTTCCTAGGGAATAACCCCAGCGAATGCAGTGAGACTTAGTTCCAAGTAAAGGACAGCGCTGTTAATCACCTTCTTTCCTTTTTTTATTATTACAATTCCGAGTTGAGGACAGTTAATTTTTGGACCACAGTTCCAGCAGCCAGCATGGTCCCCTGGCTTTGCTGACTGGGGATCCAAGGAGTTGTAGTTTGAAAAGGACTCTTTCCTAAACTTTGTTCCATTTCTCTGCTGTGGGGTCAACGGAATGTTCTTTCCCCCCCATCTCTGCTGCGCAGGCATGACCACTACAGGTCTTGATTTTCCAACGAGGACAAAAGCAAAGTGGAGTGATCAAGAACGAGCAAGGCACAAGAGCCCTTTAAAAGCGGGATCGAATCCAAAGATCCTGGTGCAGTTTAAAGATCAGGACCAAGGGAGAAGGCAACACAGGCAGACCGACCAGGTCAGCTAAGCTGCAGAAGGAGACAAGCAGCATGAAACAAACCAGATCGCGGGGCAGGGCAAATACCCAGCATTTCTGAAGGGGCAAGAAGATTCCCTGAAGACTTGCAAGGAGCCCGCCTACGTGCAGAGATAAGGGTCTTCTTTGCCCTTTTGACTGTCAGAGAATCACCTCTCCCCCTCACCCCCGTTTCTTCCAGCATAACAAAAGCAAGACCCAAGGTAGGGACGATCTAATCGCCTGATCTCCAGAGGCTGGCCGCCCGGGGGGGGAGAGCCGCCTGCTCGGCCGATCTGGGGCTTCCCCGAAGGGAATGAAGGCGACCAACCAAAGGTTGAAGTCGCACCTCCGCCGGGCGTCTGAATACACAACTGTCTCCAAAGCAAAGCTCCCCCACGGCGCTGGGAAGTCACCCCCCTCCCCTGATAAAAAGAGGACCGAAAGCCCCCACCTCAGGCTGCCTTCTTATGCAACCTGTGCGTGCCCAGCCACACGTGGAAGGTGCCTCTGCCGAAAACCCTGGGCCATCTCCGCACTGGCCTGTTATAGCGCGATGATTCCACTTTCAACCTCCTCTGGAATCCTGGGGTTTGCAGTTTCGGGAGGGGCCGGCCGGCCCCTCCCGAAACTGCAAACCCCAGGATTCCAGAGGATGTCGAAAGTGGAATCATCGCGCTATAACAGGCCAGTGCGGAGATGGCCCTGGTCTACCTCTCCAGCAAAAGCGATCATCACGAGTTTCGGGGGTGTTTTAACTCTTCCTTTCTCGCCCTCGGTTTCAGAACTTGGAAAAGTTTCTTAACGCAGTACCGCTCCCGGGGTCTTCTCTCCTACCTGGTGTATTCCGGGAGTTGTAGTCCAAACGGCTAATTTTTCCAAACTCTGAAATAAAGGGCGAGGAAACCCCTGCTGCCTGAGAGAGGCCATCCATCCACCGATAAATAAACATCTTCCCCCAGCTCAGTTTGACTTCTGCTCAGGCTGTCTCGCCCTTAGAATAAATGATGCCGTATGATAGAAGAGCTTCCCTGGGCATGTGCAGAATGCTTCAGCTTCACCGCGCCAAATCTACCAGCGGTCCGGGGCAACTCTCCTTTTTGGTGTTTCTATTTATTAGAAGATCGATGTTCCGCCTTATAGCCAAATACCTCAGGGCGTCCTCCAATCCATCGAATTTAGCCCATTGAAAATCCTCCGAGCGCCCCCTCCCCAAGAGGAACCGGATCAGAAGCGGCAAGAAAGGGTGGCTGGGGGCGCTGGCTGCTCTCCCGCCCCCCACCCCACCCCCGTCCGCCCCCTCCCCTTCCCCAACCGCCGGGAGCTTACGTGTCAGGATCATGACCTCCTGCTTCTCCTTACACATCGAAGGGAAGAAGGGCGCCGGGAGCTGCGTACAAAGAGCGCGCTCCGTCCGCTCCAGGGTCGCTCCTCGGGGCAGCGCCTCAACTCATCTTCCCGCTTCCTTCCTCGCCGCCGCCGCCGCCCTCTCTCTCTCTCTCTCTCTCTCTCTTCTTGCGCTCTCCGCTCCTCTGAGCCGAAAGCCCTTCAGGCGCCGTAGAGGCCGAGAGGGAGGCGGCGGCGGCCACTACCGCTGCTGCTGGGTCTCCTGGCCGGCCGAGCCATCGCCGCTGCCGCCGCCCCTCCTTCCCTCCGCTGGCCGGGTTCCCCCTTCCCGTCTGGGAAGCGCCGCAACCCCCCGGGCTGTGGAGAGGAGAGGAGCCGGGATGGGAAGACGCCGGCGCCTCGTCCGCCGCGCTTCGGAGACCGGGGGGACCCGCTCTCTCTCTCTCTCCTCTCTCTCTCTCCCTGACCCTGCCCGGCACGCTCCGTCTATAATAAACTTCAGCCCTGCCGCCGCCGCGCCTCCGTCGGACAAAGAGGAAGCCCCGCCCCTCGCCCACCCCGCGGGCGCCTTTCCCTTGGCGGGAATTCCGCTCCCGGGGACGTTTCCCTCCTGGCTCCTCGTAGAAGAACTGAGGGAACGGCCGCGCAATTTTTGAAGCCATTCCCGCCGGCCCCTCCGGAAACGGCAAACCCCAAGCTTCCATGGGACGTTGCGAGTGGAATAATAGCGCTATAAACAGTCTAGTGCGGAAATGGCCCTCGTTTCAGAGGGTAAGGGGAAGCTCCTGGCCACTGTTGAGAGAGAGGCGGTGCTGCCCCCCCCCGCGCTAGCCTTTAGTCCAGGCTTCAGAGAGTGTCTCCACGAGGCTGAATCCTAAGCACCGCCATGGGTTCAGCACCAGGGACAGCGCCTTCAAAGTTCAGAATAAAACCTCGAGCAGACTGAGGCCATTTCCGCACTGGCCTGTTCTAGCGCGATGATTCCACTTTCAACCTCCTCTGGAATCCTGGGGTTTGCAGTTTCGGGAGGGGCCGACCGACCCCTCCCGAAACTGCAAACCCCAGGATTCCAGAGGAGGTTGAAAGTGGAATCATCGCGCTAGAACAGGCCAGTGCGGAAATGACCTGAGTGCACCCCGGCTATTTCCGCACTAGACTGTAATAACACTGTTATTCTATTGTCAACATCCTATGGGAGCCTGGCGTCAAGGCCCCTCTCTAAACTGCAAACCCCAGGATTCCATAAGATGTTGAAAGTGGAATAATTGCCCTATAACAGTCTAGTGCGGAAGTGGCTCCAATAACTTTGGAAACCACCAACTGGATAGGGGTCTTGTCCTCAGAATTGCCTGGAGATCCCTGGGACTGCATTTGGAATCTTTAGATGGCCATTTCCTGTAGTCCGGTTCACTCCATGCAATTGTAGCACTATCATTTCATTTTGCCATGGGAACATCCTATGGAATCCTCGAATTTGGAGTTTAAGGAAAACTATTCAGAATTCTCAGCCAGAGAGCTCTAGTGCCTCAGCAAACTGCAAACCCCAGGCTTCCATAGGCTTCCATAAGGTGGACTCATAGTGGTACAATTAAGCAGTGTGGCAGGACCCCTAGCCTAAATGTGGGGAAGTTTTTTGGCCAAAAGGCCTCATTCTCTCCTGAACACATGCCATGAATAAATAAGACCCAGAGCTGTCCCCCCACCCCACAACCCAGGCAGTCCTACGTCTGTTGACAGTTCTGCATGACTTACAGTCAAGTCATGATGCAGTATTTATTTTGACTGAAAACAGAGGGCCTAATATATATTTGCTAATACCACTGTGGCACTCATTATTTTATATTAAAACACCAGAGGTCTTGTAACACTTTAAAAACTAACAAGTTTATTATTTCCTCCGGAATGTCAAATTTATGACAGAATTATTAGTGTGTCTAAACAATCTTGCAATAAATTTGATGCTCCCATGAAAATGATAAACCTACTAGTCTTTAAGGTGCTGCAAGGCTTTCTCTCTCTCTGCTGCCACATATTAATATCTTATCATTTCATTACCAGTATCATTTCAATTAATAAGCAGAATGCTTAATATTCGTCCATTAAAATCATCAGAGGACTTGTGTGTACTTCTGATGGATCATACTTGCTTTCCATTTTTGATTCTCCATACAGTTCATTGTGGAATTTCTATGGTTTACATCCTCTAACCTTCCACCACAGGGTATTTTATATGGGTGAAATGTGTGTGTGTGTGAGGGGGGGAGATAGAGAACGAGAGAGAGAGAGAGAGAGAGAGAGAGAGAGAGAGAGAGAGAGCGCATTCTCTTCTTAGGAATGTGTTGTGGATTATGTAACTTCTCTGTGAAACGGGTCAAAAAAGGAATGGTGAAAAAAATGAGTTTATATGACAAAGCCACCCAACACCACCAGAGGGAAATAAAACCTTTAAGCTGCATTTAATCAACACAATAGCTCATCACTGTAAGTACCCTTGTGCTAGTGAAACACATTCAAAGTTCCTTTTGTCCTTCAAAATAATATAGCTAGGAAAAATGAAAGGTATGAGGGGAGCTCAACAAAATACACAGAGAATGGTAACATACATAGTCTCTTCCACGTACAATAGTCCAGGGTCCAAACACTTATTTTCTCTCACAAGCAGCCCCCCTCAAAGTATTCAGGCATGGATGATGAAGTCAGTGCTCTCTAGTGGGAAGGGATACTCTTTTTCATGCACATACACTTAATCATGGTGGTCTCTCTCACTCACTCTGTGTATAGCCCAGTCTGGATATCGAAAAAGTGTGAAAGGGTGTGGGGATAGGTACACTCCTCCCATGCCCATCTGAGGATTTGCCCACTTAGCACAGCAAGCTTTGAACTGAGGGGCCCACAGTGATTGTGCATTCAGATATAGGACATACAGCCAGAAGGCATGGCCCTACATCAGTGGCAGCTTGTGCCCTATGTGGTGGGGCAGCAGGCACAGCAGCCAGTGGTGCAGAGAATCTGAGATGACTGGCAAAGCCAGGGGCAATGTGTTCATTCAAACATCCACAGCACAGTTGGATGCAGAGGTAGGCAGGCAAGCAAGCAAGCCTTTCCTCATGTACACATATAGAGACAAACATTTAGCCAGGACTGATTTGGCTGGAAGTAACCTAAGCTTCTTAGGTCCATTTGCTCTAAAGGATAAATTGCTATCCAGTGCCCTGTGTTCTTGTTTAAAGTGAACGCTGAGTGTCTGAAGACTGTGTATGTAGCTGCCATTTACATTAATGTTACATGCAATATGCAAGAGATTCTTACGTCTGACAGTCTGAATACATTCCTTATTTTCCTTACATTTTCTACTAGGATGGGCACCTGTGCTGGAGGCCCAGCCCCCCATCTGTCGGGCTGTATCAATACAATAATAATGATAAAATAACACTTCTGGTCACTTCTGGTTGAGGTTGGGGAGGTTTATGTGACCTGCAGACCATACTTTCTCCACACCTGCTGCAGATAATAATTCTGTCACTAACATTTGATAGGGTCCCTGGGAGCTGTTCCAGGAGAAAGGAAAGCTACAGACAAAACAGAAACATAATAATAAAATAAAGTTACTTTGCAAGCCAGTTTAAGCCTATGGCCCAATTTCAACAGTAAGGCATCTCTGTTCACACATACTGATTCCATATCCTAACATCTGTAGGAACAGAAGGTATGCATTTCTCCCCATTGATGGTTGGTATTGGAACTCTGCAGAAAAAATCTAGTGCTGTGGCACAATCTAGTGCTTTCCATTTTAGCAAATGGAAAGAATTCAAACTTCAGTCTGCATTAAACATTGTACAGGTTTGAAGGAGTAGGATAACTTCAAAAATCCACACCTGGATTTTTGTAGCGTGTGTCATTTTATTTTGCAGTGACATGTTGTATCTACAGCCCCACCTGCTTTTCAGGCCAATCTACGCCAACCATTCCTGAGCTACAGAAATTGAGTAAACATTGTCTATTGGTTCCTCACTATACATACACATTTCTGAATCATAGTGGAACTTTTGCAATGAAGATCTGGGGGGCAGGGATGTGATTCACAAGGCCTATTTTTTTTTGGCTTCATACTTTCAGCATAGCTCAGCTTTTAGGGATTTGCCAGTAGTAATCTGATGGGCAAAGGACAAGAGACACACCTCCTCTTCAATCCATCCACATAAAGCAAACATTCATTCTGACACTATTACTTACTCAGGAGCGCAACTCCATGATTTGTTTAAACCCAGGAACTCAATGTTTGCGTGGTCCACAAACTGCTGAATTTGCAACGTTAGTCATAGTTTTGACGGTGTTCCCCTGAAACAGTTACTACTAGTGATGGGCAAGCATCTCACATTGGCTCAGTATTTATGAACTTCCTTAGTAAGCTCCTTTCAGAGGGTTCTCTCCTGGTTTATAACTGTTGGCATATATTTTCTGGTGGTGCTCTATGAATGCCTGTTATTACACGTGCCCTGGGTAGGAACAGGGTTTGTAGATGCCACTCTTTCATAATTGTTTTCTGGCAGTTGCCTAGCCTGCAGGCGAACCATTTTACCACAACCTATATTTTTTTAGGTTCCTAGATAGGCTGAGGTGATAGAGGAGATCAATTTGTGCAAATGTGTAAAAAGAAATTAAAAAATGAAAAAAGAAAAAGGACCACTGCTGGGAAAGAATCTAGTAGAATCTTTAAGATGACCTGATCTGTTTTAGTTCACAAAATAAGATCAGCAACTCAGGACAATCAAAGTCTTCTTCCTTTCCCCCTCAAGGTCCCGCTTCCATCTGTTCTAAATGCTTACCCCTCTCATCTATCAACTGCTTACAGAACCCAACTCTCTAGTAGAGGAAATAAGCCCCATCATGACAAACTGCCATCTTCATGTCTAGTCAAAACAGCGTATTTCCTTTCCTTCTTCTTTCATCTCTATCATCATCATCACCATCATCATCATCACCACCACTACAGGCCTACAGTCATGGCCCCATGGTAGCACTAAGTTGGGTGAACTGCACTGGGAAATTACAACAGAGAGAGGGGGAGGGGGGAGAGTGAGAGAGAGAGAGAGAGAGAGACAGGGAGGGAGAGAGAGGCTGAGATCTGCAGAACTTATATGGAATAATCCTCTGTTTTCCTACAGTCTGTGACTTCCATGGGACTTTTCTGTAAAAAGAACTCTTGCATTGATACTGTTTCAACTTGTTAGGTTCAGTAATTAGGAGGATAAAATGGACAGCCTAATTAGAGTTGCTATGGTAAATATATTATTTACAATTGAGTAATATTTCATGCATCAAATAATTATATGCTTCCAGAATCTTACATATAGTAGCTGACTATACCATGCCCCTTTTACCCACTCATATTTTTGGCACATGATCAGATCTTATAATCCAGTTTATATGTACCAATGCATGTTGAAAGTCAGATCTATGAAATGTCATGCAGCTGTTAGGTAAATCTAACTGAAACATATACAAATTTGAGCCAGCATTATGGTGGGCATATTCTGATAGGTAGAACACTTCTTTAATCTAAGTCTGCAAAAATATTTGAATGTGCCTTTTCTACGTGCATTTTCTTCAGCACTAAATAATTATGGAGAACACTTATGACTGGGAATCTTGGCAGGTTGGAAGGACCTACAGTGCACAGTGTGGTGTTTCCAGCTGACTTGAAGCCTGGCATCTCTTATTCCACAATCACCCTCACCTGTCACCTACCTACTCAATTAGTAAATAATAAGAAAATCTTTCTCCTGTGTATACTATTTTCTCATTCCCCAACTCCTCACCACCCATCTTGGAAATAAGCAGCTTGAATAAATAATTACTTGGAATTAATTCCTTTTTCAAATAATAAAAGTACAACTACAGTCCTGCAAATGGATGAATGATAACTCCACTCTGTCATAGTATTGTTATAACTTCCAAGTCATTTCTATAGTTATAGGGGTATAGCTTCACTAAATAGTGGGGGCTGCCTAGTGCTCTGTTCTGGGGATTTAGGTGATGATAAAATGGATGAGTGTGTTACCCTGAAAATTGGGGGTCCCGCGAGGGGCGCCCAGCTTTGCCAATTATGATATCAAAGATGGGGAAATTAGAACTCAGAGCACTGGTTTTGCTAACGAGAGGCAGGATAACGTAGCGAGATCTTTTACCCTATGTATACAGCGGCGGGTTAGAGAGTGGCTAGACAAGGTTTTAAAATAATGAACACTTCTTTATTAAACAGGAACACACAGACGACAAACACAAACTAACTAACTGGAAAAGAAAAGAGTTGCAAGGGAGGGCAATATGGCCTGTTCCGTAGTCCTGGGGAGAAGTTGGAGATTCGGGGGAAAAAGCTCAGCGTGGGGGCGCTGAGGGGAGTCCTTTAAACACACCAGCAGCAGGGCAGGATGGCAGTCGAAGGTGATCCGAGGATTGGTTAGAAATGAAGGGTTTTTATAGGGAAGATCATGCCTTTCGGCTATGGCAGTCCCAAAGGAGAACAAAAGAGGTTTCGGTGCTGGACAAAAGGATTTGGTGGGGTCAGGTTTAGCGTGATGGGATTTGCATGTAGAAACAATACCTTTGACCGAGACGTTGATGGCCCAACTCACAAGAGTAATTTGACTGACAGCCACATGGCTATTGAGGAGTCTGTGGAGGGAAGTTCCCTAAAGTTTCGGGTGAGTTTTGGGTTGCTGGCTACAAAGGGAAATGGAATGTAAACCATTAACGGCCGCTCTCTGTCCATGCTTATCCGGAGAACTTTGTGAACACGTGAGATGAGGTAATAGCAAACAGTCCAGCTAAGGCCAAATTAAATGATATCAAAAGGATATCTGGGGTCCTCACCGGGGGTGCCATAGCGGAAATAACAAGAGGAGAGTGTGTTTTGCACCACAAACCAGAGGCATGCAGGATTTTTAAGTGACAAAAATCAATTGTTTCAGTTCAGGAAAGGGGGAAGCATAGCGTTAAGGCAGCTGAGACCTGCCCAGTGGCAGAGGAGCATGAAGCTCCTCTATCATGGCAACATCCTTGGTGACTTTATGGTGGTCACTCTGGGCTGTTCTGGTGATCCTTCTGGGTTGCAGACTAAGCAGAGTGGTTGATGCCAGAGCTTAATCTGTGTGCTGGGGCAGCCTTTAAACAGACTTGTCATACTGTATACAAATAGAGAGCTGCTTGCTTACAGTGGAACTGGACAGTTCTTTAGACAATTACATAGAAAGTACAACAGTTTACATCAGTATGATGCTGCAAGAGCATTCTAGCTTTAGTTTTTTTTTTTTAAACACAAACGTTATAGCACTTCATGAGGGGAAAAAAAGGACACATGGCCTAGCAAAATCAGAGTACTGTAAACATGACAAAAGTTCTTAATTATTAAGAACACACAAGCTAGGAGAGGTTGCATCAATTTGCTTTTTCCTGAATCTCCTGGGAAGGGCAAAATTCTACCTTCTTCTAATCTCTCCCACCACTGAGTTAACTGAGTACAAACTACTTCTTCACTTTAAATTCAGTCTGCAGTGATTCAAGTAAGCTGAGAAAAAGACAGAAAGTGAGAGAAGGAAAGAGAAACAATTGAAAAATGGTTTGACAGAGGATTGACTGGGACATTAAGTACCAAATTAGGATGATTGGAGAATATGCAGTAGTAATTAGCTTGGAGAGGGGCTTCACATTATAACAGTAAAACATTACTTTAAGAAATTACTTTCCAATCTCTGCATACATGCATCTGTGCAAGTGTGCACATGCCAGTTGTGCATGTTTCTTTTGTTATCACCTGTTCTTTCAAAATTGGCTGCCGGAGGCCCTTTTCGCACTGGCTTTCTGTTGCGCGACAGCCCCGTGAGCCTCGCGGGAGTGGGAGCGTCGCTCTGCACGATGCACTCCCACTTCCGCCGTGCTCACGGGGCTGCAGCGGTGCGATCGCGGGTTTTTTAATTTTCGCCTCAAAGCAAAAATCACCCGCGCTCGCGCAATGCTCCCAGCGCCCACGCGCACTTACCTCCTGTGTAGAGCGTTGGGGAGGCGGCCGGGTCACGCTCCCTTCCCTCCGCCCCTGCAGAAGGAAGGGGCGGGGCGCTAGTGCGACGGACGCGACAGCCTCCTGCTTCGCCTGGGGGGGGAGGGCGGCTCGCGCGAGAAGGCTCCTCTGGGAGGCTGCCGCTTCCCCCTCGTTCCTTCGCCTGCGGAAGGAACGAGGGGGAACGGCAGCCTCCCGGAGGAGCCTGCTGCGCGAGAAGCCTCAATGCGAAAAGGGCCTAACTGTCCTTCTTGTCTGTCTCTTTCTTTTGTTATTTCATTTCTGTCTCTCTTTCCTTACTGTGTGTTGTTCGGAAGGATGCATGGTCACAACCTCAAGGCTGAACAAGATGGCACACAAAACGAGCACAAGCTCAAATTCTTCACTTCTCAATCAGCCTTGGAGGAAAAGTCCCTGACATGTCTCAATCTGTCAGCCACTTCCACTCAAAGAAATGAATTGCACAGCTACTAATTTAGGGGCTTATTTCAAATCCCTAACAACAGATGGAACAGTGTGGTTGTTGATGGCTCAACCACAGGTCCAGCTTCCAGTCAATTCTTCCCTTTCCACAGCTTGCAATAGGACTGAGCAGACTCCAAGGCATCAGAATTTATTTCCCTTTTTTAAAAAAATAATGAGAAATCTGAGATCCTCTACCTGAAGCAAGGTGCAAAAGGCACACACTTGTAGAATTAAATAATCTGGAGCCCAGGAAATTTGTTTTTAGGACCAGAACTAAACTGAGGCCTTTTCTGCACTAGTCTGTTATAGCGCTATTATTCCACTGGCCCCTCCCGAAACAGCAAACCCCAGGATTCCATAGGATGTTGAAAGTGGAATAATAGCACTATAACAGTCTAGTGCAGAAATGGCTTGAGATGAGAATCCTTCTGTTTAAACTACCCCCCCCACAAGAAAACCTCGTTATATCCAGTTCTCAGCAGTATTGTATGGGACAGAGAAGGGATTACCATTTTTCTGTTTTCATTAACATTCCTCTTGACAACTGCATTGAGAAATCCTTGATAATGTATATCAGATAAACCAATCATTTTACCAGTAGATCCCAATCTACTTCCTGACAAACCCTGGCGTATAATAGCTCATACATATAAACAGTTCCAGCCCCTGTTGTTATTGTTGTTGTTTGCCTTTAAGTAGCTTCTGACTTATGGCTACCCTAAGATGAACCTATCACAGCTGAAGCTGTGTCCAAGTCACCCAGTGGGTTTCCATGGCTGGGTGAGGAATCAAACTCTGGTCTCCAGGAGCATAGTCCAATGCTCAAACCACTACAGACAGCCCCATTGCCTGTAACTAGAAATAAATATCATACATAAGCTAATAAAGATCATACATCAGCTGAAAGCTAAAAGCTATATATGTGACAGAGGCTAAAAGCTAACATAAAATGAAAGAAAGTATATTTTACTTAAAATTCTCTTGTTCTCTCTACTTGTTCTACCTGCTTTCTGAATTAAAATAGTGCTGATGGTTAATCAAACAGACTAATAAAATGTTCGAAAGCTTTTACTGTGCTGATGATGTAACTTAAATGTGGTGCATTATATACACTAAATACCTGCATAAGGATCAGATCACTTTGAAGCGCTGAAAACAAATTACAGTATTTGTGATTTTCTTCAAAGCACAAGTTTAAACTTTATGTGAACAATTGTTTCTGTAAAGGGGCACTCAAACGTTTGTCCTTTAGATAGTGGACTTATGCTGAAAACAAAGCCACACCATTGTGTTCACAGGTATGGTCTTCGCCCCATTTTGCTCAAGGTACAATTATCTTCCTAGCTTTGAGCTTCAGGCAGTGGGGAAGGGATATAAACAGAACTTGGTATTAGGAACGGAAGCAAGTGGTGAACTGTATTGATTTGGGTGTGTGCTGGTGTGCCTTCAATTCTTTTAATCAGGAGTGGGAAATTAGACTACAGTTCCCATCATACTTAAGCATTGGCCATATAACTTAGGCTGATGGGAGCAGGAGACCAACAATATTGACAGGGCCACTGCTTTAAATAGTGTTTATTTGTGTTTGCAGAAACATAAAAAGTGAAAATGGAGCTGGATAATGAAACCAAAGGTGACTGGTCAGCCTTCTTAAGGTACAAGGAGAATAGTAAGACAGACAACTAGGGTTTAATTTGCACATAAACATGTTGCTCAAATGCACTGCAAAGAAAAAGAGGGAAAAGTGAACTTGCTCTGTGATTCTCATTGCCCTTTTCAAGGTATATTTAAGGAACACCCTGAGGTTTAGCTGTTTATGCACTATGGTTTAATAGTGTGCATACTATTTGGTGCCCAAAATAAGCAAACTCTTTGAAAAGTAAAAAAGCTACTTACTACTGGACACCTTCTAACACTGCCAGGTTGGGAGTGATGTTGTTTCTGGAAACCCCTACATAGCTTCAGATCATTAATTTACTTTAACACCCAACAGGAGAGCAGGACTGTAGTGTAGCTAAAGCTTGGCTTTTCTTGGATTACTGGTACTGTCAATTACCTTCTATATCATTCCACTTTTTACTGGTTTAGTTATATTCACTTGCCTTTTAAAGAACCCTTTTAGAACACTTGAAGGTTACAGGTTGCCTGGCCCTTAACGACAGGGGTTTCCCCACGAGGCATGAGTGTCCTGACATAACTTTTTCCATACAGTCTTAATGCGAGATATTATGTTAACTGCTTAAAGAATTTTCTTCTCTTTCGGTACAGTGTTAGCATAGCTGGTTTCATAATATTTTACTAGAGGTTTTCATACAGGAGAAGAATGGTATGTTAGTATAGGATGATTTAGATATATTGTTGGTTGAGAGTTTTTGCTGGTACTTTGGACAATAGAAGAGTAGTTTGTGACTCTTGTCCCTGAAATTGGCAGTTGCTACCTGCTTCTTGTCAAAACCTTTTTGGAAGCTCTACCTGGGAACAATTCACATGACTCTTTCTGAAGCTGAACAGTGAGCTTCAATGGGATGTTGAAGTTTGAAAAGGCACAAGCCATCTGGTGTTACTTCCTTGAATAAAAACACAAATTATTGATTTTTAAGCTATTTTTCTGGAGACCCAGTTTATCGTCACCCAAGGTCCCTTCCTAATGCCTACTGTGTCACATGTGTGCACATCTGTGGCAAATCTTCCCTTTCAAAAATGTCCCCCCATCCCAAAACGCAGAGAATGAAGATGGTTTCTCTGTATTGGGATGCATGAGTAAAAAATAGAGATTTTTTTCCAATATAGTCTGGTTAAACCAAGAACAAAGGCAGCCTGAGGCAAAGGCTACAGAACAGCAAATGGTGCTTCCTACTCAACCAAATAAAGTACATAGTCTTCAAAACCAGCCAAATTATTTTGGCCTATGAGATGGAAAATCCCAAAGGCACCTCTCTCCAGCTATGGTAGGAAAAATATAGCAATAACAAATTAAACAACTGATAATTTGCAGCCCTCCCATGACAATCCAAAAATCTACTGCCTAAGGTGGCTGCTTTAACCTTCATAATGACAGGGGCAGCCTTGCAGTTTGGCAACCAGCTTTGTGATCTTTTGGAGATTTTTGGCCAAAGCAGTGACAAAGGAAGTGAGAGTGATTCATGCATTCTCCACAATCATCACTTTTCGCTCTTGTGTAAAGCTCTAGAAAAAATGCTCTTAATTTTTGCTCCTTTACTCCTTAATCTTTAGTTGATTAGATTCAGAAATAAACTATTAGCCATTATACCCATAATTCCAAACCTTGGCTTCCAATATGTGGTTGGACCAATACTGCCATCAGTCCTGATTGTTGAGAATGCTTATTAGTGATAAAGGGAACTAGAGACAAACAGTATTCAAGAAACCACAGTTTCCAAAACTACTGCACTAGACTTTATCCAGTCTCCTTGAAGCTCAAAGATGGACCATCTGCTTGGTGTGCACGTGACTGGGTTCCATACTGGAGGAAAGGTGGGATATAGAGTGAGTGAGTGAGTGAGTGAATGAATGAATGAATAAATAAATAAATAAATAAATAACAGTATGTTTCCCTAAGGATGTGCTGAGATTCATGGTAATAGTTATTATAAGACCCCTGTACACTCAAATTATAAACCAAGAGCCTTTCTGCACTTCACTGATATAGTGCTATTATTCCACTTTCAACATCCTGTGGAATTCTGGGGTTTGTAGTTTACTGAGGTCAAAGAGCTCTCTGGTTGAGAATTCTAAAGGTCCCTCCCTAAACTGCAAACCTCAGGATTCTATAGGATGTTGAAAGTAGAATAATAGCACTATGACAGTGTAGTGAGGAAAGGCCCTAAGATAATGTGTACATCTCTATTCACGTAAAAGTACAACAGGATGAGCTTTGGAGCACACCTGTATCTACTATGGCAACCTTACAAATAATTACTTAGCTGGTTTCTGGGATGAGTAAGAACCAATGAGAAAGAAGAGATAACTTCAGCACAACTTACAGATCAATCCTCTTTATTCCTTTCAGGTCATTCATGCTGAGTATGAATAACTAAACAGGTAAATGGGTTATAACATCTTTTACAAGTGAATAATTTTTTTGAACCTATTTTCTGGCTATGAGATTTACCATGTTCTGGAAGATAAATATTGAGTTTCTGTTGTTTGTAAGCTTTGTTGTATGGGCACATGTGTGTACAGGGATGGTCGTAGCAGTATTTCCAGTCTTTTTGACAGAGTGACTGTGAAGAGAATTTCTCCTTTTTGAATGGATTTTTCTGACCCCATCAGAAATCTCATTTTACATATCTTTTATTTCCCCTTATTGTCCATGCTTGGAGGTAGTATAAGCTGTCTGATGTATTCTTTAACTTTGGCATTGCCAAAGGGAATATGCTTTCAAAATGACTGAGATATCATTTTTTTTGGGGGGGGGGAAAGACATTCTTTCAATGAACATTCTCTTTAGAACAAGAATAATGTTAAATGAGGGCCATCCCGTGAAAGAAACCTAATAATCATATGCTGATTGTGCCTATTCACAGAAGAAACTTTCTTTCAATGAGCTGTAGCATTTAATGGGGTCAAAGAATTCAAGATGGATGGCAAAGTATCTGTGAAAAATTGCCCCATAGGCATAATTTAAGAGGTGTATTCATGTGTTTTTCAGTTCCTTTGCAACATAGGGGACTGATAATAAGGACCTCATTGTCCTCCCTTTCCCTTTTAAGGTCCAAGTGGCCCCAAGTGCTAGCCGTACTCCTTCTTTCATTGCATCTTTTAAACTGCACGATACAGAGGAGTGTGGATTTGTAAGAGGTCATCTGACTCGCTGACACATATCCAGGATTATAAGACAGATGAAAGCCAAAGGATGGTCTAAATATCCTCTTAGAAAAAGACGTGATAAATTACTGAAAAACCTTCCTCTGCATGATACACCATTCCTCTGGCTATAGCTCTGGTTTCAATTTGGTATATGATGTGACTTTGTGTTTAACAACCTCATTGGCTGCTAATAAATTTCAATTGATAATAAGAGCATAAACCTCTACTATAAATAGAGGTGAGATTCCTCTGCAGTAGACTTTCTGACAGACCATTTGTTTTCTGTAGTAGAGATAGGGTGTGCTGTTACCTTAGGAAGCTAAGGTGGACAGAGCTCTTTTTTGCTTCAAAAACGTGTGCATTTTGAAAGCTTACCATATGTTTTGGATGAAACAAATGTGTGTGAAACCATGTGTCTATTTAAAAAGATACACTAAAAATGGACATCAACATGCTCTAGTTAATGGGGAAAATATAAAAAAATGCATATGTAAGAATATATATAGGTTAAGGGAAAAATGATGAGAAATATGTGGACATTTCCATTCCTGTTGTGTGCCTACAAATCATTTTTGACTTATGGTTAACTCTAAGGCATGGTGTAGCGGTTTGAGTGTTGGATTATGAACCTGGAGACTAGGTTTAACATGGAAACACATTGTGTGACCTTGGGTGCATCACACACACTCAGTCCCTGAAAATACCATGATAGGTTCATCTTAGGTTCACTGTAAGTCAGAAATGGCTTGAAGGCACACCACCACCACCACCATCACCACCACAACAACCACCCTAAGGTGAAGCTATCATGGGGTCCTCTTGTCAAGATTTCCTTAGAGGGACGTTGCGATTGCCTTCCTATGAGACGGAGAGAGTGTGAGGTATCCAAAGCCAGCCAGTGGGTTTCCATTCCAGGATTCAAACCCTGGCCTCCCAGAGCCCTACTCCAATACTTAAACCACGATATCATCCTGATTCCTCAGAAATTTCCATGCAGCAAGGTAAAAAAAAAAAGGCTGGCAATATGATACAACATGCAGGCAAGTACATTTCCCATTTACACTTCACCAGAGAGGATTCTGTTTCATTTCTTTTAGAGTGCCTTATTTTACTAGAAGGAAGAGCACCATTTTCTCTTAAAAAATTATGTTCAATAATGGGATGAATTTCCTCTTTTGCTTCAGTCTATTCCCTTGCAGGAGATACAGTACAATCTGGAAAATGTCACATTTCATTAGAAGACACATTATAAGTACTTTCCCCTTCAAGGTGCTGACTTCCTCAGAATTGTACAGTAGTTGAGTTTACAGATCACAGAGCAGCAATTCTGCTAAAAGCTTTCCATTTGGGTTGAATCAGGAGTGAAAGAAACCATGGCATATCCCATTTGTTTTGATTCTTTCAGCCCCACTTCATATGCTAGGCAGGAAACTGTACAAATTAAAGGAAAGCAGGCAGATTGTCTCATGTCCCACTGTAAAGGTTTGAGATGAATCTCCAAGTTGCAGACTGTCAGCCTTGCACAGGACTAGCAGGTTCTGGCAAGATTAAAAACCTGGAGGCAACATATGCCCACAAAGATGTCTACAAGTATTTTAATAATATTTCATTGAATCATAGAGTTGGATGAGACCACAAGGGGCATCAATCCAACCCCCAGTTATGCAGGAATACAACATCAAAGCATTCCCAACAGATGGCCATCCAGCCTCTGTTTAAAAGCTCCAGAGAAGGAGACTTGAGCATACTCTGAGGCAGCACATTCCAATGTCGAACTGCTCTTCTCCAGGCTAAACTTACCCAGCTCCCTAAGTCTCTCCTCATATGGCATGGTTTCCAGGTCTTCTACCATTTTGGTCACCCCCCTCTGGACATGTTCCAGCTTGTCAATATTCTTGAACTCCGGTGCCCAGAACTGGACACAGTATTCCAGGTAGGATTTGACCAAAGCAGAATAGAGTGATACTATCACTTCCCCCTGACCTAGACACTATACTCCTGTTGATGCAGCCCAGAATTGCATTGGCTTTCTTAACTACCACATCACACTGCTTACTCGTGTTTGCCTTGCAGTCTACTAAGACTCCTAGATTCTTTTCACATGTACTGTGGTCAAGCTAGGTGTCACACATCTTATACCTGTGCATTTCATTTTTTCTGCCCAGAAAAAAATGGGCATAATATTCCTGGGCAGAATAGCTTGCCCAATGTGCCTTGGTAATATGTCACAGCCAACCTTTGTGCTATACTGCTGTGATGTAATTCACATGGAAGAGGCAGAACATGGGAAAACTACTACTTTAGTTACAATTTCAACCAGTGGCTATGCTAGTTGAGAGATTCTAGAAGTTGTCCAAACAGTAACTTTTCAACCTCTGGGACAGGAATGAAGGACATATTGTTGCTGAGGAACATGTCTACACATTGTTCAACTGCAACTCCCATTATCCCTGGCCACTGGTTAGTCTGGCTAATACCGTCAGCCAAAAGATCTAGAGGGCCACATAGTCACACTTCTGATTTGGAAGAATTGTATAGCTCTGCTTTAGAACAGGACACAGAGCAGGCTGGGGGATCATATTTCAAATACATTTTCCCCAAAACTGGAAGCCAGTTACCTTGGATTGCAAGTTCCATCACCCCCAAACAACATTGACATTAACTATGCATTCATGTTTCTAATACATCTGGAAAACACCAAGATGGTAAAGGTTAAATTAGAATATTTAAATCTTATTATTATTGGTATTATTGCCAATCATAGAAGTCTCCATTTGGGCTCAGTCATTTTCTTTTTTCATAATGGATGATCCAATACTTTGTAGTCAAATGAGTTTTTCATTCATTAAGCTTATTTCCTCTGCAGGAAATAGGCATAAACTTCACCTGGCCTAACAGGCCAATTATAGGAAAGGCTGTTGTTTATTTGTTGCCTGGGGAGGGGGGAACGAAAGGCAGAGGAAATCATTTTAAACCAATAACTCAATAAAGTAAACCACTATGGTAATTGGAACATGCTCTGTTTCATGGCTATTTTCACCACAGCATTAATAAAAGGAGAATGCTTTTGTTATTACTTCTTTATCAAATCTGAAGACTGGGTAGAGAAAATATAAAACAAAATAATGTCGTTTTTTTAAAAAAAAAAAGGAAGCAAAAATGCTACTGCAATAGAACAAATGGGCAAAAACACAGCTCATAAGCAGAGATATTTAAGGAATACAATCTTTCTGAAGTCTAATATGAACTGACCTAGGACCTACCTCCTGGACTAACATAGGATCAAAACTCAGTATCTGTCTGCCTTTGCAGTACCCAAATGTTCTAAGGCAGTTGTTAGCTAAAGTATATTTGAACAAGTCTAATATTTCTGTTTTGAAAGAAAATATGTTTATAAATGCCTTTAAGAAGATTAGAAATATGATTTTGAATGGGAGTTTAAACACAAAACAGAAATGTGGGTGAAATGCACTGGGAGGACAGTAGTCTGATTTGTCCATCCCTCTCAATAAAGTGAGCTCGGAAACTTTACTGTCTGGGATCTAGTGGATTCTGGGAGTTGGGTTTCAAAAAATAACTTTTCCCAAGCTAGGATCATGAGTAGTTTTATCTTCTGAATTGCAAGCCTGAAGGTCAGTGTTTCTTCCTGGTATAATGTCAACATGTGTGAAGATGTGCTCATACAATGGTCAGTATTTTCCAGCCAAATAATTTATTTGAAAAGTGAGCCATCAATCCATACACAGTTTAGTCTGGTACTTGAGTCTGTTTTAGTCTGGTATAACCTATCCATCTTTTTTTTTTTTGGCAACCTGGAACAGGTGATGAAGCCCATTAGTGCAGAAACCTTGCTCATAAAGTCTGGTACAGACAGAAGATTGAAATAACTAGTTTCAGTTATAACTTTGAGGGCCCTCGAAAGGAGGTATTCTTATAGTTACAATTTTAAAAAAATACTTTAGTTAACTAGTTGTCTATTAGCTGCTTTTTAAACAAATATCTGCTACCTGTTGCTAGGCTGTGGTACAAAACTGCTGCTGTCACACCCTCCAGCTGCTTAGATTGGGAGTAACAGTTCTGATTAATCATCTGCCATCCCACTTTTTCAGCTGCTTTTAAAATGTCCCAGTTTCTGCACTCCTCCCACTTTATCCTATCATCCTCAGCTTACCTCAGTTGCTGCAGACTGAGTTCAAGGTAGAAAAGTAATTTCAATTTACTCAGCAAGAGGGAAAGGAGAAGATGGGCACAATCTTGCCCTTTCCAGCAGGCCCAGGTAAAAGCAAACTGCCACAGCCTTTTCTCACTTGTGTGTTCTTCCTCATTAACAACTTAATAAACTAATACGGTAACTTTGCCATCTTGACCACTCTCTGATGTCACTTATAGAAAAGATGGTCCCTATAGAAAGAGGTGATCTCTGGGTTGGTTAGCCAGCCCTAGGTGCTGTTCTTTGAAGAGTTTTCAGGAAAGAAAGAAACAGTTGTAACCAATGGACACAAATATGGCACTTGTCCTTTGCACATTAGGAAAAAAGAAACCTTGTTGGTCTCCCATATCAGCCTGAGAAGCACTGCACTGGAATTCTCCAGGAGCCAATTCTGTGTACCAGAATCTGGGATTCAATAGGATGGAGCCATGGCAGTTAAATAGTGTTAGACTGTATCAATATCAATATATATTGTAAAATGAATTAATTGCACACATTTTTTCATGACTAGTTATTTCCAAGCCTTGTACAAAGTTCTAGAAGTAATGGGTGAGGGCACATGAGCCTAGATCTTGCTCTTACACCTTGACTCTGGTCATATGTGACTCAGTCCTGTGGGATACAGCAGGCATGGGATTCTATTTCACTGCCCACACCAGGCCCTATTCATACATTCTCTTACACTGACCACTTCTTTCCGTTGGTTTCTTTTTGTTAAAAAATAGAAGAGCTTCCCATCTCCAAACTTTCCTAACACCCACTTGTTCTTGAAAATGAAGATGCCACAATGGACTGCATTGTGGTGAAGTGGCGGAGGGGGGAGGACTCTGTAAAAATGGAAGCCACAAGATAATTAACATTTACTGATGGATTTTTCTACTGCTGTACCAGAGGCTCAGAGCTGAAGCAAAATAAAGACAATTTCAGAAAACAAGATTGAGAAGCATTGTGTTTTTGCTTGTAGAATGGATAGGGACTAAATATGATCTAACAGGAATTTTCCATATTGATTCAAGGGAGTAGAATAAACATTAACCATGAGTCAACAATGCCACACAAAGAACATCAGAGCAAGGGTATGTTTCTTGTTCTTGTTCTTCTTTTTTTCAATGTACAGAAGGATTTATACAGTATGTTTGCCATGCCTTTCTGTGTAACGAGATGTTCATGGGGAAACAGTCTCTCACAGACAAAACCGAGTGTGACTGCCATATCAGAAAAAACATTAATACTCTATTTCAAGTTACTTCAAGTGAAGTCTCGGATATGATAGATTTCTTATTGGGGGATGAATACTTTAAATCACTATGTAAGGATTATATCACAGCAGGAAAAAAAATGTGAACCAGTGCTGACATTTTCAGCACTAGTTTGTGAACTAACCTATGGAGCAAGGTGGTATCTTGCCAGTCACACCTGAGAAACCTTAACATGGAGAATCAATAATAATAGTAGAGAACAGGGATGCAACTTCATGACTTTCACCATTGCATGAGAAGACAAATAATTAAGTAGTTTTCTCCACATTATTGCCAAAAATGAACATTCTTCTGTAGTTTTTCTCTCCATATTAAAATGTTCTGAAGTGTTGTGTGGGAAAGCATGGCTGTTTTGCACTCTAGAAACCACTGGTCAGTACGCAGAAAACAAGTTTTATGTATTTTTTTTCAAGTGTATTTTACTTAAAAAAAACATCAACAACTCTTTGGGATGTTCAAATATCAGGACAAAAATGCACAGATCTCTCTCTGGTCTATTATTCTTCCTAGTGGGTTTTTCTGACTGTTAGTAAATCCATTTTATGAGTATTCATTCCAACCCTTGTAGAAAGACAGGGTTCAGGTGAAATAAACTGAGAGAGGTAGTAAGGCTAATGTGACCATTAGGGTGAAAAGAATGAGCTGGAGATGAGGACAATTCAATGCTATCAAATTAGATTTCTTATTCTTAGGCCATTTCTGCAGTAGATGCCATTAACGCATTGGAGCGTTGCAATCCCGGTATTGCTATTTGTGTGTTGCTGTTGGGTTAGGAATGCTCTTTTCCACATGCTTCTGCCTTAAGCAGATTGTAAGGCCCCGCTTTGGAGGTCCCTGATATTAGTATGGTTTGGATGGACACCATACCTAATTGGCATCATGTTTTATTGGCTTTGATATCAAATTCAAGCCTAAGAGATGACAGAGAGGTCAAACTGAGCGAGGGAAAGAATTTGACTGTAAATGTGAGAAGGATAGGTCAACTAAAAACTTCTTCCAGGTAAGACTGAGTCATTTGTCAGGCAAATACACATCATTCCTGTGGATAACAGGCTTAAACAAAAGCTGGAATTTTCTGGGGAATCCAACTGTGAGGAGCCCACCAGGACACTGATTGACAGATATCCAGCCCTTGTACACCTGGATTCTTTCCTCTGTCCTCACAGCATCCACAATAGACAGCTATTACAACATCCATCATGTCTTTGTCAATCAAAGCACTAAGCCCATCAACAGGCAAAAGACCCATTGTCCACAACAGGTTCCCTTTGTCTTGCATCTGGAAACTTCACTGCTACAGGCTATTTTCAGGGTACAAATACCCCTGATTTCAAGGTACCCAGTGCAGTCCCTCAAAGGTCTACCCCTCACTCTGTCCATCTGGCTTCTGAATGAGAACTGTCCTTAGGTCCTACCTAAGCCAAAACACATTTCTGCTCTTCACTACTCTTCTGGACTGGTAATTATAAATCTCCCCAAATCCCTCAGCCTCTCTATAATTTTTCCTCCCTTTCTCTTTCAGCTAGCTCTTGTGTGAATGTGTGATTGTGTGTATCTTGTGTGCATGCAGGAGTGAATTCCCCTCAATAAAACACATTTTTAGCTTACTTCTGAATCTCTGGCTGGTTCTTTTCCTGTATGTGCCCATAAACACTGGTAGGAAAGATCTCACTGTTGCCCTCCTCTTGCAGCCTCCTGATTTTGAGCTAATTAATTCCCCACTTTTTCAAGGAGGTATTTGGCATTGCAGGGTGGCCCTTGTGGCACCTACGTTTTGGAGTAACAAGATGAGTAGCAGTATTGCCAGTGATATTCTTTCTGCATTACAGCATCCTTGGCCACTCCCATGCCCCTCCTTCACCTTGCCTCACCACCCCTGCTTGGGCGAGTATTTTTTTTTGGGAAGCCGTACTAGCGTAGCAATGTTGTAATGGCATGACATGCTGGTACACTATTGCAGTTTTGCACTATCATGCTTAAAAATTTATTTAAAAAAAGTTTTAACTCAAAGATGAAATTTAGAATAAATATGGAGAGGTGATAAATTTCAAAGCAATCACACCATGGGAGTCACTGAGGGAAGGACAACCTGGGAATGCCCATACCCTACTCACTCCTGGATCTGCGATAAAATGAAGCACTATCAAGTACTATTATGGCACCACACTAAGACAGCTGATAGGATTGAAGTGCTAAATGAGTCTCTTAATGGATTTTTTCTGGAAATGGAATAAGGCAGCTTGGTGAGTCTTGGGGATAGGATAGCAGCTGGATAGCAGTGACATCACGTGGTAGCATAAGTCCCGGACTGCAAACAACCTGATGCTGTTGCACTGTTGTAACATTGTGCGGAAATGGCCTTACAGTGCAATACAAAAACATTTGGTAGGAAGATCACTATCAACAGCTATACCACTAGAAATTAAAAAAAAAAAAAAGATCAGTTATAATATATGGTGCAGAGCAAGGGGGGCAAGGGTAAGAAAGTAGTAACAATTTGTGACACAAGAATATTTTGGATATTTTGGTTAGGATGCTGATTGAAATGTGATATCACATTCATGAGTGTCTTTGTCTGCTCATTTAGCATATATTACTTGGTGCCATTTTTTCTTTGACTTTCATTACTGTTCTTTGTATGATGTCCCATTTCATTTACTGACATTTGAGATAATCCTGCATTACTGACATAAATACACACACATGTGTTGTACCAAAGTAGCCAATTATGACAATGGAACAAAAATGAACACAACACATTTTACAGATGGTCACATCAAGCAGCACAATTGGCTGAAGTGCTTGGGAGTGGGGAGGGATGAAGGCTTGATGCAATATTAAACTAACCTTTTCAGCCCTTCCTGTCTGAATGAGAACCTACAAGATTTAGGGCAGAATTCTAATTGATTAAGATGGCCAGGAAGCAGCTGAGCAAACATTAGGCCGACTGTAGCTCTGCTAAAATCCCTCTCAGCCTAGGACTATCCTTGTACTGGCCTAACTTTATCCCAGCACTGTAGCTCTGTCCCTGGGCTAAAGGAAATTTAGATCTGGTGTAACATGGCTCCTCCTTTGCCCTGACCCTCCTCTGTTTCCTCTATGGCAGCAGAGCAATTTGACCAGCAGATCTGCAAGAGGTTTCTGATGACAAAGCCCATCGTTAAACCTAATCCCCTCCACCTAACAATTTGTTACTGTGATTTTTAAAACATAATATCATCTATATGATCAATGTAATAAATATCTGAACATATGACACATCAACAAGTACTTATTAAAAGGTCAGAATATATGCTTTGACATACGTTTGCTAAAAGGAACACAACAAATATATTCTAAGCTTATCATGTCAGCCCCATCCCAGTTCCTTTCCATGTGGTTTGCATGTAAAATCTTTTCCGGTCACATCACTTTACAAGAAAATGGGGAAATCAGATTTTTCATTGAGTTGGATATTAATGTCATATTCTAGCCTGAAGTACTGTTTTTTATACTGAACCTACAAGGTTTTAAAGGCAGAATAAAAGACAAAAGGCAGAGCAGTCTCATTTTTCAATGTTAATGAAATACTAATAAAATTCAAGGTTTGTGAATTGACTTAACAATCGGATATTGCTCATGACAATGGTTAATTGCATTTTTCTGGTTTGAAAAGGGGAGGTACACAGGACATCACTGAAAACTGCTCAATTCTTTCTTACATTTTTTTGTTCATGTGAAAGATAACCTGCATGCTGTGTTCAGCACAGGATGCCATACTCAAAGATGACTCTGCATAAACCACTTCTTCTCAAACCTTCCCTGCCCTCACTTTCTGGAAAAAGAGCAAGACACATGTAATAAAGACAGAGGCCTGCATCATAATGTTAGTCCCAACCTGAAACAATGGAACACATATTGACCATTGATTCACTGGGTCTGATCTTGCTGGGACTAACAAACAGATTTAGAGAAACAAAGGTTGATGAGATGTAAAGTAAATACACACCATGCAGCTAGGAGAAAGCATCTGAAGAGTTCATACAGTCAATGACACTAAGCAGTTCTGGAGACCAGGGCCCTTTTCGCACCTTACCTTCATCGTGGCAGTAGGGAGCAGTGCTTGCACGAGCAGCCGCTCACAACAGCCCTTCTGCCTCCCGCATTGGCTTCCTGGTAGTGCAACTGTCGCACTAGTGCCCTGCCCCTTCCTTCCGCAGCGCAGTCTGGGAGCTGTAGGCTGCCCTGGGGCAAGGAAGTGCGACTGACCCGGCTTGCCGAAGCACTGCACGCAAGTAAATGCGTGAGGGCGCCACGAGCATTGCGCGAGTGCGCAGTATTTTCGGCTTACAGCCGAAAATAAAAAAATGTGCACGTGCCTCGCTTTAGCCTCGTGATCGTCGTGGGAGTGGGAGTGCATTGTATGGAGCGACGCTCCCATTCACGCGACGCTCAAGGGGCGCTCGTGCAAAAAAAATGCATGCGAAAAGGGCGCAGGTTTTGAATCCCCTCTCAGTCATGGAACCCACTGGATGACTTTGGACAAGTCACACTTTCTCAGCTTCAGATGAAGGCAAAGGCAAACCCCCTCTGAACAAATCTTGCCAAGAAAACTCCACTATAGGTTTGCCTTAGGGTCACCATATGTCAGAAATAACTTGCAGGCACACAAGAACTACTGCCTGTTCCAGTGTGATCCCATCATTACCATTAGTGCAGCACAGGAGATTTGTTTTCTTGCAAAGCACTGCAGGGTGAGTTTGCACCCCATGTGGCCCACAGATACAGTGAAGTGCAGTGGATCCTCCGTATCTGTGGGGTACAGTTCCAGGACCCACTGCAAATGGCAAAAAAATGCAAACAATCACATCCTATATCATTAAATGGTGGCAATATGTGCATGGACAGTTCAGCACATCCATATTCACATCACCACCATTTTATGTACAGGATGCAACACTTTGTGGTTACTGGAAACTGCAGGTTTGGCAGTCACAGATACAGAGGGTCCTTCATAATGCAAATCAGGGCTTCACATGAATGCTAGAGGGAGGGAGACCCACTAAGCTGTATTTGCTTGCAAATAAGGAGCTCTATGGTGCTCACTTCTCAGACTGAAATGAAATAAAAGCTGTCTGCATGCTCTGTGAAGAGCAAAGCCACTTTAAATGTATCACAGGACAGATTCCAAAGAGGCTTTGGTATATGTTCTTATCACGTTCTGTGTCTAGGCAGTCTGAAATAAGATTGGGACACACAACACAAATAAGATTCAGTGTGGTATAGTAGTTTGACTACTGGACTAGGACTTTGGAAGACCAGAGTTTGAATCCTCACTCAGCTGTGGAAATCACTGGATAGCCTTGAGCAAGGCACACTCTCTCAGACGAAGGCAATGGCAAGTATCCCCTGCACAAATATTGCCAAGAAAACCTTGTGATAGAGTTTGTATAAACTGGAGTTGATGTGAAGCCACATTAAAAAAACCAACAACCATGGGATATGAGTGGAATGTATTCCAAAGAGGAGAGTTACACAATTTTTTACGCTGCAGGAAGTACTCTATTTGGATAGACCCCACTCAGTGCCTTACTAAACATAAACTATTAACCTTTCTCAGAGGGTTGTATTCTCAGACGAGATTTGAGTATAGGACTGAATTTACTGAAGAACATCTTTATGGTGTGACATGATGTACTGATATGATAGGTGATTGAGAAGAGGAAGGCAAGATTAAGAGGGAAAGAACAAAAACTGAAGCTAATTCAATCACATAGGGACAGGGGGCGATGGAGGTGGTTCACCTCTGGTGGCAATGTTTTTGGGGTGTCCAAGCTCATAGCCACATCCCTACATGCTGCGGCCATGCCCCCATGCACTGTGGCCCCGCTCTGTGTCATAGCCCAGCCCCCTCTCACCCCCCCTCTATGCACTCCAAGCTCTGCCACTGAGCTAATTCGAAAAAATCTAGCTTTCTGCTTGCTCACAGCTTCAAAAAACAAGAGTCACTAAGGCCAATAAACACACAATTACCCTGTTAGGATTAATGCCGAGTAACTACTTATGTCACTGTACCAAAACCATATGCTTCTTTTTGAAATGAGGGTTTCCCCTTCCCTTGCACCTATAGATAGATAGAGTTATAGTTTCTTTGAAAAAACTACTGGGAGTAAGAAAAAAGAATTATTGCTTTTCCTGAGAGATCTTTTATTTTCTCTCCTAAGGGTGTATTAAAACTTTTCAAGAGAGATGCAGCACTAACTGAGATCTGATTTCCAGGCAGGAAGTGTAAACAATGACTTGAAAGGTGTGTGTGCAGAGCCTTCCAACTGATTTACTACTAGCTCTTTAGAATCCGTCATGCATGCCACATTGATCCCACAAACTTAATTATCTTAAGCTGTAAGAGAAGGAACACATGCCTCTCAGCCCAATGATGTGCAAATCAAAGGCCACATTTGCAGAAAGAATCACATATCAACATGAAGGAAATCTCAGAAAAATTGAGGAGGTGAATGGGGCTTCAGACTACCGAGTGACATAGATCTGGAATATGTTAAAGTAGTAGAAATCCTGGAGTGAATTCTGGATTATTCTCCATCTTTCACTTTCCACTGGAGGGATCAGAACTCAGTACCAGAGCACATATTTCTGCATCTTACCTGTCTCCGGCATCATCCCAGCATTGTCCTGGCAGTAGCTTTGCTGGGATGAGAATGTGGATGTGAACTATATTCTCCACAGTGGCCAGCTCCCTGCCGAAGGAAGTGTGATGGATACGCCTCTTCCTTCCGCAGCACAGCCAGGCCCTTTCCCAGGTTGTGATGGGGCAAGAAGTGCCTCCATTGTGCTTCCAGCACTTCCACAGGCCAGGTAAGTATGGGACGGTCATGCAATTGTGGGTCATTGATGGGGAAAACCCGTCAATGATTTAATCTGTGATCACGTCACCTGGTGATGGAAGGAGGACAGGACCTCAATGACTTCACACAAAAGTGTCGTTGCGGCCCCGCTTCTCTTCCGTACCCATAGCAGAAGGGGAGACTCCTGTGGAAAGGGCCCAAGATTGGCTGACAGTTCTCAGGCAGCAAGACTACAAGGGTTGATAATCCCTCCAGTCTAATCAGTTCAATGTGAGCGAATCATCAAAATTTATACATCATTAAGCTTTAATTAATTTTGAATACTGAAAAAAGTATAAAATAACTTGGCTACCAAATAAACAGAAGCTACCTACAATTCATAGCTGGAGAGAAAAGATGTCTTTTGTGACCCACCTTGGGTTCCACTTTGGAAGAAAGGTGGAATACAACTGATACAAATGATATAAACAAATAAATAAATAAAGCATCTTCATACTTCCCGTTACCGTAACAGATTAGAAACAGCAATGATGGATTAACAGTCATGATAATCATAATGCTGACAGGAGCAAGGAAGTGAATAAGGAGAAAGCAGAATGCTCTTATTAAAATACACCGACAACCATTATACTGGTTGCAATTAAAGACAAGTGGTGAACGGTTTTAGACAGAGAATGGCAATTATGCTATTAAAATATCCCAGGGATTGTAATTATTTAGGGTATGTGTACAGTTATGTGAAATATCTCTGGAGAGCTTGGGTCTTTTAAAAAAGTGCTTGTCCCTGTGATCTTCCTTGTAGCATACTTAAAAGTTTTGTTGAGGCTAAGAAATGTATTACTTCTAATATATTTTTCCCTAGGGAAGGAAAGCCGATGTCTTATCCCTAGGCCAGTCATTGTTGCTACTTCATGTCTGCTCAATAATACCAGGAATCAAAGAACACATCTTGAGAACAGTAAGGCTTTTCATAATGGCCTTTATCCCTGCACGGCAAGTCACCGTGTCAGCTCAGAAAATGAATTTCTAATAACACCTGGCACTGAATCAGTTATTTGTCTCAAAGGAGGGCCTGCACAGTGCCCTGTTTATTTGGTCTGTATGGCAGTGAAATAGGCTTTACCTATTTGTATGTCTATAACCTCAGTCAACCTTGAAGTGGAATGCTCCCTCTGAATCTGACAGGCCCTCAGAAGACTAACTCTGGTATAGTTCCCCCCCACCTATATCTGACAAAGATTCCACATAATGTTATCACTGGTATCCACTGTCTGTTTGTGAAGTAAAAAGTCATCCATGTGTTAAAGCAAAGCCAGAAACTTTGTTAAACACAGACAGCAAAACTGGGACTGGCCCAAGACATTTTGCTGCCTGAACTAAAAGAGGAGGTAGTGCCCACACTCTCTTTAATTCCACACACAGAATCTGAATATACATGTATCTTACTTCAAAGCTAGTGACAGGCTGATAGTGCTACCTGAGGGTGGCAGATGGGCATATGAGATTTAACATGGCACCCACAGCTCATGGCATCCACAACCGTCTTCTAGTACTCTACTGACTGGCCCTGAGCATTTGTAGACTAAGGAAACAGACTCACTTTGTGTTAGGGCTAGCTCTAGATCAAGAATAGTGTTACAAACCAGGACACAAAGCAAGGTTAAGATAGGTAGACTTAACAGAATTATTGTTGTTGTGTCCCTTCAAATTGTTTCTGTGTTATGGTAACCTATCATGGGTTTTTCTGGGGCTGAGAGTATGCATGAAAGATCACCCAGTGGATTTCCATGGCTGAGCAGCGAATCAAACCCTAGTCTCCAGTCCAGTTCTCAAACCACTACTATACCATGCTGTCTATCACTTAACAGAATAGTCATATTATTTTCACAAAGATTTCTGATGAAATTATTGGCCATAGTAACCTTCACTGTGAAGCTAGAGGAGTTAACTCTTGAAAAACCTTGATAGAGATTTAGGAATTTTGTCAACTAAACAAAAACCGTTTTGTGAAGAGGAGGAATGGATTTGGCCTCATTCATTTGCTTCTTTTTTAGGGAAGGGGAATATTTTGCAATTCTTTGAGCCTTTTTTGCTATCACATATTGAAATGTATAAGAGCTGGTAATGATTTACGGTCTAAGAATGTCAACAAGTTTCCTAGGTGGATAAACCTGCTAGAGGAATAGGAGTTTGCGGGATATGGGACCTTTCACAGTATACCATTATAGCACTATTGCCCTTTTCACATGCAGTTTTTTTTTGCACGAGGGCCCCTTGAGTGTCGCGTGAATGGGAGCCTCGGTCCGTACGATGCAATCCTACTCATGAGAAGCTCATGAGCCTAAAGCGGGAGATGCACACATTTTTTTATTTTCGGCTCTAAGCCAAAAATACTGCACGGTCGCGCAATGCTCGTGGGGCCCTCGTGCACTTACTTGCGTGCGGTGCACCGAACAAGCCAGCCCAGTCACACTTCCTCCCCCAGCGCACCCTACAGCTCCCAGGCTGCGCTGTGAAAGGAAGGGGCGGGGCGCTAGCGCAACGGTCATGCAACAGGCAAACCGCTGCGGGAGCAGAAGGGCTGCCATGAGTGGCTCGCGCAAATGGCTGCTTGTGTGAGCACTGCTCCCCACTGCCGCGACGAAGGTAAGGTGAGAAAAGGACCCATGAGTCCATTCCAGCTGTCATTCTGCATTCTGCGGTATCCTGGGGTTTGTAGTTTTTTGAGGTAGTACACACTCTGGCTGAGAATTTTAAATTTGTTGCTGGTTGTTGTCAAATTGACTTTGACTTATGGGAGCTCTATGAATAGGACCAACAAGTCACCCTGACCATTTCCGCACTAGACTGTTATAGAGCTATTATTCTACTTTTAACATCCTATGGAATCCTGGGGTTTGCAGTTTAGGGAGGGGCCAGCCAGCCCCCCCCAAACTGCAAACCCCAGGATTCCATAGGATGTTGAAGGTGGAATAATAGTGCGATAACAGTCTAGTGCGGAAATGGCCTCTGTTATCTACAGCCTTGCTCAGGTTTTGAAAACCTGAGGCCAGGGCTTTCTTGATTGAGTCTATCGATCTATTATTTCATCTTCCTTTTTTTCCTACTTCCTTCTACCTCACCAAGCATTATTGTCTGTTCCAATGAGTCATGTCTTCTTGAGATGTGTTCAAAACATGACTGTTTCAGTTTAGTTATCTTGGCTTCTAGGGAGACTTCTGGCTTGATTTGCTCTTGGACCCATGCATTTTTAGGAGCCCATGGGATCTGCAGAACTTTCCTTCAGCACCACATTTCAAATGAGTTAGTTTTCCTCCTATTAGCTTTTCTCACTGTTCAGCTTTCGTGACTACACATACATAGAAATTGAAAATGTTATGGCCCTTCCCTAAACTGTAAATCCCAGGATTCCATGGGATAGGGCAATGGTAGTTAAAGTGGAATCATAAAGTGGAATCATAACTGTGTAGTTCAAAAGGGTCATAAGTTTTTCCTAAAAGCTTTAAAACTTTGCTTTAGTTTTAGAAGCCAGTCTGCTTCATGTCTCTACTTTGCAATATTCTTTCCTAGATGTATATCGGTGCATCACTGTGTGTTCCTGCATCTCACCTCTCTTACAAGCAAATGTTAACGAAATTGTATGAAGACCAAGTTTATCATAGGTGGGAAAAGTTATCTTTCTGGACTGTTAACTCTCACATGCCCACAGCTAAGTTTCAAACTGTACCCACAAAAGACATAATTGATACTTAATATGTAAGAAAAGATTTTCTATCAGTTAGGAGTCTTTGATATGAGCAATAACATGACTTCTCTTTCTGGGCCTTTCCATACTATACTGTTACAGTGCTATTATACCACTTTCAACATCCTGTGGAATTCTGGGATTTGTTGTTTACTTAGGCCAGAATGCTCTCTGGCTGAGAATTCTAAATGCTCCTCCCTAAACTGCAAACCCCAGGATTCCATAGGATGTTGAAAGTGGAATAATAACACTAGAACAGTGTTGTGTGGAAAGCCCCCCCTCTTTTTCTCCACATCCACACACGCACAGACTCAGCAAGGGACATTACCCACTGTCACTCCCCTGATAGATCTTGCTACACCAGATAATAGAAACTTACCTGGCAAGAGCCAGACCTGGCCTCATTACAGTTTTACAATGTTTGGCTGTATTTGCTGTGCTTGTAAAGTAAGGCACACAACTTGTTTTCACTCAGCAACATTGAAGGTCATTACACAGTAGACAGCTCAATTACTGCTGATTTCAAAATGATGACATGGAAGCTGAATTACTGTACAATTTTACTGTATGTATGACCTACTAGTTTGTTTGTTTGCAATTTGTGATCCACAAAAAGCTAAATGAAACCAAAATAGAAGCATGCAAGGATCCCAAATACGATGAACTTTTCTTTCTTCAAGCTTCATATGAAGTCTGTGGGTCACCGGTAGCCCCCCGGGCCTCCTTTTTTCATATCTGGCAACATTTTACCAATCAAATCTGGGGCATATGTGGTAAAGCACCATCTGTGGTCCAGATAGCATAAGTTATTAACAAGGATGAATACACATACTAGGAAAGGCTACAGCAATTTGCTTTTGCTTGAACCTATTAAGAAGAACAAGATGTTGCACTCTTCCCTCCTCTCCCCACTGCTGAATTAATTGAATGCAAACTATGTTTGCACAATGACCTCAGTTTGTAGTAAATGAAGTATGCTGAAGACAAAGGGGGAAAGTGGGAGGAAGAGAGAGAAATGGGAACATTTTAAACTACAGAATTAAAAATGTGCAGTAACAGAGGATTAATTGGGATTGATCTTGCCAAATCAGGACAATTGGAGAACATAACAATTTTTGCCACAAATACCTTTTAGGAACTCTGGGGGCAATTTGCTATATTTGGGGGCCCACTTGGGCCTTTTTTTAGAAAGGCCTTTTTTCCAACAAGGAACAGCTCAGGAACTGAAGCTAAAAAATTAAAACTAAATAAATTTAAGGAACAACTTCCTATAAATTAATTACGATAATTTAAAACAAAACAAAACTCTAGCTCACTAGGAGAAAAATGATTAGAATGGCAATGACTGAAAACCTGTTAGTGCTTTACAGTGGTGTAATGGTCTGTTACCCTGGCATAGTAGTGAGCTAGAGGAGCATAACAGTGGTGGGGGAAAGCAGAGAAAGCTGTTGCCATGTACTGCTTGCAGTTTGGGAGCCAGCAGGGAAAGCTTGTACTCCCAACTGAGATGGCTTTCTCTTCTACTTCGCTCATTACTACCACACTTGCAGCCATTTTATTCATGCCCCTGCTGCACTGCCCCCTTTGCCAGTGCAATTATGGCAGCCATAGGAATCTATGCCTTTATGCCATACTTGACAAGAGCAATTTTCAGTTTGAAGAGCTGATAGCACAGTCCTCTCTCTGCAAGACCATCCAATCCACATCTGGTTCAACAGTCGACAGCCACAAGAAGGGAGAGCACAATAGACAATAGATAGCAGGCTGAGCAGGCCAACACTCTGGTCATCTGGGGACATTTCACACTGGACTGGTCTAGCACTATGATTCCACTTTAACTGCCATGGCAACATCCTATGGAGTCTTGAGAGCTGCAACTTGGGGAAAAGGCATTTAGAATTCTCTCCCAGAGAGCTGTGGTGCCTCACCAAACAACAAGTGCCAGGGTTCCACAGGACTGAACCATGGTAGTTAAATTGGAATCAGAGCTAAAATTGGGTAGTGTGAAAGAGCCTATGGTCACAGTCTTTACCACTATCGTGTGACATTTTTTTATTTATATTATAGTCATTTTAACCAAATTACATCCATAGGTATGAACTACCATATGCAAATCTGGTGATGCATTCCCTCCCACCCCACAAACAATGCCTAAGCAGGCACCCAACTCTTAAACTAGACTGGTTTTCAAAATGAAAAGGTACTTCATTCCTATTTTATTCTGCTTAATCTGTTGGCTAGTCAAAAGTTTATGTGAGTCTTGCAGGCCATTTCTGCTCTACACTGTTATAGTGCTATTATTCCACTTTCAACATTCTATGGAATTCTAGGGTTTGCAGATTAGGGAGGAACATTTAGAATTCTCAGCCACAAAACTCTTTGGCCTGAATAAACTACAAACCCCAGAATTCCACAGGATGTTGAAAGTAGAATAATAGCACTAAAACAGTATAAGGGCAGAAATGGCCATCGAGACAGAGATACAGACACAATTCCATTGAAGCGTCTTGCTTCCCAGTCATATTTTAAAGATCTTGATGCTGGTTATATTCTTCCTGTTTTCTATGAGTGTTACATTCTAAAGAAACCAATTAATTAGACGTTCCCATCCAGGATAGCTAAAAGTAGTCCCAAAGTCCAATAACGCTTCCTTTTCAGGGTAAAGGTGAGTCAAATTTCTGACCACTGGAAAAAATGTTTCTATAAAGACATGCAGCTTTTCTGGCACTCAGTCCTGTTAATTGTACCCACAGGGGTTAGCAAGGAAAACTCAACAAGTTATTTATAAAATGAAGCTTTCACCCCATAAGAAGAATGTGATGCTATTTCTATTGTTCTTGTTTTGAAACTACAGCTGACATGTTCCACAAATTGAGCATTATGCTGCTTTCAATAGATGTACTGTCAAGACTCAGCAGCCAATCAGGCGACAGGGTGGAATGGAACAAAGGAACCTCAAAGGAAAAGACAAGACACTGTGCCTTTTGTCTTTTGTTCCTACATGGAAATAAACTGTCTCCAATTCTGATAAGCTTCTTCTTTGATCTCCTCCCCCCTCCAATAATTAGGAATAGACACATTTATGTAATGTTTTCAATTCAAAGTTCATCCAACAATGCTCTGACATGTGTCAGACTTTCTTGTCACACACAAGCATCCAGACAAATAAAACACATTGTCGCTGCTTATGTTGTAAATGTTCTTAAGTACAGCTGTTTCTCTGATACCACAGTAAACACAAAAGCCACAACCAGGAAAAGATCAGCTTTCACTCATGTATTTGGAATGGGAGAGATGCAGTTTAGATACACAATCACACTTAATGATTTGTGCATTGTGTGGGTATCCTGCGCTTGGCAATCTGTTTCTAAACATCATGCAATATGAAATATAAAGGTTATTCTTTTATGTGTCCCTTTTCCTTTTGAACAGCCAATGGTGGAACTGAGTAGTATGTTTGTAATCCTTGTTGACTTACAAGCTGTGCTTGGAGATGCAAGCCAGCAACCCTAAAAGACAGTGCTAGTCTTTGAAGTGACCTCACTTCCTGGAAATGACAACATATCCATTGGCTCTTTCTTGATACCAGCTGAAAAATTCTGATTTATTTCTCTTTCTTATGGCCACACATTTTGCAAACCATTTCTTTAAAAATGATCTAAGCTTTTGGGATTGAGTACCAATAGCCAGCAAGGATATAAGCGTGCTTCATATATTTTTTTAAAAAAAGATCCTGAAAATACAATAGTCATTTGAGTCAACATAACAAATGTCTCTCTATAATAATGGTGCAGAATCATTGAAGCACTGGTCCACAACTCCCGGAAGCCAAATCCAACACAATTGAAGGTAGGGAGCTGCAGGAGTTCTTGTCCAAAACATCTGGAACACCAAAGGTTTCCCATCCTTGCATTACCACGTGAAGTGGCTGTTACTGCGGTCCAGGCCTACCCAGAGATAGCACTTGATATCTCTTTTGATATCAAACCATTCAGCTTTCCTCTGCCACCCCGCTCCACGTGTTTGTGAGGCCTCCGGACAAGCACGTAAATGCGGCTGATAATTGCTGGACATTCCATTCCCCATCTAGGCAGGCTGAACTGAGCCGGTTCTTCGCTTCAGGGACCTCTCCGGCAAACACCCTTTTGCTTATGCGTGGTACTAACAAAGGCTCCCCGGCATGAGCAGGTAGCTGCACAAAGCTGTACTAAGCGCTCCACACTTACATACTGGCTACGCTATTGTTAATTCGACCCTAAGCCAATCATGCTAAACTCTGACCTTTCCAAAGCTTTGTCCCGCTCTCAAATCGCATTGTTCTCACTGAGTAAGGTATGGCCTGCAGTCACAATTCACCCTATAAAACCCCCCGATTCCGAGACCATCCTCGGATCGCTCCCGAGTTCCAGACCGCCTTGCTGCCGCTGTGTTCGGTGAGCTCTCCTCAGTGAACCACGCTGAGCTTCTTCCCTGCACCCCAACGAACTCAATATTCAAACCTCTCCAGGACTACGAGACAGGTGTCGTATCATCCATTTCCCTCCATAAATCCCTATTTCCAATTCTTTAGGTAGCTGTGTGACTGTGGTGTCTTTGATATTTGTCTGTATTTAATAAAACATCATTTTTGCTATTTTAAACCGTCTGACTGCTTGACTGACCTGACCCCGTAGATGCTGGGTTGCAAGATCCTGCTGAGTTACCCTGCCCCTTTAGCTTTAGTGAGTGCTCCAGCTAATTTTCCCCAAGGTTGTGTTGTTTGGTTATTTGGGCGCCCCTCCCGGGACCCTCGGGACCCCCAGAGAAAAGGGTAACATGGCCTACCTATACTCATCTTAGTCCATTGATTTTCTCTCATTTGCCTCATAAGGAGCTTGCCAGTCACTATAAAACTTCAGTAGTTATTATAATGAACTTGAATGTCCCTATTCCTTCTGAGCTGTCCTTTGCTACTGGATTCTTTATAATCCTTCTGCTTCTAGATTTGACTCTTTTTTTGCCCCTGTATAAAACGAAAGCCCCAAAATTCAGCTGGACAAAATGCTTATGGCTTCATGAAGATGTAAACTGAGAGACCAGAAGCATAAAGGCTTTCTGCCTCTTTTGTGCTGGATAAGAAGAGTTTCCTCTCTATCCATTAATTTGGAATCCAAATTTATAATATCTTCTTCTCTCCCATGGAATCATCTGTAATTGAAAAAGGAGAAATTGGGTAACCTCTGATGGAATTCACAGAAGAAACTGGAGACACATCTCAAGTTGCTAAAAAAGATGGTTGTGTTATTAGTTCCTTGTCTAAAAATTTCTGAAGTTTGATTCTAAACAGTTCCCAGAAGAAGGCCTTAAGAGTACATATAGGTTGAAAGGCTTTTTTATTAATAAAACCACCAACTTTTGAGCGTCTTGAGATGTGTCTCCAATTTCTTTTGTGCATCCAGAGTTGAACATTCCCTTCCCTCCCATCTGTTTATTAGTAATCAATGTTCCCTTTTCTCCTTTGCATGACTAAACAGATCTGGACAGGGGAAGATCAACATAATCTTCATAGTTTGGATCTTTTATCTTCTAAGTATACAATGCAAAACAGGTCTTCAAGAAAACAATAACACTCTTCTCTGTTGCATGGATAGACAGTCCTTATGTCTTTCTACTCTGAAGGACATAAAGTATGCATCCATCTTTGTTGGTTCCCATACCGCTACGTGTAGTTAGCAAAGTTATGCATGAGTAGGTGGATTGGGATATCTACATTTATTTGTTTGTAGTACTTTTAATCTACCTAGGACCCATTCATGCTAGATACTTACAGTGCTATTATTTCACTATTGGTTCCATCCTGTGGAATCCTGGGGTTTGAAGCTTGGTGAGGCACTGAAGTACTCTGGCTATGAATTCCAAATGCCTCTCACTAAATTGCCAATCCCAGGATTCCATAGGACAGAACAATCACAGTCAAAGTGGAATAATAATGCTATAATGCTGTAGTGTGAATGACTCCAATAACTAGAGTCCATGAACATTGCACAGTACATCAAAAATAAGAAATAGAAAAAAATGTACCCATGATCATAGACAGTATACAATAAAACCTAAAGTGAAAAAAAGAAAAGCAATATAGCAAATCAAACAAGCAGTGAAACGAGAACAATTCTAAGAGCTAAAGGATTACAAAATTTTAAAAAGTCTTCATCTGACATGGAAAAGATCATAACCAATGGTGTAGCTATGTGGGTGGGGTCAAATAAGAACATTGTTTCCCCAGTAAGAATTCCAGCCTCCCAAATCATCCCTCAGTGCTCAAATTTCTAACACTGTAGTAACATCTACTGAGCATTTAGGAATACAGTTTTGCCATCCAAAGGGGCAAAATTACCAAGGGAACGGGAACACAGCAACCGTAAGGGTTCTGAGCATACAGAGTTTACAGCATCTCACTCTCTGAAATGCTAGAAATTTGGAAACTGAAGGAAAATTTTGTTGGGGAGCAGAATGCTTATTTTTGGAGGGAGAGGGTGGAAACAATGTCCTCATTCTCTCCCCCCACTTTGCTCCTTTATCATAACATACATAGGATGTTAGTCACCAGGTGAGCCTCCCTGCAGACAGCACAGGAATGGAATGTCATCACTGAAAAGGCCTACCCAGAAGGTCCACTGTGGGTTATCTCACTCGAGAAACAGAAAATAAAGACATAGGGTGG